>OX940977.1:43835225-44178098 GCA_954871275.1 Leptopterna dolabrata
GGCTTTAATTGCCAGGAGTGCTCATAGTTTGCAGTTCAACCTTAACCTCTGGGAGGACGAAATGAGATCAAGGAATATGGTGATAACTGGTACAAAATGAAGACCATGATCCTTTCTCGCACCCCAGCCAAACACGTCATATATATCTCTGGTCAGCTGCTGGAACAAGTTGATAGCTTCACATATCTTGGAGCTGCGATGAGGCATGGTGGTGCTATCGACCAGAAAAATCGGTAACCGCATAGCGGCTGCTGGACGCCTATACGTTGGTGTCAATCGAGTCGTTATCGGAAAGAAGGAAGTAAGCAAGGCCACAAGATGATTGTTTACAAAACTGTGTACACATCCACGCTGACGTACAGCTAGGAATCATTGACACTCTCTTCCGCGGAAATGCGCTATCTGCGCAGAGTGGAAGTAACGACGAGAATGGACAGAGTGCGCAACCGGACCATCAGAAGCAGCTTAAACGTACTTCCTTGGTAACAAGGGTGGAACAGACCCAGCTGAGATGGTTTGCCATTTAGTCCGCATGTCTGAATCGAGGTACTCTCGTAGGGCGTGGGAGGCCAGATATCCCGGCAACAACTGTCCGCTCCCTAGCCGAGGGCAGAAAGGGCTGGAAGACCCTGTAAAACCTCGACACCGTAAGGTACAACACGAGGATCGACAAAGTAAGTAAGTAAGTAGTAACATGGGCTTGAGTTTTCCATGTTTTTTAGGGCGAGGAGATCGATTTTGACCAAAGAGTGGAAAATTGAGGTTGTAGCAAAAGTTTCGTCGTTCTTCCGCCCTCAGTGTGGGTCCTCATTTGGAAACACATTTGGATCCTAGTTTTGCTTCAAAGCTCGGCAGCCCGATCGGAATACACCTAGGGGTGTTGTGGGTGAAAAATGGGTGTAAAAATAGGGTTTTGGGGTTTTAGTGAACACGAGCTTGTGAGCATCGTTTTCCATGTTTTTTTAGGGCGAGAAGAGAAGAATACAAGAACTTGTATAATAACACTAGAATAAATTAGTATCAGTAGGTGAATTAAGACAATTAAATGGCACTATCAGTGACCAAAGATCATTTGACGAAAATAGGAGCCTAATTCGTGTTTTTGGGGGCCAAAATTGGTGGAAACCGTAAAAGGTAGCTATTTCAATTATTGCACATGAAAGAAACAATAAATGTGTTTCCAGCATTTCTGTAGGTATGTCCACTAGAATGATAAGCCCATGTGACAAGGACATTGCAGCGGTTTTTTTTTTCTCCCACTCCAAAGTGTCTCATCCCCCATCTCATCTTTCTATAACTTTGAGAATGGGAATCAAGTTTAATTCTCTAATGGAGACGTATATTATAATCAAGTAGGTAATTATTTGCTTTTGTTATGTGGTGTACTTTATAAGCTTGGGAAGATTACGACAGTGTGAGTTATGGGTTCTTCACAATCTGTGGTTGACGGTTTATAGGGGTCTCAGGTTCAGGAGTCGTTAAGTAACGTTATTGAAAGGCGGGAGCGTTCTGTAAACAGTGATAAAGTGGAAGTGCAAAGGGTTTGAGGGGGTGCAGGGCGGAAGAGACTGCGCCACCGCCTCTTAGCGGCTTTACATTCAAACATTGGAAAATAGGTGGAGGGGGGATGTTACAGGTACTGAGGGGGGTCTGGATATTAGCATAGCCCGTAGTCACACGTGTTGTCAATGGCAGTGCACATTGTATGACAAACAGCTTGCCCGTCGTCCTCCTCCCTCACATCATGAAGATGGGATGAGCGGACGAGGGGCAGGCATGCACTAACCTGTCACCGGAGGGACAGGGTGGAGTATAATGATCGAGTGCCTCTTGAGGGGAGACGTTTAAACCACAAACCCCCCCTCGCACTTTACATTTCTGTCCAATCAGAGAGGGCGAGCCGTTGTTGGTACGAGCGGCGTTTTAAATCGTCTTTCTTCTTCTTTTCTGTGATTATTTGTCCAGACTTCCTGCCATGTGTGGACATAGATTTGTTGGATTGTTGTTGGTGTTGTCGATTTTTCTGTCGATTTACTTTCGAATTTGCAGGGTTGATGGAATATGCAGGTGGATTTCCGTTGAGTGAAGATGTTGGTGGGGGCAGTTAAAACATTATTGTTGAATCTTGTAAGTATCAGTAGATAGTACGGAGGGTTTCTGTCGAGAGATCGTTTTTGATGTGTTCTTGTATAGTCGGTTCGGTGATGAGGAGTTCATCAAAAAGCTGTCTTCTAGTTGTGATGTGTTTGGGGCAGTAGTTGAGTAAATGGTCTATGTCGCCGATTCGGTTTAGTTGGGGGCAGTCTGGGCAGTAAGGAGAGTCTGTGTGTCTCATCAGATGTTGAAAGGATGAGGTGATCCCGTGGCCTATGAGAAGGCGATTGCGTGGCTCAGTGCAGTTGATTGCTCGAGATCCCGGGAGGTTCGAGGGCTGCTACCCTGTGACGACCGCCGCTTGCTGTTCATTGTCCGCCACTGATAACATCCGGTGACGAAGCTTTGCGTAGGTAAGAAGCCCGGATGCGGGTGAATGATGAAGAAAACCCTTCCCCCACCATCAATCCTATCAGAACATACAGCTGGATACCATCAGTCCTATGACAACAAATAGACATCAATCACCATATCACATTGCCCAGATGATCAAATCAATCAAATCAATAAATTAAATTAATTCAAATCAAATCAAATAATTAACCAAGTAGACATCGATCACCAAATCACATTGCCCAGATGTCATTGCTAGGGAACAGCTTATGATAATCACGCATGGCCGTATCAGATCACAAACGTCTACTCCGTGAGTCAAATAGGTACCTAGTTCGATTCCCAGCCGCTAGCGGTTTGTGGCGCTGCAGTCGTCCTCAGCTGCAGCCGTATTCCCTCGTATTTTAAAATCCCCGCACTTTTCTCTTCTATTTTTGAAATCCCATTGCCAGAGATTTCTTGTTTTATCTCCCAGTCGTGTACATTCGTGTACATTGAACAAATATGAGTGACTCGTGTTGGCAGTGTGGGTTGCTGTTTTCAAACCGACAAAACCTCAATCGCCACGTAAGAAACATTCGTAATTACCGTAGTACAAGCACTTCGAATCCAAAATTGACATGCGTATGCAGTGTGCTGTCACATTCAAGAAGAATCCTGATTTAACAAAAAAATCTCATTTTTTCAATCACTTGGAAAACGTACACGACTGGGAGATAAAACAAGAAATCTCTGGCTATGGGATTTAAAAAAAAAAGAGAAAAGTGCCGGGATTTTAAAATACGAGGGGATTGCAGCTGCACTGAGGATGACTGCAGCGCCACAAACCGCTAGTGGCTGGGAATCAAACTAGGGATTTAACTCGGGGAGTAGACGTTTGTATCGAATCGAGTTCGTTATTCTGTGGTTATATTTTGAAGAATTTGAAGAAAAATCTTTTGGATTTTGTTGATAGGTACTTTTGTCACTGTTATGCTTCATGAATAACAACAAATAATTAACGTAAGAATTCTTGAATCCCGCGAATTTTTATGAAACTGTAATTGCCCGGCGGACTGCAGTGTTCGATTTAGAGCTGTCTTGGGGGAAGCGTGAGGGCAGGTATTGGCCACAGAAAACAGTGGTCTACGCAGAAGGGACATCTGTACCGTTGTCTAATAATTTGCAGCGTTTTTTATTTATTTATACATAGTTTGTGGGGCTACCACCCATAAGAGCGAATCCGTCCTGATCTGGAGTCCCAAAAGAGCGAGCTATTGTTCATCATATCAATGAAAGAACCACTCTCATAAGAGCGACTTTGTCCGTTGCTTTCACAGACGCAGATAACGCGTGAGGGCTACCTACGTGTACATAATAAACACATTACCCGGAATCATTTCATAGACACCTAAAGGACAGTTTAACTCACCTCACTGTTCAATTCACGTAGTGGTGTCTACTCTGAGGGACTTTCAGGCCGAAACGTATTCAAGTATGAACGAAGGGTCACTTCACAAAAACGACGGGCATCAGCAACAAAAAACTGCGCAATTCTGCATTTGTGGAAGCGGGAGAAATTTCTTTGCTGCAGTAATTGGCAACAGTTGGGGCGATGAAACAGGCAGTCAACATTTAAAGATCGGGCGCGTTCAAGACAAGTGGAATTTCAACCATGATTAACACTTCTTTTTCAACTTAATATGCATGTTTAAGACTGATGGTTCGAATAAAACATTCTTCCGT
The DNA here is from genome assembly GCA_954871275.1 of Leptopterna dolabrata. Lineage (NCBI taxonomy): Eukaryota > Metazoa > Arthropoda > Insecta > Hemiptera > Miridae > Leptopterna > Leptopterna dolabrata. The sequence continues at coordinate 43,839,438 of OX940977.1, forward strand.
ATAATTGTGTCAAGTCTTAAAACCTTGTTCCCTGTGGCTACAGACTCGCTTTTGGCACTCGCTTTTATGGGAGTGTTACGAATTGGTATAAATTGTCACTCTTTTTGACCACCATAGGTGGCTCTTTCGTCCCCTTTTTTTCGTAAGCTCGCTCTTATGGGGTGCATCGAATTAGTGGATTTCACCCCACTACTTTGGTTTATTATTTTTGTCGTGATATCACTCCTTGTATGTAAAGATTTCGCAAATAAACATCTGAATGAATTGGTAGACGTGGGCAGGCAGCTCGAGAGAGCTTGAAGGGCCGAGTGGGAAGGCATCCCCCCAGGCTATAAAAACTCGCCTCCTGCGCCTTCACAGGCATTCTACGCTCTCCTTGCCTGCTCTCCTTGCTTGATAAGTCGCTGACTTATCTCTCTCTCTCTCTCTCTCTCTCTCTCCCTCTCTCTCTCTCTCTCTCTCTCTCTCTCTCTCTCTCTCTCTCTCTCTCTCTCTCTCACTCCTTGCCTCACTCCTCCACACCTAAAAGATCCCCAGACTGGTATATCCACTGGGGCACCTCCTAAAAGAACCTAGACTGGTATATCCACTAGGTATGTCCGAAAAGAACCCAGACTGGTATGTATACCCACTGGGCACATCCCGAAAAGAACCCAGATTGGTATACCCACTGGGCATTTCCCATGCCTTGACCTCCTCTCTCATCAACAAACCACAACAATTTTCAATAAGGAACCTTTGGAATCGAGCTTTCTTGCAACCCCCCCCCCCCCCCCCACCCCCACCACTAGTTTGATGGTTTCCACTTCAAGGAACGTAAAAATACGATAGTGGAATTGACCTTGAACCAAAATTAAATGATTTGGGGTCCAGTTGGTCCGCGAAGCTCAGCGTTACTGTCATTCATCTGTAAGGGGTGAAATATGGGGTTGAAATTTCGTGAACGCCGTAGCTCAAAAGCTCAATAGAAGGGTATGGTAGAAGGGGTTTGTTTTTACGTTTTTAAATTGATGTCGAACTTGAGAATTAAATTGAGACCACCTGGAGCATTGTACGTCCGACCGTTCGTTCACAGGAGGCCCTGAAATTTGCACCGAAAAGCTTCGACAGCATGATCGTGAATGAAGCGGTATACATTCAGCCCAGATGTCATTGCTAGGGAACTCCTGATAACACCTCACACCTGGAACCTTGCAATCACGGATGGCTGTGTGAAGTCGAGTTGGTTGTTCCTTGATATTATTTCATTTGAAGGATGACGGTTATCCATCCGTGACTATAATCAGGTGCTCCCTAGCAATGATATCTGGGCCCTGATTTATACCGTTTTATTCACGATCATGTTGACGAAGCTCTTCGGTGCACATGAACGGCTGGTCGTGCAATGCTCCGGGTGGTCTCAAAAAATTCTTTAGTTCATGATCAATTTAAAAACGTTAAAAAACCATACCCTTCTATTGAAAGTTTTCGAGGTACGGCGTTCTTAAAATTTCAACCCCCATTTTTCACCCCTTAGAGATGACGGACTGTAACGCCGAGCTGCGCGGACCAACTGGACCCCAAATGGGACCTATAAACTAAATTTCATTAATTCTGGTTCATGGTAGGTAACTAAGGAAATTCGAAGTACGTTGTACGGTGGGCAGACAGAAATTGCTTTTACATTTTCGGATTCTACATACCTTGAAACGGAAACATCAAATTTTATGTGAGGGGGAGGAGGGGTTAATTTTTATTTTTATTTATTTTTTTTTTCATGCTCGATTCTAAAGGTTTGTTATTGAAAATTGTGAACCAACATGTCCATGTGCGTAGTAGGGTTTGTACTGCTTTGAATTATATCGCTGGTCCTGTCAGAAAAGTTAAGGAAGGATTTATTACCTTTGCGTTGTAACAGGGGGCTGCAGCGACTCAAGTGTCGCAGTCGAGCACCCCGGTTTGACTTCGGATGATGGACCTCGCAATTTAATCATCGCCTATTCAGTTGCACGTCGGTCGGATATGAGTAACATTTTGACTGGCCACCTGGAATTAGCCCTGAGGACGGTGGCCGCGGATGACCCGACTGGGCGACATTTCCTTCTGATTTCCCCAGCGATGCCTCCCTCGGCGTCGTCGAAACCCTCAATTACCGGACCCCGTCTTTTTGGGTGAGCGGCTTTTCAGGCCTTTGGATTCCTCGCGAACTCATCAAGAGTTTCCTCACTCACGAAGGACTTCGGTGGATCGTTTGATGTCACCAGTTCCTGTTCGTCGGCTTCACGAACGGAGGAACGAAGACAATACGAAGACATTACGAGCGTTGCCCGGAGTTCGTGTTCGAGTCAGGACTCCGGTTTTCTCATTTGAGGCCTTTCAAGTTCAGGGGCTTCTACTTGCTGTTCCTGTAAAATGAGACTTTCTTGCTTGCATTACATTCTGTTCAAAATAGGGAACACGATTGTCCATCGTAGCGTACAAACAATGGCCTAGCTTCAGGCCTATTTCATTTTCGGTGGTCGTACTCCACAGGTACAAAAGTACAGCAAACTCCGCTTTTCAAGGTTTCCAATACGTAATCACCAATATGAACACATAAGACTATCTTGTAAGTAGGCATGTAGATCGCTGTAAATTATTACACAACGGTTTATTATTTACCTGTATAGATGCCCCCCTTCTGAGTAGATCACTGTTTTCTGTGGTGATTTTAGCAATTATTACCTGTTCGTGACCCTTATAAAGTACAATTTGACCCACTGTTTTTTGAGAAAAATATTTTTATCATCGAAATAATCCCTATTTCCGTCGTGAATCACCATCCCATACAATGTCAGGTCAGTTAATGTTGATTTTAGCCCTTATACAAATTTTTAACCATCCACATTCGACCCCTATTCTGTACAAAAAAAAACAACAAAAAACTGAAGTGGTATTTTTCTGTCTGTACCACTTTCATTGATGTTACATCAATACATAATTTTATTGTTCGAAATTTTAGCCGTTTTTACCGATTTTTGACCCTAAAAACTCAAATTTGACCCCTTAGAATTGTTGAAAATTGCTCATCTTTGAACTCATCCTTTTTGTTCGGCAATGCGAACATTTTGGCGAAATTTGGAATTCTTATTTATCTTTAACGATCAACGGTACCGCCTGACGAATTCAGACAACTATGAGAGGGATACAAGAAAGAAAAACAGTACTGTCCTGATGACCGTTAAATTAAATTCACTGTTCCAATGAATTAGCACCGTAGGTCTGGAATCTACTGTTTTTATTTGTTGGAAGGGCTATTGCCGCGTTAAATCAAAAACTCAAAAAACCGTAGTTTTCCTTGAATAACTTTTTTAGGAAAATTTTCCCGACTTTCACAATTAGGTACCAAAATAAGTCTTGATACGAATCCAGCCATACCAAAATCTCTAAATTGGAAAAAATCTAGTCTACGTCTTTCTTTCTTCGGAGGGCAGTTGGGCTGGTAACGTGCACACAGTAGTGCCGTTAGCTGTGTGTCTACTTGTGGTGTGTTGTGTTTGTAACACAGAACAGTTATACCAACCGTCGTGAACGAATTTACAGCTTTTCGAAAATCGTGTTGATCTGTTTTGTATGAAACTAGTAATTCTGGGAGGTGGAAGGAAACTCATAATGCAAAGCACATAGTGGATAGTGGGACTCCACCAACGTGTAATGGTGGCACGCCTCGTGTCCCTGCGTTGGTTCCGCCATAGGATGTTGGCACTACTGCGTTATTGAACCCATAAACTCGAGATAATGTGCGGGAAATGAAATATAAACACTCAGATAACCGAAGATAGCGGCAGTTTCAACGAGCGCCCCTGCAGACGCCTCTGATGTGAGGATCACCACTTTCCATTCAAAAAGCAATCAATTTCACGGGCAACCCGTTTGTTGTCCCACTATGGTCCGCCGACAGGAGATAGCGTGTCAATCTCCGCATTGTTCATTGGTCCAAACCTTTGATGAAATTGGTGAGCACCCAGCGTTGGGTCTAATCAGCTGTATGCGAGAGATAACGTGAAATATCAATGTGAAAACCTACAACAACGTGAAATATCAATGTGAAAACATACAACCACCCTAATCCTGTTAGCAACATAAGGCAGTTAGACACGTACAAATTAAATTAGATAGGTATAAATTGGAAAGCAGGTAAATTGCAAAGTGTTGTAGAATGGCGACGCGAGACTCAAAAACTCAATTTCAGTAGTAATTTTTTCTCATAAAATGACTACTTTATTTTGGTTTATTATTCTGTGAATAATACACGTATGTAATCGCTCAGTAAAAAATTATTGTGACACCAACTCAAAAGTTTTTCTTTTACGTTTCAAGGTGCGTAGATTCCAAAAATGCAATGTCCGTCCGCCGTATCACGTGTATCGGCTTCATTTTCGATCTAAAAAAGTCGTTCTTTCGCACACATGCTCCATTTGAGCCTTAGTTGTGTCCCGAAACTTTGCAGCCGGATCGGAATATACCCAAGGGTGCCATGAGTAAACAACGGGGCTAAAAATTTTTTTTTTTGTTTGTTGGCATTTTAGTCGATAGTTTGAAGTCGATTTTGACCAGAGTGGAAAATTGAGGTTCTAACTTTTTATGTTAAAATTCGATCTAAAATCGTCGTTTTTCCTCACACAGTTTGGGCCCTCATTTGGGAAATCATTTGGCTCCTTATTGTGCTCTGAAACACGGCATCCCTATCGGCATACACCCAGGGCTGTTATGGGGAAAAAATGCGTGTAAAAATAGAGGTTTTCGAGGGATTTTTGAGGTTTTAGTGAACATGAGCTTGTGAGGCATCGTTTTCCATGTTTTTTAGGGCGAGAAGAGCGAATGTTAGGTTGATTTTGACCGAAGAGTGAAGAATTGAGGTTGTAGCGAAGGTTAAGCTCCCGAAATTCATTTTTTATTAGTCAAAAACATGGGAAATTATCAGAAATCCCTACTATATTATAAAAACGGATCTCTGTGAGTGAGTGAGTCTGTGTGTCTTTCTATGCACGGCCAAACGGCTCGACGGATATCGACCAAATTTGGCACGAATATCCGGTAGGCTCCCAAGTTGTGCAACGTCGCATTTTTAATTCCCTGACCATAGCGGAACTATGGTCGACCATGGTCAACTTCGTTAATTGAAATGGTAACCCCTATTTTTTATCGCGTATTCGTAATCTACGTGAAATTCTATCTACGATCGAACCTTCGGACTACCCCCGCGGTCGACCATAGCGCATCCATGGGCCCCTCCATGGTCGAATCCCGAATTGCTCAACGGATATCGACCAAATTTGGCACGAATATCCAGTAGGCTCCCAAGTTGTGCAACGTCGCATTTTTAATTCCCTGACCATAGCGGAACTATGGTCGACCATGGTCAACTCCTGAATGGCTTGACGGATATCGACCAAATTTGGCACGAATATCCAGTAGGCTTCCAAGTTGTGCAACGTCGCATTTTTAATTCCCTGACCATAGCGGAACTATGGTCGACCATGGTCAACTCCTGAATGGCTTGACGGATATCGACCAAATTTGGCACGAGTATCCAGTAGGCTCCCAAGTTGTGCACCGTCGCATTTTTAATTCCCTGACCATAGCGGAACTATGGTCGACCATGGTCAACTTCGTTAATTGAAATGGTAACCCCTATTTTTTATCGCGTATTCGTAATCTACGTGAAATTCTATCTACGATCGACCCTTCGGACTACCCCCCGGTCGACCTTAGCGCATCCATGGGCCCCTCCATGGTCGAATCCCGAATTGCTCAACGGATATCGACCAAATTTGGCACCAATATCCGGTAGCCTCCCAAGTTGAACGTAGGCGCATTTTTAATTCACTGACCATAGCGGAAATATGGTCGACCATGGTCAACTCCTGAATGGCTTGACGGATTTTGATAAAATTGGGCACAAATACCCGGTAGGGTATAGGATTTTTCCGTCGTTTGTTGGTTCCACGATACTGCGTACAGCGAATCTCGGATAGCGAAGGAGCGAGCGGTCAGGCTAGTCACCATATATGTATATAACAATAGAAGTAGTATCAACAGGTGAATCAAGACAATTAAATGGTACTACCAACGATCAAAAAGAATCTGTTTAATAAAAAGCCGTGCCTAATTCGGTTTTTGGGGGGCCAAAATTTGTGGAAACCATCAAAAATAGCCGTTTCAATAATTGCACATGAAAGAAACAATAAATGAAGAGCCAACAACTGTAGGTATGTCCAGTAGAATGATAAACTCATGTGTGATAAGGACTTCGCAGCGTTTTTCATTAGTAATTTTTTCTCATAAAATGGGTCAAATTCGAGTTTTGTGAAATCAAAAAAGGCTAAACATTGTTTCCTCAATACCTAGCTGAAAGTTATTAACTCGGAAATGCGCTCACCTGGTCCTGGCTTGCTGGATGATGCAACTCTTCAGTAATGGTGAGGTCATGGTAAAAAAAAGTAGTGCATTTTAAAACAATAAAAAAATGACTTATATAAAATACCTAAGACTAAGACGTTTCTAAAAAAATACTCCTATTCAAACAAGTTATTCTGTTGATTATGTCAACGAGTCATAAAATTATTTAAATTTGTCTTTGAATTCTATCGAAATTTGTCATTAAACATCGGCACGAGATTCGTATGTTTGTATGGTGAAGTGCTATGAAATCGAAATCAGTGTTGAAGGTTGAGAAGTTGTTTGTTGCTTTCGTCTGTAATTTGGTGAACATTGCACTTTTTGAGTTGCAGAGGAGAACGTCCGAATTCCATGGTGGATTTAACGAGGTGTTCCTCGCACTTGTAGTTGTGAAATTCAATAGAGAATGCGCTGAAGATGAACTTTCGTTCGCAGGGAGGTTCTGCGCTTAACGAGGCTGCACATAGCGCGGTTTTACTGTACAACCGAAAGTATGCTATTGATCGGAATACACTTCTATGGAATAATAATAATTAATAATAATAAGAATAAGAAGAAGAATAATTTCGATGTGTCGCGGAATTTCATTTCTACAACCTCGAACGAAGACAGCAGATGAGAAACCCGTGTATCAGTCTTGATTCTTGTTCCTTTATTTTTAAATCGTAATACATAATGGAAGCACCAGTATTTGAAAAGAGAATTGGGAGAAAAGAATGGAAGTGAAATTACTTTATAAATGGAGTTCCACAGTTTCTGTGACAAGTCCGAGACACGAATCTCTCGATTTAGAAATTGGCTTGCGGTTGATTTCGTTTCAATCTCTTATCAGAAAGGAAATAGCCAAAGGTTTCATTGACGTAGCGTGCGCTTTCTTCGCGAGAAACCACCTTGAGTAATATCGGGGTTCCGAACGGCACGGAATAAGGTTAGAGGAAAAGAGAACGTTGAAAAGCACAACTTTAATAGTGAATTCATCAAAGGAGTGTTTCAAGACGGCGGTTTTTCTAGGGGGTTGATGATAATAAAAGGGGATTAGGGATAGAGTTGCTGTTTTGGTTTGTTATTCTGTGAATAATACACCTATGTATTCGCTCAGCAAAAAATTTTTATAGCAACCCCTCAGAATTTTTTTCTTTTACGTTTCAACGCGCGTAGATTTCAAAAACGCTGCAAATTCCTCGTCACATGGGTTTATTAATTTTGGGAGCTGAACCTTCGTTACAACCTCAATTCTTCACTCTTTGGTGAAAATCGACATCATATTCGGTCTTCTCACCCAAAACCTCATTTTACTAAAACAGCAAACGACCCGAGTTCTACACCCATTTTCACTCGTAACCCTGGGTATATTCCGATCGGTGTGCAAAGTTTCGGGACACAACTAGGGCCCAAATGGAGAAAACGAACCGTGCGAAAGAACAAATATTTTAGACCTAAAATATTGAAGTAGATATTCATGATACGTTCTGTCGCCCCATTTGGGTCCTAGTTGTGTCCCGAAACTTTGAAGCCCTATCCAATATACCCAGGGGTGTTATGGGTGAAAAATTGGGGTAAAAAAGGGTATTTTGTGTTTCATTAAATTGAGCTTGTGTGGTATCGTTTTTTATGTTTTTTATGACAAGGAGACCGGACATGAAGTCGATTTTGATCAACGAATGGAAAATTTAGGTTCTGGCGAAGTTCCAGCCTTAAAGTTACGTTAAAATTTGTTCTGAAATCGTCTTACTTCCGCACACAGTTTGGGTCCCCATTTGGGAACACATTAGGGTCCTAGTCATGCTCCGAAGCTCGGGAGCCCGATTGGAATACACCCAGGGGTTTTATGGGGAGAAAAAAGGGTGTAAAAATATGGTTTTTCGAGTTTTTTTGAGGTTTTAGTGAGCATGAGCTTGTGCGGTATCGTTTTCCATGTTTTTAAGGGCGAGAAGACCGAATGTGAAGTTGATTTTCACCAATGAGTGAAGAATAGAGGTTGTAACGAAGGTTCAGCTCCAAAAATTCATTTTTTTATGAGTCAAAAACCTGGGAAAATTGTCTGAAATCACCATCAGTTTGTATAATAACACTAAAAGAGTAGTATCAACAGGTGAATCAATGCTGTTGAATGGTACAATCAATGATCAAAAATAGGATGCTAATTCGTGTTTTTGGGGGCCAAAATTGGTGGAAACCATCAGCAACGGCTATTTCAATTATTCACATGAAAGAAACAATAAATTTATTTCCAGAATTTCTGTTGGTATGTCCAGTAGAATAATAAATCCATGTGACAAGGACTTTGGAGAGTTTTTCGCTTCCCGCGGTGTTCATGGCGAAAATATGAGGAGGATCGGTGGAGGAATTTTATTATCCCCTACTCTCAACATAGATTGATACGCGTCTGAGGATAAATGGGTGATATAATTGAAAACCGTTACGCTACTGGCAGTTACCTATCTATCTCACATAAGCGGATTTCAACCCACAGCTATGACACGGACGATTTGTCTGTTTTACGACTATTGCCACAAGCTCCACTGTTCCTGATAGGTGTCCATAATAATTCGGAACGTGCCTAAAGAATTTAATATTGTAATTTTAAGAAAGACATTGACCTTTTTGTATTACTTATTGCTATGATTATAGGGGCGCTCTTCTGTTTAACGGGCTCCCAAAAGAGTTTAGGGAAAAGGAAGGGCTGTCTTCATTCAAGAACCACCTCAAGAAACTTCTTTCGGTTCGCACCTCGGATAGTTGCTGTTGTGAGCGAGTGTGTGCTGGATGCGCACAACGTGGCGGATGCGGATGGATGAGGTTGGATGAAGGCGGATGAGGAAGGAGGTGCTCGTTCGGAGTTTTTTGACTAACGCCCCGCGGTTTTCACCACAGCAGGCGCCTTGGATGTGGTAGCTAGTACCCCGTGGTTTTCACCACAGCAGGTAATAGTAGAGAGGTAGTCGTCCCGCGGTTTTCACCACTGCAGACGCCTGGGATGTTGGAGCCAGTACCCCGCGGTTTTCACCACAGCAGGTACTAGTGGAGAGGAAGGTGTCCCACGGTTCCCACCTCAGCAGACACCGGGCGGATGGAAGCTAACACCCGGCGTTTTTCACCACAGCAGGTGTTATTGGAGAAGGAGGTATCCCGCGGTTTTCTCCACCGTAGATACCGGGAGTGCTACCCGCGGTTTTCACCACAGCAGGTGCGAGGAAAGGAGAGAGAGAGAGAGGGCGTGAGAGAAAGGGTCGAGAGAAAGTCGAAAGGGGCAGCAGTCGGGTGGTTGTCAATTCCACCGGGGGAGGACAATTCCACCAATGCTACGATTCCACCGATTATTTCATGATGTCAATTCCACCGGGGCATGTACAGGTAGAAAGAAAACGGCTTGTTTATTCCACCGATGCAATATAAATAATATATATTTTCTACTAAAAATGAGAAGTGTCGTCAAAGGGAGGTACATTAAAAAACGCAACAAAAATGGAAAAAAGGAAATTCAACGTTTTTCAATTTGGTAATGGAAGGATACTCGATCAACGAATTCGGTACGGGATATGTGGCGAGAAGTATACGAAACAATTTGGGAGGATAAAAATTCGTGACGTTTCTTTGCAGCGGAACTTCGAAAAACATGAGGCTTACTGTCGGTGTTGCGCTGGATGTAAGTTATCCTCTGAATGTCTTGTAGAGCCGAGACAAAAACGTATACATTCGGATGCGATGAAGTAAAATGTTTGGCAAGGTGTGCGTGGAACGACTCACACTTTTTAGTTAGACTTTTTAGTTGTAATCGATAGCGACAATGTCGAACGTAACAAATCTAACTAGTGAACGGGGCAAACCAATGGTAGTGTTCGAAAGTTACAAGTTTTACCGTCAGTACGAGTTGGCAACGGGGGAAATCAAGTGGCGGTGCATCGATAAAAAATGTTCGTGTTTTTTGAAAACCCTCGGTCGAAATAATGAAGTGATTACATCAAAAAGTGTTGACCACCGCCATCAGTGTTACACAGAACAGGACATAGTTCGGCAAAGTTTGAGTGTGGGAGCGAAAAGAAAGGCTACCGAGGATTTATGTGAACTTCCGAGTAAAGTCATCAAAACCGTATTGGCTGAAGTTGACCCGAACAGTTGTTTACTGAAATGTAATGACATCAATCGTGCTAAGCGAAATTTGTATATTGCTCGTAGAAAAACATTGCCTCCATTGCCACTGAACGCATCGGAAACTTATGAGTTATTGTCCCGAAAATCGTTTAAGACAAATAGGGATGAAGAATTTGTGATTCACAAGGGTTCGGGAGTAATAATTTTTTCATGTAAATCAAACCTTGAGGGCCTGACTCAATCACGGTCTATTTACATGGACGGAACTTTCAAGTACTCCTTAGCACACTTCTACCAACTGTTCACAATTTTTGGATATTTCTCTGGTCAGTACATACCACTTGTTTACTGCGTTTTGGAAGATAAAAAAAAGACTACTTATACCGACTGCTTCAAAATTTTGATCTCAAAATGCAGTGAAATGGGGTTTGTTTTAGTGCCAACGAGAATAGTGATTGATTTTGAGATGTCTATCCACAGTGCATGTAAAGCTGTATGGCCACATACCGACATAACAGGTTGCCGTTTTCACTGTACTCAGGCGTGGATTAAAAAAATTAGGCAACTGCATCTCATCAAGGAGTACCAGAGTAAAACCGAGATTGGCTGTTGGTTAGGACGCTGTTTCGGGATGCTATTTTTGAACCCAGACGAAGTAGAAGACTTTTTCGTCGACGTCTTGATGGCGGATTTACCTACTGATGACAGCGCCAGGAAGTTTGCAGATTATTTGACGGATTGTTACATAACCGAAGAAGCACTGTATCCTCCACATGTGTGGGCTCGCTGCAGCGCCGATCTGAATTTAACGACAAATGCGTGTGAGTCGTTCCACGCACACCTTGCCAAACATTTTACTTCATCGCATCCGAATGTATACGTTTTTGTCTCGGCTCTACAAGACATTCAGAGGATAACTTACATCCAGCGCAACACCGACAGTAAGCCTCATGTTTTTCGAAGTTCCGCTGCAAAGAAACGTCACGAATTTTTATCCTCCCAAATTGTTTCGTATACTTCTCGCCACATATCCCGTACCGAATTCGTTGATCGAGTATCCTTCCATTACCAAATTGAAAAACGTTGAATTTCCTTTTTTCCATTTTTGTTGCGTTTTTTAATGTACCTCCCTTTGACGACACTTCTCATTTTTAGTAGAAAATATATATTATTTATATTGCATCGGTGGAATAAACAAGCCGTTTTCTTTCTACCTGTACATGCCCCGGTGGAATTGACATCATGAAATAATCGGTGGAATCGTAGCATCGGTGGAATTGTCCTCCCCCGGTGGAATTGACAACCACCCGTCGAAAGTCGGGGGTCGGATCTTTGAATGAAGTGCTGGGCCAGAAGGGCTGGTTTTATCTGGACTTTTCCACCCGTCCCCTGTCCAAAATCGGCTGTTACGACCGTTGAGGAAGTTGGCCGTTGGGGAAAACCCTCGTTGTTGACCAGCTCAACGTTCTCCGCTTTTGTTTGGTTAAATCTCTCGTAATATTACAGGAGTGGTTTTTGCGAGGGAATCATGACAGTTGCTATATAGAAGGTTATTTTAATACGTCTTTCTTTTTCTCTTCACGTCTAATATTAATATTTCATCGATTGATTGATTGATTGTAGTATCAGCGTACTATTGGTACACTTCCATTGTACATCATCATTATTTTGGTAAAAAAACTTGTTTTGTCCAGGTCAACAACTCCTCCCCTCAGCACAAGTTATGCTTCAAGAAGGGAGTAGCATTGTATTTATTGTTTTGTAATGTTTTATTTGAATTTCAATATAAATGCAAAAAAAATATATGTATTTTTCCCGAACAGGAGAAGTTTTGTGTTGACGTCTTCTTAGTATTCGTCTCAAATCAAGTAGAGGATGTCTTACTCTGTCGAACCTTCTCCTTTTATGGTAATTACCTCCAAACCATTGCAAGATCAGCGGCATATTTCCTAAAAAGAGATTGCTCTGGTAATATATCTCTGATTTATAAGCGATCTATTATTACCTCGCCTCAATTTATTTTTCGGTTTGTTATTTTCAATAGAAAAATTAAAAAAAAACTGCAGCCCTCCCCACTCTCCCCCCTCAAATTTGAAGGTTTCTTTTTCAAGGTATATAGAATTAGAAAAAGCGCATGTTATTTCACAATGGTTTACTATTTACCTGTGTAGATGCCCCTTCTGCGTAGATCACCGTTTTCTGTCGTCAATACCCTCGTGCTCTCCCCTGGAAAGCCCTAAATCGTGTGGAGCTGACTGAGGAGTACGCTTTATAGGTATGCGGTGGATTCAAGAATGAACAATTTTCGTTGGTTACAAATTCTCTTTTTTGTGTGCTAAATTCTGTTTAATAACGGAAATTAACACTGACCGTATAGTGAGGTGCTTATGACGGAAGGTATAGGCAGAAAACGAATGTGAAATTTTGATTTCTGAGTTCCCGCTAGAAATGATATATCAGGTAAGTTGCCGAGGAGTTCAACTCAAATCCCCTTAGAGCGCTGGTGCATCATTTTAAGCGATGCAAACGGTGCACAGAACCGCAATGGATGGATGGAACCGCAAATTTATAAATAATTTTAAACAACGCGTCCTCAAAATCAAAACTAGGGGAAGGTCACGTCAAGGGTTCTTGAAGGTTCCTGCGAAGGTTTGCCATTTCTAATGTTGGGTTGTTGGCAGCACTGAGAACCCTGAGCAGCTAGTCAGATGTCAATAGGCCTGATAAGTTTTTTTTTGCCGCATAGTATCATGTTCATTAAATAAAAATATCGCTTATTTCTGAGAACGGGCTCCAAACTACCATTTTCCCTGAGTTATAAATATTTTTCTGTATTAAAATAACAAACAAATTTTTTTAAATTACGGAAATTCCTTGTTCTATTATTAATACTATCTGCTGTTATTCATGAAGCATAACGTTTGTTCAAGTTACAAAAGTCAAAAATAACACACACTACAAAGATTATTATTTTGAACGAAATTCAAAATATTCTCGTCATTCTTCAAATGAAATAATATCACAGAACAACCAACTCGATTTCATGCAGCCATCCGTGATTATAATCAGGTGCTCCCTAGCGATGATATCTGGGCTGGATTTATACTGTTTCATTCAAAATCATATTGACGAAGCTTTTCTGTGCACATTTCAGGTCCTTACTGTGAATGAACGGTTGGACGTATCACACTCCGGCTGATTTGAAAGAAATGCTCAAGTTCGAAACCTATTCAAAAACGTTGAAAGAAAAACATACCCCTCTATTGAGTTTCCGAGCTACGGCGTTCTGAAAATTTAACGCCGAGCTTCGACGACCAACTAGACCCCAGGACCTGCAAATCAAATTTCATTAATTTCGGTTCATGGTAACGAAGAAAAGTGCGACGTACGGCGTAAAGACTGAAATGTTTTAAATTCATTTTTGGATTCTACATACCTTGAAACGGAAACCATACAATTTTGAGGGGACTTTTTATTTTGTTTTATTATTTTCAATAATGAACCATTGGAATCGAACATGAAAAAAACATTCTAATCCCCCCTCAAAATTTGATGGTTTACGTTTCAAGGTATGAAGAATCCGACAATGCAATAAAAATATTTCTGTCTGTCCGCCGTACGCCGTACCGACCACTTTTCTTAGTTACCATGAAACAAAATTGATGAAATTCGGGTTATAGGTTCCGTTTGGGGTCCAGTTGGTCCTCGAAGCTCGACGTTACTGTCAGTTACCTCTAAGGGGTTCAAAATAGGGGTTGACATTTTCATAACGCCTATACCTTTTTTTTACGTGAATCTTTTTACGGTTTTAAATAGTTCTTGAGCTTACGAGTTTTTTCAGACCACCCGGAACATCGTAAGTCCAGCCTTTCGTTCACAGTAAGGCCCCGAAGTTTGCACCGACAGGCATTTTCGACAGCAGGGTGAATGAAATTGTATACATTTAGCCCAAATCTCGTCATCAGGGACGCACTAACAATCGGGAATTGGCACGAGATAAAATCATTGCTAGGGATCACCTGATTATAATCACGGAGTATGAAGTCGAGTTGGTTGTCCTGTGATATTATTTCATTCATTTCATATTTCATTCGAAAAATGATGGCTCTTTTGGAGTTTGTTGTTAGGTAGCGAAACTGGAACAAACGTTGAAGTATTATTGATGGGTAAATTATTACTACCAATGGTAAATCATTACTCAACGGCGAATTATTACTCACCGGTTCATTATACCTTCTACGTAGAAGGGGCTGGAGTTTGTTGGTAGGTACGTTTGCAACTTTTTTCACTCCTCATCAACAGTTTCCGTTCAGAACTTCATTATTAGCGTTTCTTTTTGGCATTTTAGTTGCTGTTTGTCATCGGCAGAATTATTTTAGCAACATTTAACTCTTGATTTAGGTAGGTACCAAGTAGCGAGTACGGGGTTCGGTACTAACCTACGGAGGGTCTGCGATCTACATAATATGTATGGAATAGTGCATATTATATTATATAGACGGGTTATCTACACAGAGAGCTGTGATCTGTAACAGAAGGGTATTCTGTACAAAGTAATAAACCGTTCTGCAGGGATTTGCCGCGTTTTTTGTTTTCCATGTTCGATTCAAAAGTTTCATTACTGCAAATAATAATAAATTTCACGAGTTGTTTCCCTCTCTTCAAATATTGTCAGAATCAATACGAAGTGGTCTCCAGTTAACGGTACTTCCAACCACTGAAAACCTTGAGAGGAGCTCAGACCGGTACATCGATATTCCCTTTGTTCACCAGTTTTACCGAACAGGTTGTCACATTAAAAATTTACCATTAGGTAACCGCGTTCGTGAGATTGTATTTCCAATTCATCGGACACCCGTCATGAATATTCATTGGGGAGGCTAAAATTCCCATCTGTAGGACAATTCCCTTTAAATGCTAAGAGAAAAATCTACGAATCATCAACGGTAATAACTGTATCTTGTAATTAAAGGGGGGAACTAAAATCGAAATGGCCTTCCTTCCGAAGACGTTCATTCTCACTGTGTTCAATGGTTGAACGTTCTTAAATTGGTGCCGAACTTCAGGGTTTTACCTGGACCATTGTACGTCCAGCCGTTCGTTCACAGTAAGGCCCTTAAATTCGCACCTAGAAGTTTTGTCAACACGATCGTGAATCAAACGGTACAAATCCGGCTCAGATATCATCACTAGGGAGCGCCTGTTATAATCACGGATGGCTGTATGAAGTCGAGTTGGTTGTTCTATGATATTACTTCGTTTGAAAAATGATAGTTATTTTTGATTTTGTTGATAGGCAACTTTGCTAGGTACTTGAACAAATAATTTGGTTCGTTTCTGTCTGTCCGCCTGTGTGTCCGCAAATCCTTCCCACAAGCTTGACATTCTCAGTTCGAATCCGATTTCTCTGAAGGCTGCTTTTGGTTTACTATTCTGTGAATAATACACCTATGTATTCGCTCAGCAAAAACATTTTATAACACCCCCTCAAAATTTTTACTTTTCCGTTTCAAGGTACGTAGATTCAAAAAATGCAATGTCCGCACGCCCTATGCCGTGTCACGTATCACGTGTACAGGCTTCATTCTCGATCTAACAAATTCGTTCTTTCGCACACATGCTCCTTTTAGACCCTAGTTGTGTCCCGAAACTTTGCAGCCCGATCGGAATACACCCAGGGGTGTTATGAGTGAAAATGTGTATAAAAATAGGAACTTTTTGTGCTTTAGTAATAAGTTAGTAACATGAGCTCTTGAGGTATCGTTTTCCATGTTTTTGGGGACGAGAAGACCGAATATGAAGTCGATTTTAACCAATGAGTGGAAAATTGAGGTTCTACCAAATGTTAAGCTCCCAAAATTGATTTTTTATGAGTCAAAAAACCTGGGAAATCGTCCGAAATCACCATCAATTTGTATAATAATACTAGAAAAAGTGTTAACACGTGGATCAAGACGATTAATTGGCACTATCAATGATCAAAGATAATTTGGAAAAAAAATAGGAGCGTACCTAATACGTGTTTTAGGGGCCAAAATTGGTGAAAAACATCAGAAATAGCTGTTTCAATTATTTTACATGAAAGAAACAATAAATGAACAGCCAACATTTCTGTAGGTATGCCCATTAGAATAATAAACCCATGTGAAAAGGATTTGGTTTATTATTTTCAAGCTTTGGAATCGACCATGAAAATAAAATAAAAAAATTTCAACCCCCTCCTTAAGATTTCATCGTTTACGTTTCAAGGGACGTAGAATACGAATATCGAGTTGTTGTGGTATCCTCCCAGAACCACAAATTTGCTATGTAGAAATAAGATCTCGCCTAAACTTAGAAGTGGGGACGGAAGACGCAGGAGAGCCGAGGGCCAGCCTGGAGATCCCCACCATCCTCCACTAGCTGGAGGATGGAGGGAGACAGCTCCCAGTACTATTATACTCGCCTCCTTCGCCTTTTTAACCATTCTACGCTCTCCTCCAGTCGCTGACTACTCTATCTCCTCCTTACCTCGTCTCTCTCGTTACCTAAAAGATCTTGAGCATGGTGGTGATTTGCTCATAGATAACCAAACGAGGCAACGCTCCCGAAAAGATTCCGCGCATGGTGGTGGTACGCCCATAACCAAACCGGGCACATCTCCCCTCACGCCGCTCGTGGTGGATGTACGCTCAAACACATTCATCACACGGGTAAAAAGATTTCCGTCCGCCCGCCGTACACCGTCCGCGGATTTTTCCTTAGTTCCCATGAACCAAAATTTACAAAATTTGGCGTATGGGCGAATTCGGCGTTACTGTCATTCAACTCTGAGGGGTGAAAAATATGGGTTGAAATTTCCACATTAGCCCTATCTCGGAAAATTGTATCTCGAGGTGTGGGGTTTCTCAAATTTTTACATAGTTTGATTTTTTTCTGAATTTTGGAGACCATCCGGCGCATTCTACGATGTTGCTATAAAATTTCCCTAAAGGGGGCCTGTATGCAGGCATCAAGCTGAGTTGTGAGCGCACATCGCTGATCTCTCGGTCAGGTTGGTCTGAGCGCAGTGGTCTGAGCGACGGAGTGGAACGCCGAAGTTCCTGAGATCGAAACACTACCAGAAATGAATATTTTTCACACCACGTCAACAATTTCCCTTCAGAACTTCATTTGTGTATCATTTTGCCATTTTAGCTACTGTTTGTCACTGACAGAATTATTTTAGCAACATTTAACTTAAGGGAAGTTACGGCCATTTTACTGGGACAAGTTAGTAAAAGTTGAGCTGAATCTTAAATCGCCCGAAAGTCAAAGCAAAATCACTTTCTAGGCAAAAAAACACAATTTTCAACGTTTTCCTGGTGTTTTCAGCTCAAAATGCTAAATAATGCTGAAATCGAAAAACACCGCAGAATATAAGTTGTAGGAAGTTGAATTCGGCGTCGAATGAGACCAAGTTGAGTCCCAAATTTAGGTTTGTTGGTTTAATAAATATTTAAAATTTCTCGAAAAATATTTTCGTTATAAATGTTTTTGGTTTTCAAAACAAAAACTCGGAGATCATTTTTCGTTGTAAATTAGTTGTAGAAGCGAATAGCCTTCAAGGGTAAAACCCAAGTATAATGAAGAAAATGTTCAAATTCAACGAGTAATTTATTGTTGAGCTTGATTGTATTAAAATAATATTTCTTGAAACATTTGTACCGGCGTATTTTCTGTTCGTAAATTCGCCAACACCAAATTTCTTGAACCTTTACACGGACGAGAATTTAGATTTTTGCAAAGTTTTTTTTCGGATTGTTCCAAATATACAGCC
Source organism: Leptopterna dolabrata (assembly GCA_954871275.1). Classification (NCBI taxonomy): domain Eukaryota; kingdom Metazoa; phylum Arthropoda; class Insecta; order Hemiptera; family Miridae; genus Leptopterna; species Leptopterna dolabrata. The sequence continues at coordinate 43,857,748 of OX940977.1, forward strand.
ATTTTGTTATAAACATGTTAAATAATGTTTTTCAAAATTTACAGCCATTTAATTATACATTTCTTAAAAACCTATCCTCTTCACAAACGCAAACAACTTAATACAATTTCCTTCTACAAAATAAATGTAAACATTTAAATAAAATTGAAACATTTAAATAAAATTAAATATTTAAATAAAATTAAACATTTAAATAAAAGTTGAACATTTAAATACAATTTAAACATTTAAATACATTTAAACCTGTAAATAATATTTGAACATTTAAATAAAATTTAAACCTTTACATAATAATTGCGCATTTAAATAAAATTTAAATTTTATGACTCGATAAAATCTAGGAAAACGTTGAAAATAGTTTTTTGCCTATAAAGTGATTTTTCTTTTACTTTTGAGCGATTTAAGATTCGGCTCAACTTTTTCTAACTTGTCCCAGTAAAACGGCTGTGATGAATTTGAATTTATCATCACGGTGGCGTGAAGGAGTAAATAGAGGAGAGCGAGGGAATTTCACCTAGGCGGCGGTAATCCACCGATGTAGGTGAGAGGAAGGAAGTTCACCTAGGCGGCGGTGATCCACCGATGTAGGTGAGTGGAAGGAATCTCGTCTAGGCGGCGGTAATCCACCGATGTAGGCGAGAGGAAGGAAATTCACCTAGGCGGCGGTAATCCACCGATGTAGGTGAAGGAAGGTGCTTGTCTAGGCGGCGGATATCCACCGATGTAGACAAGGGGAAAAGGTAGGAGGTGAATTCCCAGAGCGGCGGATACCACCAGGCATCTGGGAGGAGGAAGGTAGAAGAGAGAGAAGAGAGAGCTGGTTAGAGGAAGTGTCGAATGAAGCTAAAGCTCCAGGATCCAGGGTTATATAGGACTTGGAGGCCTCTCCCTCCAGCTCCCTGTTGGGAGCTGGTAGTGGGGCTCCAGGTTGTGTCCCCTGGATTCTGTTGCCTGTCTCCCCACTCAGATGTTTATTAGCGGAAGGTAAGTTTTACATAGGAATATTGGTGAGAGCTTTAAGGTTGCTAGTGGAGTGTTCCCGGGAGGGACTCACGACAGAGGTCCCCCCAGATCGAACCAATGTTTGAGATAGCTGAAGGCTCAAGGTGACAGGGGCTGAGGGCTGCGGAAACAAGAGGGGAGCTGAAGGCGCAAGTATACAGAAGCTGAAGGCTGAAGCAAACAATTGAATTGCTGAAGGCAGAAGTGTGACCGGTGGTGACTTAATCCTAGGGTTGACTTAATCCTAGGTGACTTAAACGTAGGCGTGACATAGAGTATATAGGAAGTAGTAAGAATCAGTAAGTAGGATGATAGTATGGCAAAAATAGATGAGGTGACAAGTAGTGGAGGAAGATGTACAATGGTGATGAGGATAATGATGGTGATGAGAAATGACAAAATTGATGAAGGGACAATTACTGGAGGAATATGTACAATGGTGATGAGGCTGATGATGATGAGTGGAGCAATATGTACAAGAACTTATAAGCTAGTTACAGTGGTATTTAGATGGTATTTACATTGGTATTTACATTGGTATTTACATTGGTATTTACAATTTGCATTCACAGTTGTAGGGGAGACAGATTGGAGCGGGGTTGTGAAATCCGCCGTTCCCTGGATGTGGGTTGTGTGTGGTGAAGTGTAGTGAGTTTGGGGGGCGGGGGATCGTTTAAGACGGGGGGGATTGACATTTTGAAGGGGCGGTGGGGGTGGCATGAGGAGGGTGAGGCGAAATTCGTGGAGGAGGGGGGCCATGAGGGGGTCGATCGGGATGTAGGGAGGGTGTACCCCGGTGGCTTGCGCTGCGCGAAATTCGCGCAGTATGCGCCACTGGGGGTACTTCCACCGCCGGGGCCGGGGAGGTAAACCGGAAATCCTTCGCGGTAGAAATGTAAGCGATGGAGTTGGTCCGGGCGAAGGGGGTAGGGGGAGAGCGGGTCCGGGACGTAAACGTCCCGGAGTATGGCCGCCATTTCCGGATCCGAATCGAAATCCGGAAACGGCGACGGGGGAGACTGTTGAGGTGGAGAGCGATGTTGCATGGTTAACAGACGGCGGGAGACTGATAGCTGATGTTGTTTGAGGGAGAACAGGGGCGGGTTTGCAGCGGGCGAAAGGGACGGTGTGGGGTTTCCCGTCCATTAGCAGGGTCGCGGTGGTTGGTGTTGTGCGGATGACTTGAAAGGGCCCGGCATAAAGGGGCTGAAAGGTTTTATGCATGCCGGGCTCTTTCAAGTACATGTGCGTGGAAGTGTAAAAGCGTTTGGGGTAAGTGGTGTCGTTTGTCGGTGTTGAGGTGTGTAACGGTTCCCTGTTAATGGACGGGGTGTTGTGTGGAGGGAAAATGTCGGCCGGTAAACGAATGGGGTCTCGGAAAGCGTGTTGTGCGGGACTTGTGTTGTCTGAAGGACGGGCGGAAGTGCGGAGGCTAAGCAAGACGTAGGGGAGGGTTTTGGTCCATGAGGGGGATGTGGCTGATGTGGAGATGGCTTGCTTGAGGACCGAGTGCCACCGCTCTATTTTCCCGTTGGATTGAGGGTGATAAGGAGTGGTGCGGATTTTCTGAATCCCGAGGGAACGGAGCAGGTCGGCAAAGTGGGCTGATTCAAACTGCCTCCCCTGATCGACCGTGAGTGTCCGCGGACAGCCGTAGCGACTGATCCATTGATTGAGGAAGGCCGCGGCGACGGCGTCCGCGGTAATGTGGGCGAGTGGGATACACTCAACCCAATTGGTCGCACGGTCGATCATGGTGAGGCAGTACCTCTTTCCCTCGGAGGGGGGAAGAGGGCCGACCAGATCCAAGTGGACATGTTCCCACGGGAGGGAATCGGGGATGGGTTGAGGAGGTACATGGGGGTGAGCCGAGACCTTGAATTGCTGGCACTTCTGGCACCCTAGAACCCAGGTACGGATATCCGTGTTCATATGGGGCCAGAAGTACCGCGTCTTGATGAGATCCCGGCTCGCCCGAATGCCGGGATGATGGAGGGAGTGGTAATGGAGGAACAACTGCCTCCTCAGCTCCGGTGGGACGTACGGGCGCGGTGAATCGGCCGATACGTCGCACCAGAGATCGAGGGGAGGCAGTTGTTCCAATTTGGAGGCGGAGATGAGGTTGGAAAGTGCGGGATCGGAAGTAGGATTTTGGTGGTGTTTGAGGGTTTGTGGGGAAGGGAAGGGCAGTAACTCCGCCACCGGCGCAGGGGTGGGGCGGGAGAGGGCGTCGGCGACGCAGTTGTCGGCCCCCGGCAAATAACGAATATCGGACGTAAACTGTCCGATAAATTCGAGTTGCCGGAGGCGACGGGGGGAGGCTGATTTTCGGTTTTGGAGGAGGGCGTGTGTGAGGGGCTTATGGTCGGTGACGACAGAGAACTGCCTGCCCTCCACGAAGTCACGGAAGTGTTTGATGGCTTCGTGGATGGCGAGGAGTTCTCTGTCAAAGGTGGAGTAATTTTTTTGTGTTGGGGACAGAGTTTTAGAGAAGAAGCCGAGGGGTTGGGGGGGTGGCGCCGGTGTGTTGGTGGAGTACTGCCCCGATGGCCCAGTCGGATGCATCCGTGGTGATGGAGAGGGGGGCATGGGGGTCGGGATGGGCCAATAGAGCGGCGTCTACTAGGTCCTGTTTGCATGTTTGAAAGGCGGTTGTGAGGGTGGGGGTCCAGGAAATGGGGCGGTTATCGTTTTTCTTGGCCGGTTGTGGGATAGCGTGTATGAGTGGTTGTTGATGTTGTGCTGCGTGTTTGATGTGTCTACGATAAAAGTTCAACATACCCAGGAAACGGCGGAGTTCTGAGACAGTGCGGGGTTGTGGGAAGTCGGTGAGGGTGTGCACTTTGTCTGGTAGGGGTTTGATCCCGTCGGACGAAACTTGGTGGCCAAGGCAGCGGACGGAGGGTTGGGCGAGAACACATTTCGGAGAGTTTATGGTGAGGCCCTCGGCGGCGAAGATGTCGAGTACCTGTTTCAGGTGTGCTAGGTGTTCTTTCGGGTCCCGGGAAGCGATCAGTACGTCGTCCAAGAAACAGAAGACGAAGGGTAGTCCCCGGAGAATGTTGTCCATGTAACGCTGCCATGTCTGGGCAGCGTTACGGAGGCCGAAACCCATCTTAATATATTCGAACAGGCCGAAAGGGGTGATGATGGCTGTCTTGGGTACGTCAGGAGGGTAGATGTGAATGTGGTGGAAGGCTCGAGAGATGTCGAGTGTTGAAAAGATGGTTGTGTTGTGGAGGTGGGAAGAGAAGTCTCGGAGATGCGGGACGTTGTAGAGATCTGGGGTTGTTTTTGCATTGAGACGGCGGTAGTCGCCGCAGGGGCGGATATCCCCGTTAGGCTTCTGCACAATATGTAGTGGAGAAGCCCACGGGGATTTGGAGGGTCGGATAATGCCTTCTTTGATGAGGTTGTCGAAGTGTTTTCGTGCTTGGGATAGTTGGAGGGGGTGGAGGCGGCGTGCTTTGGCGGATATTGGGGGGCCAGAGGTTTCAATATAGTGCTGGGTCTGTGAGATGTGTGCCGAGGGGCGGCGCTGGGGTTTGTACTGTAGGAGAAGTTGTTCAAATTGGGATGGGGGGCGATCTACAGCATGGATAAACCCGGGGATGGGTTTCTGGGTGGAGGGGTCGAGCAGGCGCGCGTTCCGGACGTCAACCTGGAGGCCGAAATATGCGAGGAAGTCGGCCCCCAGGATAGCTTTCTCCACGTCCGCCACGGTAAATTCCCACTCGTACGCGAGCCCGCTCATATGGATTGATGAGCGGTACGTCCCGTACGAGGGGATAGTGGTACCGTTGGCGGCGTAGAGGAGTTGCCGGTAACAACGCGCCTGTCGCCGGAGAATGTTATTTGGGAAGATGGAGAGCGCCGCCCCTGTGTCGACGAGGAACGGGACATTAGTGTTAGAACATTTGAGGAACAGGCGTTGGTGAGCTGGGGCGGCGTGCGGCAAAATGGCTGAGGTGTTGGGGTCTGTCGGATGGGAGGGGCTTGTTTCGTCCGAGGTGATGGGCGGGTGCGATGGTGGTGGTTGGTCCTCCGCGAAGGAGACACGGGGTGCTTTTTTGCCGTTCCGGGGAGGGGGAACGGTAGTGGCGGCGCGAGTGGTGGCCGGAGGGGTGGTTGCCTTGGGGGCGGGGTTGGAGGGGCCGTTCCGGGGTGGGGGAACGGTAGCGGCGGCGCTAGTGGCGGCCGGAAGGGTGGCTGCCCTGGAGGCGGGCTTGGACGGGCCGTTCCGGGGTGGGGGAACGGTAGCGGCGGCGCTAGTGGCGGCCGGAAGGGTGGCTGCCCTGGAGGCGGGCTTGGAGGGGCTGACTCGGGGTGGGGGGTCAGTTGATGGAGAGGTGGCGTGTTTTGCGGCGCCGGCAGATGCGGGCGGGAGGTTGGCAGCCGTGGCGGCGGCGTAGGAGGGGTAGCGAGGCTTGGTGGTGGTGGTGTGAATGCGGGCGGGGAGGGGTTGGTGGTGGTCCCCCCCGTGTTGGCGAGGAGGGGGGCCCGCCGGATTTACCGGCGGGCGTCCGCGTTTCCCTGCTTGGAGGAGTAGGAGCAGGGGGGCTGGCATTTGCGGGCCTCCCCACCGAAGTTAACATGGTAGAAACATCGGTGGGGGGGGGTCCGCTGGGAGGTAGGTCCTGGTGGGGCGCGCGGAGGAGGAGGGAGTTGCCGTGGTGGGGGACCTCCCTCGTCGTTGCTGAGTGGGGTAGATGGTGCGGCGGTCGGCCGAGCGCTGGCGTCGGTGGTCGGCAGAGGGGGCTGGCCGGCGGTCGATGGAGAGGGAGCGGCGCCGGTGGAGGGAGGGGGGCCCGGCGGCGCTCTTGTGACGGCGTCCGGTCCCTGCGCGGGGTGGGGGTGCGGGGTGTGGCGACTTCCGTGACGCCGGCGGCTGCGGCGAGGTCGTGTACTGTGTCGGCGAGACGGAGTAGCGGCTCGTCCGGACCGTCGAGGTGGCTGGCGAGCGCCATCTGGATGGGGTGGGGGAGGGCTCGCAGCCAGAAAGTCCGTGCGATGTCGGCCGTCACTACGTCGTGCAGCTGATGACGTAGGCGACGGTATAGATGGGAGGGCTTCAAATCGCCGAGATGTTGGGGTTGGGATAGCGCTGCGACACGTGCGATCTTGGAAGGTTGGTATAAATTGACGAGGCGGATGCGGAGGTCGTCGTAGGCGGCCGTGGCGTCGGGGGAGATGTCTGACGTCTGCAGGAGGATCTCATACGGGAGTATAGAAATGATGCGGGAGTAGCGGGTACGTTGGCTGCGGATGTTGGCGGCCGAAAACGCAGCGTCGACCTGGAAGAACCAGAGTGCGGGGTCGTGCGTGTAGAAGGGGGGCAGCGATAGCGGGAACGACGCCGAGGCCGTAGTGACGTGGGCGGCGGCGTGTGCGGCAGCTGCAGCGGCGGCGGCAGCGGCGGCGGCAGCGGCGGCGTCGGATGCGGTAGAGCCGGGCGGCGAGAGGCTGGTGAAGGGGTTGTCGGTTGCGGCAGATGTCGCAGCGGTCGGCGGCTGCAGCAGGGACGGCCGGAGGAGCGGCGGCGACGGCGAGTTCGGGTCCATGGCTGAGGGGTCTGTAAACAAAATTCAATTTGGGTGAGTTATTGAATTTCAAATTCGCAATTTGCGGCGGCGGATGTGTTTGCGGCGGAGAGTTTGAGAGCTGTGTGAGCGGTTGCGGGTGGGCCAAAAAATTGCGAATTTATACTGACTATTTTAAATGTGAATTTAAAATTCGGGACACCGAACTAGACTGGGGCGACACATGAGGTGGTGGGAGGATAGAAGGTTGGATGAACGTCGGGTTCACCACTGTGATGAATTTGAATTTATCATCACGGTGGCGTGAAGGAGTAAATAGAGGAGAGCGAGGGAATTTCACCTAGGCGGCGGTAATCCACCGATGTAGGTGAGAGGAAGGAAGTTCACCTAGGCGGCGGTGATCCACCGATGTAGGTGAGTGGAAGGAATCTCGTCTAGGCGGCGGTAATCCACCGATGTAGGCGAGAGGAGGGAAATTCACCTAGGCGGCGGTAATCCACCGATGTAGGTGAAGGAAGGTGCTTGTCTAGGCGGCGGATATCCACCGATGTAGACAAGGGGAAAAGGTAGGAGGTGAATTCCCAGAGCGGCGGATACCACCAGGCATCTGGGAGGAGGAAGGTAGAAGAGAGAGAAGAGAGAGCTGGTTAGAGGAAGTGTCGAATGAAGCTAAAGCTCCAGGATCCAGGGTTATATAGGACTTGGAGGCCTCTCCCTCCAGCTCCCTGTTGGGAGCTGGTAGTGGGGCTCCAGGTTGTGTCCCCTGGATTCTGTTGCCTGTCTCCCCACTCAGATGTTTATTAGCGGAAGGTAAGTTTTACATAGGAATATTGGTGAGAGCTTTAAGGTTGCTAGTGGAGTGTTCCCGGGAGGGACTCACGACAACGGCCATAACTTACCCCGAGTTAAATGTTGGTAAAATAATTCTGTCAGTGACAAACAGTAGCTAAAATGGCAAAATGATACACAAAAATGAAGTTCTGAAGGGAAATTTAAATTGAAGTTTAAATTAAACGTTAGCATTTAAACACCAGTGGTCAAAAGGGAATTTTCCGATAGGAGTTTCCCATCAGTATTCACGACGTCTGTGCGGTGAGAGGCGAGTACAGTCTCTTTACGAAGTCTTCTGTTTACATTTTATAGATTTATAATATTTAAATTTTATCTAAGTGTTTAAATGTTGTTTAAATGTAACATTTATTTTAATTTTATAGAAGGAAATTTTATCAAGTTGTAATATGTTTGTGCCGAAGCTAAATGCAACGAGTTTATTGCAAAATCCACCACCACGTGGCTGCACCAAAATGAATCAATTTTATTCTTCTTCTCATTTGAGAATGGAGCGAGATATTTCAATTCAGAAAACGGATTTCTCATCAATATTCACGTAGAATTCCCGGTAATTGGTTCAAAAAGTGTGCAATTTTTTTGCTCACTGTTCCCAAAAACTGGCTTAACAGGCACTTGCATTGGACTCTAGAGAATACAACTCCGTTTTCATAAATTTTTCTAAACCTAAGAGTTTATGAACAGTGGGCGAATATTTGCACACCTTCTAACATCACCACTAGATAACTAGGTAGCGTTGTCTAGTGCAAGTAGGTTTGAGAAGACTTACCAAATATGACTACTGCGTAAAAAAATACATAAGTACCAGTTTTTTGAACAGTGACAGAAATTTGCACACTTGTGCCAGTTCATTACTGCATCCAGTTTATTCAGTGTGAGGACAGGGAAGTTGAAAAATGGGAAGGTTTGAGGTGGCCGAGAACTCCCTGCCACCACACAGTCAGAAGCTCCCGATCTTGACCCTTGTACCCAAAATTCTGAAAACTAGAATCCGACCGCTACAGTCATTTTAGAAAAATTTTGAAAACGGGTTTGTGTTCTCTAGAGTCAAATGCAAGTGCCTATTATGCCACCTTTTGAAAATGTTCAAAATGTATAACATTTTTGGAACATCGAGCCAAAACATTTTGCACACTTTTTGAACCAATTACCCGGAATTCAATGTGGATATTGATGAGAAATCCATTTTCCGAATTGAAATATCTCGCTCCATCCTCAAATGAGAAGTAGACGAAATTTGGCCCCGATCTCTTATCACAGATTCACACCAAAACGTCGTGACAGTTAGCCTGAAGAAATTTATAATCAAATGGCTGTATATTTGTAAAAAACATTTTAATAAAATTTAAACATTTTATAAATATATAAAATTTAAATAGAAGACATTGTAAAGAGACTGTGCTCGCCATTCACCGCACAGACGTCGTGAATACTGATGGGAAACTCCTATCGGAAAATTTCCTTTTGATCACCGGTTAAAAAAACCTTGCAAATCATCAATAACAATCATTGTATCCTGTAATTGAAGGCCAGCTCAGTTATCGGAATGGCCTTCGTTACGCAGGGGAAAGGTTTCTCTTTAATGACTTTCCTCTCTTTTCCCCCCTCAACCAGCGACACCGGAGAAAACCTGTGGAAATGGAAAAAAGATCATGTGGTGGTGGGAGGGGGGGTGGTGGCCCATCCCCCCCCTTCCCCCTTACCACAATGAAATCGGAGAAAACCAGTGGAAATGGTAAGAACATGTTGGTCCATCCCCCCCTCTTCGCCCCTTACCGCCGTGAAATTGGAGAAAACCAGTGGAAATGGAAAAAAGATCTTGTGTGTGTGTGGGGGGGGGGGGGGTGGCCCAACCCCCCCTCTCCCCCTCATGTTTTGACGAGCACCAGGAGAACCGACAATCCTCTCATTCCATCGTCAAAGTAGCCCAATTATCAATGTCAATTCAAACGAGCCTTTGAGTTCTACCGTCGGTTGGGGCCGGGCGCCCTCCCACCCGCCCGCCCACTCCTCCTACTCCTCCTCCTCCTCCTCCTCGGGCAATCAATTAGGGAGGCGCGACCCCTCGGAAAGGAGCGCCCACTCGAACTCGGAGCGACCCCGCGCCCTTTTGAGACTCGGGTCAGTTTGGCTATTGACCACGTGAATCTTGGCCTCCTCCCGCAGCGTGCATTCAGCGTTATTTTCCGCCGGCGCTGGGCGTTTTCTCGCTTTTGTGCTGTCGTTTCTGTAGGTCTCTCTGCTCGTATCTCTGTGGGTCCCTCTGTGAGGTGCCTTTGCTCTCCGCGAACCTTCCTGCCAAAGAGCGGGATTTTCAATTACCCAATTGCTCTTTCCACGGCCGGCTCCGCGCCAACCCGACGAGCGTCGTTTTCGGCAACGTCGAATCCTGGAAAACCCTCGAAGTCCACTCAAGGCCAAGGGGCTCAATGGTGAGTGGAAGGGGGGAGGGGGGAAAGGCTCAATGCTGGCCGGAGGGGTGGGGAGGGGGGCTTAGGTCCTCCACTGCTGGCGTATTCGAGGGGCAACGCGCGCCTCTTTTGATTCCTGTTGGTTTATTATTCTGCGAATAATATGCCTGAATATTCACTGAGCAAAAAATTTTTCGAACACCCCCCACTAAAAAAATTTTGGTTTATCATTTTCATTAATGAATCTATGGAATCGACGAAAGAAAAAAATGTGTTACCCCTCCCCCACCACCAAAAATCAAAATTTCATCGTTTAGGTTTCAAGGGACGTAGAAATACTAATATCGAATACAAATAATTTATTACACGACGGTTAATATTTACCTTAACGGTTGTTATTCAACTACAAAAAGTAGTTAATGATTGAATTCTTGAACCCCACGAATTTTTATGAAACTGTAATTCCCGAGCAGGCTCCAGTATTCGATTTAGGGTTTTCCTGTGTGTGTGGAGGGGGGGGGGGGGGGCACCTCAGAAAACAGTGATCTGCGCAGAAGGGGCATCTATACAGGTAAATAATAAACCGTTGTGTAATAACTTGCTACGTTTGTTCCTGAATTTTCGAGACAGTCTGGTGCTATCAATGATCAAAGGTAATCTGTAAAAAAAAAACGCTGCAAATCCCTGCACAACGGTTTATTATTTTGTACAGAATACCCTTCTTTTACAGATCACAGCTCCCTGTATAGATAACCCGTCTATATAATATGTACTATTCTATACATATTATGCAGATCGCAGACCCTCCGTAGGTCAGTACCTAACCCCGTACTCGTTACCAGGTACCTACCTAAATCACGCGTTAAATGTTGCTAAAATAATTCTTTCGATGACAAACAGTAACTAAAATGGCGAAAACAAACGCAAATAATGAAGTTCTGAAGGAAAATTGTTGATGTGGAGTGAAATAGATGCCCCTTCTGCGTAGATCACTGTTTTCTGTGGTCAGTACCTACCCTCTGGTCAAGTATGATGAACCGTTGTGTAATAATTTACCGTTGTAATAATTCGCCGTTGTGTAATAATTTACAATTGTGTAATAATTTACCCGTCAATTATACTTCAAAATTTGTTCAAGTTTCACACGTGCCTACCAACAGAATCCTGTCCCATCACTTATCAAACTAAATGATATCACAGAACAACCAACTCGACTTCACACAGCCATTCGTGATTATAATCAGGTGCTCCCTAGTGATGATTATCTGAGCCGGATTTATACCGTTTGATTCACGATCGTGTTGACGAAGCTTTTTGGTGCACACGAACGGCTGGACGTGCTCCGGGTGGTCTCAAAAAATTGTTTAGCTCAAGACAAATTAATAACGTAAAAAAAACCATACCCTTCCGTTCCCATAATAATCCGTTGTGCAAGGATTTGCATTTTTTTATTGCATTTACGGATTTTACATACCTTGAAACGTAAACCATCAAATTTTGAGGGGTTTTCCAAAGGTTCATTATTGAAAATAATAAACCAAATACCCGAGCCTAATTCTTGTTTTCGGGCGCCAAAATTGGTGGAAACCATCAAAAATAGCCATTTCGATCGTTTCTATTGTGTCTGTTGCTTCCAGTCGCTTTCAGTCTTCGTCCTTTGCCAATTTTGGTGACAGTGAATTGATTGATCGATTGATTTTTTTCTGTTATTTTATTATCATCTTTACCATCTTTTGAGTTTTTGAATGTCAAACTCGATTGCTAGCACCCACTTTTTTCGAGAAAAAACAATTATTTTGATTGTTGCCTCTTTTTGTCTCGAATCACCTTCCTAGTAGTCCTGATGAATTTATTGTATTGTTTGTGAGTTTGGACGATATTTAGCAATTTTTGAACCACAAAAACTCAAATCTGACTGACACAGTTTTCGACGAATTTGTAATTTTTTCGCTTGCGATGCGAAGTTCTGTCATCCTACCAAACTGTATATTTATGTCTGTCGGCAACCTTGAAGCAGCTGCATCTTTAAACGGATGTTGAATGTTGCACTCAAACTGCGTGCTCCACGATGAAATGTTTTGTGGGCTCTCCCCAACCTGTTTCAGCCAAAAGTTGACTGTACAGTGTGATAGGCGAGTTCTGTTCAATATAACGTACCAAAAAACTGACTATCAATGAGAGCGCATGATTGCCTTTGTTAAAAATAAAAATATCAATTCTCCTCGGATGAAAAATTTCTCTCTGTGTACCTGCGATGATGGAGCAGTTCCACTCGAATAATTTGAACGGTGGCAAACTGCTCTCCGACAGTTTGGATGAGAGGATCAATCAATTCGCCTGCAGCATTTCGAAGGTAATTGGCTCACGCTGACGGGGCGTGTCAATTTTATAACTAAAACGCGGAGCTGAATTTCGATGTAAAACCAGCTCAACCGACCTGCTGTGGAGGTTCACCCTGAAGGCCTATCATAATAAATGAACAGTACTCGCGGATTCCGTTATAAATATTATAGATACCGGATACTGAAAGGGCATGAGTGTGTATGCATACCCGCGACACATCTCGAACTGTATACTTAGGCAACGCGCGTGTTACTGGATGCTCGTAAATAGGTAACTCTGTTCTATTGTGATATCATTCGAGAGCTCTCAGAATCATCAATATATCGATTTGTAGCACTGAGGTGACTATGATTAATATACTGCCGTACTTGGGCAAAACACCACTCTCCTGAAAGTTAATTTTGTAAGATTTGTTTCAATTTCTTCCATGTCGAAAGAAACGATCCAAACAGAAAATATGCAACTTACAATACACAAGATGATTTTTGATACCCAGAAAACGGGTTGTAACTGCTCGATCCTAAAACGAGCAACCTGTGTGTTGTGAGAATCCTTGGGTGTTGAATTTTTTTGAATTATTTCATTTTTTCATAACAAGACATTTACCAGAACAATTTGCTTTTATCAGGAAAATTACCCTCCGACTTCAAAGCTAGGCTTTGTGTTGAGGGAGGAGGAGTCACTCTCTGTGTGCCAGCAGTACAGGGCTTATTATCTAAGATTGAGTATGAGTGCGGCCCGGACCCACCCACCATTGGCGGTGTCGTGATATCCTCCCAGAACATCACTTTTTATTATTAAAATCTCACAAATAAACCAGGGAATGAAGTGGCAGACGCAGGAGGCCTCAGAGACCTAGTGGGGATCCCCACCATCCTCCACCAGTATGGAAGATGGAGGGAGATAGCCCTAAGGGCTATATAAACTCGCCTCCTTCGCCTTTCCAACCATTCTACGCTCTCCTCTAGTCGCCTACTACTCTCTTACCTCGCTCTCCTCTCTCTCTCCTTAACCTAAAAGACCCTGGGCATGGTGGTAGCCTCCCAGCTATAACCAAACCGGGCAAACACTTCCCAAAAGATCCTGGGCATGGTGGTAGACTCTGCACTATAACCAAACCAGGCAAACACTTCCCAAAAGATCCTGGGCATGGTGGTAGACTCTGCACTATAACCAAACCGGGCATAACCTATCCTAACTCCTCCAGTAGTGAATGTGCGTCACCTATGCATTCACTACAGGCGGCTTTAGAGAAGGCCGCGGCGCAAGATTTGGCAACGCTGTAAAAGCTTCTTGGTTCAGGCCCCTCTCATAACCACTGCGTTCTTTTAGCTCCATGAATGGATCCTTCACTTATTTTATTATTATACCCGTATATTGCGAGTAGGTGTAATTAATGAAATCAACCGTCTTCTGAATTATGCATTATTTAAAAGAAAGGTACTGAACTAATACCTAGAACAACAGAAAGGAACCACCAATGACTTGGAGAAAAGGAAATGGAACATGAATTAATTATAGTTTACTTATAGTATTCTACTTCTGGAACTTCTTCAACTTCCGACTGTCATTTTGGTTAATTATTCTCCAAATACGCCTATGTATTCTGTTCGGAACATTTTTTTGGAACACCCCCTCAGCATTTTTTCTACGTTTCAAGGTGTGTGGATTCCAAAAACGCAATGTCCGTCCGTCGTGTCATCGATTTCTACCTTAATTTTTGGTCTTAAAAAAAAAATCTTTATTTTGTACGCAGGCTCCATTTGGGCCCTAGTTGTGTCCCCTAACTCGGCAGTCCGATCGGAAAACATCGAGGGGTGTTATGGGTGAAAAATGGGTGCAGAATTAGGTATTTTTCATGTTTTAGTGAATTTGAGCTTGTGATGTATCGTTTTCCGTGTTTTTTTAGGGCGAGGAGACCAAATATGAAGTTGATTTATACCACTGAGTTCTAACGAAGTTTTAACTCCCAAAATTCAATATTTACGGGTCAAAAACCTGTGAAAATGGCTGTAATCACTAGAAATTTGTATAATAACTCAGAAGTGAATCCGGACAATTCAATGAGAAGTTCAATGATCGAAGATAAGTTGTCAAAAATAGGAGCCTAATTCGAGTTTTTGGGGCCAACATTTGTGAAAAATGCCAAAAATAGCTACATCAGTATTATTACATATGGAATAAACAGTAAATGAATAGCCAGCTTTTTTTATGTCCAATAGAATAACTAATAAACCAACGCGGCAAGGATTTTACAGCATTCTTCGATTTTTGATCACGAACATTCTTGGAATAATGGTTCGTAATCACATCGACCGCACGTATTGCTGTCTTCTAATTTGGAATGCGATCTCTCTGAGACAAATGTTACGATGTATTTTTGGTTAGGAGCCTTCAAAAACGTATCCTCGAACTATTGAGAGATTAAAATGTTCATAATATTCAATGATGAATGTCATAGAATTATATTGTCACCACCATCACTGTAACTGGATGATGGAAAGCACTGCAGGTACGTATCTTTAGGTTTTGAAATGGTCCATTATTTCTGTTCTCCCTGTTGAATGTACCTACTTATCTACTGTACCTAAATCATTTTCGGAAAAATGTTATAAATACAAACCGCTGACCTGGGTTTTGGTTCCCAGTTAATATGGGGAATCAGACGAATCCACTTCTTCTGTTCATCCTTGGGAAACGAAACGAAGTCACATATTCTTTTGTACATTCCTAATTACTTTTGCACTCTGGCACGACACAATTTTCCTGCATTCTATTATCATCAAAAACAATAACTTTTGTCAACAATGTTACTGTTGAAAATAATTTTAGCGAGAAGATCTATAGGTAAACTATCGATACCTGGAAATAAACAAACCTGAGCTTATTGGTGGGTGGTGACGCGGCCGGCCTGCAGTGCGACGTTGCCAATTCTCTACTGCCGCGGCCTTCTCTGAAGCCGGCCGTGCCCAGACCCAAGTGTGGCCGGTCGTCGGCCCGGGCCCACCCACCATTGGCGGCTCCCGGGGCCACCTTCCAATTTCTGGCAGGAGGCCCTAAAGAACGCAGATGACACTCCCCGGACCGGCCCAAGCACCCAGCCCCCACTCCATCATCACATGCACACAACGTGCATACTTATAAATTACATTCACACCATACTTATTCATACCCTAAACATTTATATCACAATGTCTAGGCCCTACATTCTAATAAGCATTTACGCACACCCATATATATCACAGCAGTTGTTCCACAATCCGTAATATTAATAATAACTAGTAATTATAAATATGACAATGAGTCTTTGATTACAGAAAGAGACCATATCGGTTAAGACAATTTAAATCAAGATTACACATACAAATCTAACAATGGCAAATTATAAATTAAATCACTTGCGGCGGAGTAGTGGAAATACATAGCAAAAAACTTCAGGATAAAAATAGAATAGTCTATTTCCACGTAAACAAACAAAACTGTAGATCGGTGTCGGTTGTTGAACCATCATCAGTACACAATAGAACTCTATTGTGTACCGATGATGGTTCAACAATTGAAACCGGTTGTTAAACGGTCTACAGTTTTGTTAGTTTACGTGGAAATCGACACTTCCATTTTTATCCTGTAGTTTTTTGCAATGGTAAATTAAATCAGGAATAAAATATACTCGTCAGAAATGAGGTACACTGTTCATGACTTGCCGCTATTAACCTGGAAAATACGATTTTTTTTATATTTAGCTCTGGAAAGGTGGTTAGGACATCTGAGGACAGAGACTTTTTGAGAGATCTTTTTTTTTTCAAGAGATCGAATTTTTGGAGCATTCCAAATTAAAACGAGGGACAGGTATCACAGCTTGTGTCTTCAATCTTACCTGATAAGGGATATCTCTCGCACTGCTAAACCATTCGGAACGCTTCTGGTAAAACATTAAAATTTTCTTTATACATGTACAGCTTGTGTAGAGAGAAAACGGGGAGTACAGAGAAAGTATTCTAATGGGCCACACACCTGAATGGGAACAGTAGACTGTTTCGTTGTTGGGAGAATTGAGGAAGAGTATTCATAAATTCTCATCTCTGAAAAGGATTGTTCCTTTGAAGTTAATGTGAAGAGGGTTCCGTCCCTCCTGTAGAGCCTAATGTACACGAGGCGAACATCGACGAGCAAGGGTTCGACAATGCTCGCTAACGCTTGTTCGCGCCTTCCCGTCCACACCTGCTCGGCTCGGCTCGGTTCGGCTCGCCAGGTGTGTCCTGGCATACTTCAGTTATATCCTTTCACTCGGCTGAGGAGCATCGGTCCTCAATCATACAAACTGTACTCATTCTCCAACACATGGTGCCCATAATGATGGAGAATACATTTTTAGAGGACCTCATTTAGTTGTTTGTAATTCAGTACAGGTAATTTGCATTTTTTTAAATGTATTTAATTATGTTCGTGGCAATTTTTGTGTGAAAATAAACAGAAAGAAGAAACGAGCTAAAATTTCTAGGGTAGATGCGGGTTGGTCCACAGATGGCTTTATGGGATTCCATCAAAATCTGACACTGACTCTTGTTTATGTTTGCGCTGACATGAAATTTGTGACTTGTGAAAATTAAATCTGTGACTTGTGAAAATGAAATTTGTGGTTTGTGAAAATGAAATTCGTGAATTGTGAAAATGAAATACGTGACGTGTGAAAATGAAATTCATGACTTATGAAAATTAAATCTGTGACTTGTGAAAATTAAATTTGTGACCTGTGAAAATGATATTTGTGACTTGTGAAAGTGAAACACATGAATTGTGAAAATGAAATACGTGACTCGTGAAAATGAAATATGTGACTTGTGAAAATGAAATTTATGACTTGTGAAAATGAAATTTGTGACTTGTGAAAATGAAATACGTGACTTTCGAAAATGAAATGTGGGACTTGTGAAAACGATATTTTTGGCTTGTGAAAATGATATTTGTGACTTGTGAAAATGAAATTCCTGGCTTGTGAAAATGATATTTGTGACTTGTGAAAATGAAATTTGTGACTTGTGAAAATAAAATTTGTGATTGTGAAAATAAAATTTATGACTTGTGAAAATGAAATTTATGACTTGTGAAATTGGAATTTGTGACTTGTGAAAATGAAATCTTTGACTTGTGAAAATAAAATTTGAGACTTGTGAAAAGGAAATTTATGACTTGTGAAATTGAAATTTGCGACTTGTGAAAACTAAATCTGTGACGTGAAAATAAAATTTGAGACTTGAGAAAATGAAATTTATGATTTGTGAAATTGAAATTAGCGACTTGTGAAAATGAAATTCGTGACGTGAAAATTAAATTTGTGACTTGTGAAAATGAAATACGTAACTCGTAAAATGAAATACGTGACTGTTGAAAATGAAATTCGTTTGTGGAAATGAAATACGTGACTAGTGACTTGAAAATAAAATTTGGGACTTGTGAAAATGAAATATTTATGACTTATGAATTGAAATTCGTGACTTGTGAAAATGAAATTTGTGACTTGCGAAAATGAAATTCATGACTTGTGAAAATGAAATGCGTCTTGTGAAAATGAAATACGTGACTTGTGACTTGAAAATAAAATTTGTGACTTGTGAGAATGAAATTCGTGACTTGTGAAAATGAAATTTGTGATTTATGAAAATTTCAGTGAAACCTGGGGAGTAGAATCACCAAGTTTCACCTAAATTTTCATTGATCGCGCATGTTGGGTGGTCAGATGGTTTCCAGCGGATTTCATTTCGATCGGCAGGGGAGTAGGAACGAGAACTGAGAACTGCTCAAAACGCCAGCAAAATCCGATTTACTATGGAATTTTCATTGCAACGCGGTTCAAATGACCTTCTCCGCAACGTCGACCTTTTGTTCGGTGAACTGATTTTATTTTAAAATCAATTATTCATTTATATTTCCTGAGTTTACAATAAAGAGTTTAAAGGCTTTGTAAACTCAGGAAATATAAATTAATCATTAATTTTAAAATAAAATCAGTTCACCAATCAAAAGGTAAGCCTTTGTTTTACTATTTTAACTTGTCTTAGCCGTACTAATAAATAAATAAGTAGAAGTAGTTTATTTATTAGACCTCGAATCGGCTTCGTTCTTCGAATGAAAAAGAATAAGTGACTTCCCATATCGCGGAGGAGAAATAATCAGTGAATACCCCCCACCGCCACAAAGACGTGGCGAGCCCTGGCAAAGGTACCCGAAGGTTATCCTTCGAGAGGTCCTCAAAACCAAGTGCCGTCTCTCCGGTCTTTTCATAAAACGCCCTTTTTCCTTGTTCCGATTGTAATATACAACCCTAATGATGATTGCCTTCTCTTTTTCCCCGATCCAATAAATGGAGGCGCACTTAGGGAACGTCATTGAGCCCTTTTTTTTCTTTTTTTTTTTCTTTGTTACGGTCGATGGCCGCATGCTGTGCAGGGGGATTCTTCTCCGCTGCCGTCCATAACGGCAGCCGAAGAAAAACCTTTATGTGATATCGCTGTTTGCGTTGAAACACCCGGTGACCACAGAGCTAAAAACGCTGCAAAGTCCTTGTCACATGGGTTTATTATTCTGCTGGACATACCTGCAGAAATGTTGGCTGTTCATTTATTGTTTCTTTCATGTGCAATTATTGAAATGGCTATTTCTGATGGTTTCCACCAATGTTGGCCCCCAAAACACAAATTAGGTAGGTACGCTCCCCCCCCCCCCCCCCCCCCCAATTATCTTTGATCATTGGTATTGCCATTTAATCGTCTTGATCCACGTGTTGACACTTTTTCTAGTGTTATTATACAAATTGTTGGTGATTTCAGACGATTTTCCAGGTTTTTGCCTCATAAAAAAATCAATGTTGGGAGCTGAACATTTGGTAGTACTCAATTTTCCACTCTTTGGTCAAAATCGACTTCATATTCGGTCTTCTCGTCCCCAAAAACATGGAAAACGATATCTCAAAAGCCCATGTTACTAACATGTTACTAAAACAGAAAAAGTACCTATTTTTATACACATTTTCACTTATAACACCCCTGGGTATATGTGGTGGATGCATAGGTGAGGGGCGAGGTAGGTAGATGTGCCTGATGCTCCGGTTAATACCCAGAAGGTATCCACCACTGGAAGCGTCAGGAGGACCTAACCCCCCGGTTAATATCCAGGGGATATCCACCGCTGGTTAATGCCCGAAGGATATCCACCACTTAAGGTTAATATCCCAGGGGATCCACCACTGGAGGCGTTAGGACGAGCTTTGCCCAGTTTGGTTACCTACAGCTTGGAGGCTGCCACCAGTTCTGGGATCTTTTAGGATAAGGAGAGCAAGAGGAGGAGCGAGGTTAGAGATAAGTCAGCGACTTGAAGGAAGCGTAGAATGAGTTGGAAGGGGAAGGAGTCGAGTTTTTATAGCCCCTGGGGCTATCTCCCTCCATCCTCCATACTGGTGGAGGATGGTGGGGATCCCCACCAGGTCTTTCGGGTCTCCTGCGTCTACCGTCCCATTACTATGTTTATTATTGCGAGATCTACTTATACAAAGAGTGGTTCTGGGAGGATACCAGGACAGTATATTACGATCGGGCTGCAAAGTTTCGGGACACAACTAGGGCCGAAATGGAGCCTGTGTGCGAAAGAACGACTTTTTTAGACCGAAAATGAAGCCGGTACACATCATACGGTGGACGGACATTGCATTTTTGGAATCTACACACCTTGAAACGGAAAAGAAAAAATTTTGAGGGGGTGTTATAAAATTTTTTTGCTGTGCGAATACATAGGTTTATTATTCACAGAATAGTAAACCAAAACTTCCCATATCTCTGTGCTCGACTCGACATGCGATGTCATGTGTCTACATCTGAGGCTATGTGTACACTGCACGCGAAGGGAATACACTTGAACACTTGAATTTTACGTGAACTTACTTGAATTTATACTTATTTCTTACTTGACAGTTATGTTCGTTTTGAACTTTATAGATTTCGAAACCTGCTCTTTTCTAAAAAAATTGCTTTGAATTTTGTGCATTTCCGTACATTTACAAATACAAATTTCTTATAACTTTCACAAATAAAAATTCTTACTCACCTAATTGTAACCATAAGCTTTTCTTCTGCCGAAATCGCCATCCTGAAATTGGTGTTTTGCTTCAGTACTTTTTTTGAACTTAGGGATAGGATGTAGTCAAAAGTAGTTCTGCTCATTCTGAAGTAGCTCCAAAACCGCTCTTCATCCTCTCGTAGGTCGCGGTACAAATGGTGATATTCTCCTGACGTACTTCTCACCTGGTTGACTTTATGCACCCGCTCACGTTTTCTTTTCATTTTTAAAGCACTACTTTCCAACAAAAATGTGTTAACGGGGTTTAAATGGAACGACGTAACTGGTGGGACACCAACAACTCAACTGCCTACTCGCCTGTAATCGTTAGCAATGTAAACACATCATCGCATCGCATCGATTTAAAATTCGCAGGGAAATTTCGCCATTCTTGAAAGGGGAAAGCATTGGAGAGAAGTATTCAGCAACATGGAGAGTTCTCATCAATCACAAAACAATTTACATGAAAATAAAACTAAATAACTAGAAGAGCTGAACTAGAACTAGCTGGACGCTCTGAGCAGAAATATGTGTGTTTATAATCACTCATCGCCCTCATGTACTTTGTTTCTTTTCGACCTGTGTTTGCATTCAATTCAACGGCTTTTACATGTTCTCATGTCCTTTGGCGTGTAGGGTAAGGTGGGGGAATGGGATACCCTTAACTTTGTCGTTCAGTAGCATCGTCCAGAATAGTCGTGTACATCTGTGACACTGGTCTCATTTTTCCGCAAATTCATTGAATTGTGATCATTCGGACTTTTTTTTTACCGGTTAGCGAACATACTAATTGCTATTCCTCGCTAAAGCAAAAAAGTGCTTTGGATATCATTCCCCCACCTGCGGGGTAATGGGATCCCCCAGTGGGGTAATCGGATCCCCTGATTTTCTTTTGGAAATCGGGGGGGAGGGGCGGTGAGAAAAGTTGTGGGGGAAAGGCATCTGCTATTGGGTAATGGGATCACTCAAAATCGCGGATCTCATTACCCCATAACCAAGGATACCATTACCCCACTTGTTGACATTTTTGTGAAACACACGCTGACACCTTATTTCTGAACGGATTTTGAAAAACTGAACACGAATCGAGAGGCAAAGAGTAGTTCTAAAGTTTGTAAAAAACAAAATTCGAAAAATACGAAAAAATAAGAGACTTACCTCGTTTTAAAGACATGGCAAAAATTATAAGAAAACGCCTTCAAAACTTTGAAACGCGAAATGAGCGGCATTTGTTTAATCAGCTGTCAAAATGTTTATAAGATTAGTTCCTCAGCTTCCCAACAGAGTTCAGAGCCTGCTGGGTTACTGGAGAAGGCTTCAGATTTTCTAAAACTTTGAAGGATACCATTACCCCCTGGATCCGATTACCCCACTTTACCCTAGGTATAGATTTCCTCAGTAGATATAGCACGCTATAACGTCTGGTCACTACGTAAATATCGACTGAGCGGCGTTAGGTACCAGTTTTTGAGTAACGGTACTGTGCGTACTGCGCACACTGTATTTGTTTTATGTAGGATGGTGTGTTCGTCAGTTTCAATATAAGCCACAAAGGTGACCACCGTTCTTGGAGCGGAGAAGAACGTGACGGTGAGGAACAATATGGCGCCTTCCAACCGACATTTCCGACACAAATAAAACGGAGTTTGAGAGGAGTCCAGTACGGTGAGGCTCGTCTGTGAGTTGTCCGGGTTGTTCGCCCTTTGAAAGGGCACCTGATGTAGGTACATCAACCTCCAATTTCCTGGATCTTGATCTGAATCATCCGCAACCTCTACGTGACCTAATTCGAGCACGACCCGGCGCATACATTATCCATTCAGGATGAAGGTCTTTAGTTTGATCTCCACCTAATAGCGGATTTATTGGATCTGACTGTGGTTTATCGTTGTGCACCGGTAACCGCGAGAATTTCATCCATTTGTCGGTATTTGGTCAGGTTACTACAAATTGAGACAGACACCCATTGTTGGTCATACTTTAAGTCTTCGTTCATTATTTACCGTTTGTTGTCTGTATAGATAATCCTTTGTACTACATACTCGAAGTATTGACGTAATAACGACAATTTATGGGTTCGGTGGGCTACCATTCCGATACATACCTACTAGACTTATGCGTCTTGAAATGGTAATAAACGTTCATTTTCACCTGGACCGACAGACACTGGAGCAAATTTGTTCCGAAAGCTCTAAAACGTAAATTAACGCAAATGAAAATTTTGATTTTGGTTCAGTTTTTTTAAACCACCTATCCTCTACCTATTATTTCATAATTATCTTTACAAAACATGATAAACCGTTGAAGTAGAATTTGCAGTGTTTTGTGGTCTCACAGACCGCATCTTCTGTACAGTTCTCCAGCTCCTGTGTCTACTTTTCATCTACATACTAGAACACCAACACTGACCTGTTCTAACTACTTTGTGCTCGGTAGTATGATGAAATGACAGGCTCAGCTGCCAGCAGATGATCCGCGTGTTGTTCGTCATCCAGATGACGGCATATTGGAACAATAAAGGCTCCGACTGATTACATTTGCATCAGGAGGGCGGGGACTCCTGTGACCCGGTTGTATCTCGCTGGGGTCAAGAGTTCAGGGGGCGATACGAACCCCTCTCGTCACGGTATCATCCAGATCTCGAAAAATAAGAATTATTTATCCCGAATGCTCTGATTCATTTTCATGCCTCGTCCACGTTAGTTTAATCATTATCTCTTTCCAGTAGAGGTCGACGAACGAATTGGCGAGTCCGACTCCACAGAATGTACTACACAGCGACGCAAATAAACGCCATTTATATCAGATAATAATATATGTAATAAAAAACCTTTATTGTGCTTCTGGCAAACATGATATCTGTAAGTGCACAAAGAACAATAGTATAATAATGCAGTAATTTGAAAAATTACAGAAAAATTTAAAAAATAAAAAATAAAAAAATAAAAATTTGCGTATATTTTGGTTGGTGAGGGGGGGGGGGGATAGAGTAATCATAAATTATTATGTACTTGTTAAGTGCTTGATGCAGGCCTCCGGAAAGCGACCCAAGGAAGGCAACGCCCGGACGATCAAATGGAAGAGTATTCCAGAATCATGCCGCAGTAATAAGAAAAGATTTAGAGAGGGTTCTGCTTGAGTGACGCATAACGAGTGGGGCGTTCGATCGTAAAGATGAGGCTGGGGTGACTAAATCATGCAGATAGGGAGGCAGAGTGTCCTTTGCAATTAGGTATACAGTTTTTGTGTGCCTAAGAAATAAATAAATATTACCTGTCTAGAGAAGTAGTATTTTGCAAGTGGTAAAAATAAAATTCGTTGTGCCGAACTACGAGGTCTTATCATATATGCATAAAAGAAAAACGGAGACACGAAATAACGCGAACAATACACTGTTATACCGGTTTCGGTGATCAAACCATCGTCAGTTACAAACATTAACTGAAGGCACATTGGGGGGATAAATAGTCCCAAAAGTGAAAGGTGGCCGATTGGGATTGGTTGTGAAGATGAATGGCGAAGGTAACAACGTGGAGGGGGTCGATTCTGACTGGAATGAATGGCAAAAAGTGAAAGGAAGGTAGGGTGGAAATGGGTGGGGGGGGGGGGGGAGTCACCAATCTGTTACAGAGATGAACGCAATAATGGAGAACACATTTTTTTTAAATGGTTGAGGTTTTTTTATTTATTTTTTTTAATTTTATTAGACAACATATAACCAGTACATCATATTATTGTAGTTAATTACTGTACATAGATATTTATAAGATATTTTAAAGATCATAATAATTGTAAGTTATTTATATGTTAAAAGTTATGAACAGTTTTCTTAGGGCACTTGGGGCAGTAGGTCACAAGCGTATCCCTGCACTTTTCATAAAGTTAAGAATTCTTCGGAGATCTTCTCTTGTTGCCTTTTTGAGTGCATCAGGTAGATCTGGGATGGCACATATTGGTGGGAAAGATCTTCGTTCCTCGAGGTAAAGGGGGCACCTTATTATTTCATGTTCCATGTCCTCCACAACATCCTCGCAATGGTCGTAATTTGAGGAGTCGCTCAGTTTGGTGAGGAAGAGGCTTCGATTCACGAGCCCATGTCCAGTTGTTCTCAAGCGTAGAAGCTGTACTGCATCCTTTCTGGAGAAGTGCAGTTGGAGTGTCCGAGGCTGGCGTTAACTTTTTCCATTATCTGGAAGTGGTACATCCCCTTAATGTTGGACTGCTGGTTATACCATTCCTGCCATTCCGACATCAGTAAGATCTTTGCCGCGTGTAGTGCGTCTGCAAGTGGAATGGACGGAGTTGGGGATAGCGGAGGGCTTGTAGGCAGTGCTCCTTTCTTGGCCGCTTCGTCAGCTTTCCCATTTCCAATGATGTTCACATGCGCTGGAATCCATTGGATTGTTATTAGGTTGGCAGTTGCTTCCGTCAGGATCAGGCTCGCTATTTCATAAGCGATGTAATTAGTCACCTGTCCTCTGTGTAAATTTGATAGCATCAGGCAAGCAGTTTTAGAGAAAACTTAAAAGAATTACATCATTCAAAGATTTACCCTACCTATCACTCGTAATAATTTCAAATTTTTCAAATATATCCAACATGCTCCCTTTTGGGCAGAAATGAAGATATTCAACAAACTGTCCGTCTGTAAGATCAAAATTTTTGCTATGGCTGAATATTCATTCAAGTGACGTGCAAATACCGAATCGCCCTTATTATCCCTGAAATCTTTTTCATGTTCCTTCAAATTCTTTCTATAAACTTCCTACCAGTGTGACCACAATAGTTAAGTCCACAGGAACACTATAATTTATAAACACCACTTTCTGAACATTAATTTTTCTTTAACTGAACTTAATGAATATCTGAGATTATTTTTAGTTTTATATCCTACTTTGAACCCTTTAGAAGTTAATATGTTACCAATTTTGTCCGAAAATTTTCTCCATAATACGGTATACTCATCCAAATCTTCTCCTCAGTCATGGCTTCCCTAACTAGGTTCGCTACCCTTCCCCCCTGCCCCCCTTCCCTTCGCTACTCTTTTCAGTTATTGCTTGTTAATGACGATGGTTTGATCACCGATCCGGGCATAACAGTATGTTTATCGCGTTTTTTCGTGTATTAGTGTAAATAGACAGCGTTTCAATAACTCCGTTTTTCTTTAAAATGGGTTTCCACGATTTCTTTGCGAGAGATTTAGTACGTATGTGCAAAACGTACCTAATACACAACATTTACCCACTTTTGAACATAATTTAGTTCATGAAAATTCGCAGTTCCCATCAACCTACCTAGTGACCGAATGAATATTCTGTATCTCATTAATGTAGATAAACTGGTCCTAGTACGTAGATACGCTTAGTCCTCGCGATTGTATTCCTACCTGCGTGTTACAATTATTTCAACTGACCTCGTTTTCTACCACATACGAGTAATTTCATTCAAAGACAGTTCGAACACAGCGATTATCTCAGTTTGAAGTACGAATAAGCGAATATAGGACCGCTGAAAATTTACCTTAGTTGTTTCCCATGAAAGCTCCATAGCTGGGAATATTATTACACTCGGGCTGCCCACAGTTTCATTGAAAAACCTGTCTCACTGGGTGGACCTTTGAACCCGCTTTGTATGTGAAGACGCATTGTTTCCCAAAGCTTCCATCCAGGTCACTTCGCTCGTTTCGGAGAGACTCGCATGCAATGAGCTTTTCACGCCTTCGTTGCTCAGTTCAAGCGATGTATTATAAATTATGTTGCAGACTCCCTGTGTTGTGATCGCCTCGCTCTCATCCACCTACCTGTGTCCTGGTACCCCTCAAATTCTTACGTTTACCACTCCTATGTAATATAATTGAGATTTAACCAAATAAACGAGGAGAACGACGAGCTGAGCGCCGCCGCGGGGAAAGTTGGAGAGCGGTTCCCTCCAACGAACTCCATCGCCCCTCAACGGTTGTAACGGGCGCCGAGTGGAAAGGGGCCTTTATAAGCAGCCCGGCCAGCCCAGCTCTTCATTCGACCGATCACACTCTTACATGCGACTAATGTCTCTCTCTTACACCTCCTCTCTCTCTCCTTCCCTTGCATCTGCTGTGGTGGTAACCTCGGGATGCTTCCTTTCCTCTAGTGCTCGCTGTGGTGATAACCGTGGATTACTAGTAAACCATCTCCTCTGACGTCTGCTGTGGTGATAACCGCGGGACGCCTTCCTTGCTGTGGTGATAACCGTGGGGTATTAGCTTCCGTGCTATCCAAACCTACCCTACCATTAGGGAACTTAACACGTGTCTAATGATTTTTTTAATTGAATTTAAATTGATATCAAATGATTTTGTAAATCAGGATTCCAAACATCATGCTCGCGCATTTTTGTGGTGTTCACAGTCCACACCAACTTCCTTGTTCGCATGAGAACCCCATTTTTTATTTCGGATTTAGATTCTGCGTGGAATATCATGAAGAAATAACCGACACTCGAATTTCTTAGTGCGCAGATACCCAGTAATGGGCGTAAAATCTAAAAATCGCGCACAGAACCTTTTGGCCCATGTGACCCGTCATTTTCATCTGCTTTTTAACGCTGAATACGTAGTCCTATTCAATTTTCGATACGACCCCACTCTTCCACAATTTTGATCAATAAACGTTCAAATTTTCATTAGATTTCGACATTCCTTCAGTTATAAAAAATATGTGAAACTTCGGGTGACGAAAGATGTGTGAGAAAAGTATTAGAAAAATGTAGGAAGATGTATGAGAAGTTGAAAATCAAAATGTATTTTGTTGTGGATTTTAGTGTTCGTATTTGGAAATCTTCGTACTTCCGAAAAATTGTTTTTGTTTCAAATTGTCTGTGAAATTGGGAAATTTAATGAAAATTTCAACGTTAATTGGTCAAAATCATGGAAGGTGGGGGTCGTATCTGAAAATGAATATGACTACGTATTCAGCGTTAAAACGCAGATGAAAATGGTGTGTCACATGAGCCAAAAGGGTCTCTGCGCAATTTTCGAATTTTGCGCCCATTACTGCGTATTTTAGCTGCGTAGATTTTGAAAAGAGTTTCCACGATTTCTCAGCGAGAAATTCAGTTCGTCTGAGACGTGTAGTTTAGGTATATTTTCCACCTTTCAATCTTCCTGTTGTTCGAGATATCAAACATAATCAGAAATAATGGATGACAATCAAAATAATGGTTGGTTTGATTCAACTCGGTGGTTTTTAGGTCGTTTGTTTTGATGATTTTTCGTGGGTTTTGAAGACACTGTCAGTCGATTACTTTTCTTTCTTCTCCGAACCGATCCTTTCACAATGATGTGTCGGTGTATTTACGATAGATCGATAAACACCATTAATCACGAGGACGTGCGAACCCAAAACAAACTCCCGTCGCGTTTCTACTGTGGACATCGACGAGCGCATTATTTTCAATTTACTTCTCCGATTATTTGGGGAAATGTAATCAAGACGGAACGTAATTTACTGGCGCCCGAGCAACAAAACGAGAGGAACAGGTTGGAATTATGACCATTTGTCATGGGCCTGGGAGGTCAAAGGCTGAGAGCTCTTGAAATACTTTTGGCTCTTTGCGGGTGTCCGCATTCACCTCAGCTCTGGTGAGAGCCTTCTGCGACAACTTCCAACCCCTCAGTCTCTTCCCGTTCCGCCTCTCCAGCTTCGTACCCCGCTCGACACTCTCCACAACACGTACAACTCCTCCCAGCGACCCAATAACACTCAGCTCGAACCGCTACAGCACCCCCAGAAACCTCCTCTTTTATCATATATCATCCCCCCCCTCCATCCGCCACTGCCGCACTTCTCGATTCTGACAAACTATAGCCGACCAACGAGCCTGACCCCGTAATCAATATCTCATGAATATTATAACGTGGGTCCCCCGAATGGACTCACTCGATATTCATTTACGTTTTTTGGTGAAACGCCAGAACGAGGGATTTTATTCGAATAAATCCTTCAAGGAATTGAGACTGTTGAGGCGACTATGTTGAATCGCTTGCTTGTCTGAACATGCGCTGGAATCCAATCACTGTGATAATCCCCTTACTGTTTCAATCCTGTCATTTCGATAATCCTGTTACTATGATAGTCCGGACACTTCCGCCATAGCAAACAACGTCGAGGCCGAAGTACGTTCTTGGCTGGAAAAAATTCTTTCATGAAATCTTTGCATAAGGAAATGGTATGTATACCAAGTCAACAACCCGGCACATCAAATAATATAACTTTAACCACGAGGGTGATTTAAAAAAAAACGCTGCAAAGTCCTTGTAACATGGGTTTATTATTCTGCTGGACATACCTACAGAAATTTTGGCTGTTCATTTATTATTTCTTTGATGTGCAATTATTGAAATGGATATTTTTGATGGTTTCCACCAATTTTGGCCCCCGAAAACACGAATTAGGCTCGGCTTTTTTATAAACAGATTATTTTTGATTGATAGTACCATTTAATTTCCTTGATTCACCTGTTGATACTACTTCTCGTGTTATTATACAAATGTGTGGTGATTTCAGGCAATTTCCCATGTTTTTGACTAATAAAAAATGAATTTCGGAAGCTGAACTTTCGTTACAACCTCAATTCTTCACTCTTCCGTCAAAATCAACCTAATATTCGGTCTTCTCGCCCTAAAAAACAAGGAAAACGATACCTTACAAGCTCATGTTCACTAAAACCCCAAAAACCCCTATTTTTACACCCATTTTTCTCCCTTAACACCCCTGGGTGTATGCCGATCGGGCTGCCGTGTTTCGGAGCACAACTAGGACCCAAATGTGTTCCCAAATGGGGAACCAAACTGTGCGCGGAAGAAGGACGACTTTACCCAACTAGCACAATTGGTCGGGTTTGGTCGTATTTTACGACTTATGACCTAATCTGTAGTACATCCTGCGTCAGAAATCTGTATGTCTACCATGGGCGTCATCCTGACGCCGTGCCGCCGTCAGATTGCCGTTATACAACTGTTTTAGGTCGCCACGAGGTCGGATATCTGTAGTACAACTGTTGTGTAAGTCGCCATGACGTTGGATAAAAGTGGCACAGAACAATGACGAGGTTTAGAACTATAACCTTCCACTAATCAAAATTCCTTTGGGGGGGGGGGGGGGGGGGGGGGGATTCCTCGCTGTTTGAAAATCATTCGTTCAATAACATCGTTTATTTAACATGAAAAGTACAAGTTTTGTACAACTTATTATCGTAGAGTAAATCAACATTTACTTATTGATGGCCCATCCTCGTTAGCGAATGCCCCAATTGCGGCATTTGAGGGTTCTGTCGAATCACCTTCTTCAAAGTAATCTGATATCTGTATCCTTATGACACCGTCGTCCTACCAGATGCCGTCTCGAAATCCGGAATACCGGAGATTATTACTATACATCCATACGAACCCCAGGTTTGCTTGTTTAGAATGCTGTGTTTGTTCCGCTGCAGCTTCCTGTCTTCCTTTTTGGTCGATGGCCAGTATAAAGTTTTTCGATTTTCGATCCAACCCGAGGCACAGGTTCTACTTCCTTTAACTCCACGGCGTACACAACGGAAAAAGACTGTAGTGAATGTATAGTTGGCGCACATTCACTACTAGAGGCGCTAGGATAAGTTATGCCCAGTTTGGTTCCAACACAGAGGATGTCACCATGCCTGGGATCTTTTAGGATGCGTTTGCCTGGTTTGGTTCCAACACAGAGGCTGTCACCATGCCCAGGATCTTTTAGGTCAGGAGAGAGATGAGGCGTGAGGTTAGAGGGAGTAGTCAGTGACTAGAGGAGAGCGTAGAATGGTTGGAAAGGCGAAGGAGGCTCCAACTGGTGGAGGATGGTGGGGATCCCGACTAGGTTCCTCGGTTCTCCTGCGTCTTCCGTCCCCACTTCTGTGTTTATTGGCGAGATCTTAATTTCACAGGGAGTGGTTCTGGGAGGATACCATGACAAAGACATTTGTCATTGATAAAATGAAAGACGCACTCAAAACTCATAACTGTTTGCAAACTGTAAAAAGTCGGATAAAGAAAGAAGCAAGACTGACGGAAGACTCCAGGTTACAAATACGACGCGGCGGGCGCTCATTCCGCTGGAGATTCTCGTTAGTAGGTACGTTACAACAGAATTCGCTACTTATACCCCGCACTTGTGTAATGGTCCAACAGCTTTTCATACAACACGTGCGATTTGCCGACAAGAAATCGCCTTCAGGTCGATGGTACTACTGAGTTATGTACGAACACTACAGATTGTTGTAAGGCAGGCGTGATTTTCCGACTTAAGGTCGGCACGTTTACAAATTTGTTACATACCTAGGTCGCCATTTTAAAATACAATCCTCTTTGGTTCTCCCTGTTCCACTTGGGTTATGCTACATTTCAAAAGTAAAACCATCCAAATAAGAAGTCGTCATTCCGTTTCCATTTTAGTTGCCAAGTTGAAAAATCAATTTAAAAAGTCTCAAACCCGGAGGTCACTTGTTTTCAAGAGGTAGAATCGAAGGTATTACGTAGAAATTTTCTCCGCATCGATTTTATGACACAGGTCGTTGATCCACGGGTTCTCTCAATGAAACCTACAGGTACCTACCATAATTATATCCTATCCACCGTCTAGCGATTTCGGCCGCAGTGGATTCCATTTTGATGAAGACATGGCAACGGCTTCCTACATTTATCAATACCAAAAAGGGGTTCTAATGACAGAAATATGTGCAACAAGTCGGAGTGAGGTAGAATAAGTTAACCTGCCTATATGTATAGGTTTTACTACTGAATGTTGTGGTATAATACTACTACAGATCTGTACACTACAGTTATTGTACTACAAAGTGGTGAACCAAGTTTAGTCATCTGAGGTCGTAGCTTGCAACTCTATTCTGACCCGAGGTCGTGAGACGACGTCGGTACAACCAGAAAATCATTCCCCAAATGGTCGTGATTTGATGGTGGAGAGGTCGCCAGGACGTCGCACTCCCCGACGTCGCACCGACCTCTATTTGTGTTAGTTGGGTAGATCAAAATTAAGCGTAAGTGTAAGGCTAAAACTTCGTTAGAACCTCAATTTTCCACTCTTTGGTCAAAATCGACTTCATATTCGGTTTTCTCGTCCCAAAAACATAGAAAACGATACCTCAAAAGGTCGAATGTTACTAACATGTTACTAAAACACAAAAAGTACCTATTTTTATACCCATTTTCACTCATAACACCCCTGGGTATATTCCGATCTGGCTGCAAAGTTTCGGGAAACAACTAGGGCCCAAATGGAGCATGTGTGCGAAAGGACGAATGTTTGGGACAGAAAATGAAGCCGCTATACGTGATGCGGACGGACATTGCATTTTTGGAATCTGCGCACCTTGAAGCTTGAAAGAAAAAAATGTTGAGGGGGTGTTACTGTCAGCTAAGGGGTGAAAAATAGGGGTTGCAATTTTGAGAACGCCATTATCTCGGAAACTGGCAACAGAATAGTGCGATTTTTTTACATTTTGGTTATTTTTCAGTAGCGAACCTTTGGAATCGAGGATTGGGGCAACCCCCCCCCCCCCCCCCACCCCCCCCCCCCCCTCAAAATTTGATGGTTCCCGTTCCAAGGTATGTAGAATCCAAAGATGGAATAAGAAAAATTCTGTTCATTCGCCGTACGCCGCACTTCGCACTTTCCTTAGTTACCATGAACCAAAACAAATGAAATTTGGTTTATAGGTTCCATTTGGGGTCCAGTTGTTCCGCGAAGCTCGGCGTTACTGTCAGCCATCTCTAAGGGGTGAAAAATAGGGGTTGACATTTTAAGAACGCCGTACCTCGAAAACTTTCAATAGAAGGGTATGGTTTTTTTAAATGGTTTTAAATTGAACTTGTACTAAAAAACGTTTTTGAGACCACCCGAAGCATTGTGCGACCAGCCGTTGGTTTGCACCGAAAAGCTTCGTCTACAGAATGAAACGGTATATGAATCCGGCCCAGAAATCGTTGCTAGGGAACACCTCATTTAATTTCATTCTCCACTTGGCCGTCCATTTTTGTGGTATAACATAATGTGACGCAACAATAATTATTATTGACGTTTGCTTGTTAGCGAATCATCGCTATTCGAAAATCCGCTATTGCAATGACCAAAATTTTTAGTGCGTGAATTTTTGAGAAAATTTTGGTTTCATTTCAGTTTCAGAACAAAAAATGTTTGTCATGTCAGGAAAAGGTATGGACGTTTCAGTTGCAAAAGCTTACCTACCTAGTTTTTTCGGAAATTCTGTAAAAATCTTGTTTCGAAAAAGCTAAATTATTTCAATTTCAATATGAAATATTCTCAGCAGAGGGTTGAAACATACAAGTCATCAACGCAAACATTTTTTCGTAGAAGTTTTAATTAGTTTTTTGAGAAGAAAATGGGCATGAAGCTCGTGCTAAAACGTTCCCGAAGTTTTAAAATTTTGCCCCCCAGAGGGGACCGTTGAACGTGGAATATAACCGGATTCTCCAGAAGAAAAAAACGTCAACAATTCATTTACGACCGGTTTTTTGGCTTTTGGAAACACTGCGCGATGGCCGAACTCCATCGGAATGATAATAATAATCGTTTGATCGGTATGACTATGACTATCACCTTCAGATGTGTTCAGCAGACTGAGGAACTCAATATTAATTTACATACACCTTATTAGGTATTTCTACTGCCAGTATTCACTAATAATATTCACATGATGATTCATGTGAATAAGTGAATAAGTGAAGTGTACATCCTATACATTATGTTCTGATGTAGGTATATTCTGTTTCAGGTGAGTTGGAGATTAATTACACGCCTTTTTCATCAGCAATCTGTGAAACGTAAGTCTACTGATTGCTACTTATCATGGTCAGTCCCATAAATATTTTTGAGACGGTATTCCTTTACTTTGTATTCGCCAAATAAACAGGTTATTTTATCGCTAAAGAAACTATTTTTCGATTTTGAACTTGAGCTGACCTATCAACGATTCGTAGTAACACCAATTTATTCCTGCTGGTTTAACTCAGTGGTTTGCTTGTCAGCTGATGAAATGTGCACAAAAATTTTACATTTTGAGTAATATACAAAAAGTTCAATGAGACTGGGAGACTGGGTCAAAATTTCCAGTTATCGAATTTGACAACGCCATATTTACATTATAACTGTGGTTCGGAAACCGCTATAAATGCTAAAAGTCACAGATAATCTTATTATATTATAAATTCGAATCTCTGTGTGTCTGTCTGTCTGTCTTTGCACGGCCAAACGGCTCGACGGATATCGACCAAATTTGGCACAAATATCCAGTAGGCTCCCAAGTTGTGCAACGTCGCATTTTTAATTCCCTCACCATAGCGGAACTATGGTCGACCATGGTCAACTTCGTTAATAATTGAAATGGTAACCCCTATTTTTTATCGCGTATTCGTAATCTACGTGAAATTCTATCTACGATCGACCCTTCGGACTACCCCCGCGGTCGACCATTGCGCATCCATGGGCCCCTCCATGGTCGAATCCCGAATTGCTCAACGGATATCGACCAAATGTGGCACCAATATCCGGTAGCCTCCCAAGTTGAACGTAGGCGCATTTTTAATTCCCTGACCATAGCGGAAATATGGTCGACCATGGTCAACTCCTGAATGGCTTGACGGATTTTGATAAAATTGGGCACAAATACCCGGTAGGGTATGGGATTTTTCCGTCGTTTGTTGGTTCCACGATACTGCGTACAGCGAATCTCGGATAGCGAGCGAAGCGAGCGATCAGGCTAGTGTATATGAAATCACTAACAGTGGTAGTAAATAATGGTGACGCGAGATAGAAAAATGTTTTTTCAGTAGCGAGCAAATATACAGGGTGGAAGAAATTTCACGCTGATCATGAACATGCATGGGTTTTTGAACGGACTGGGCCCATTTTTAGGCAAAACCCTCTTGTTTCCGAAGTTTTTGAGTGATTCGGTAAACAGTTTAACTCTTCGTCGAATGAAGCCAAATTGAGCCTTCAAGATTGTAGGGCCAGTGTTTAAGCCCGCGGTTTTGATTTTCAATGATTTTTCAAGATTTATAAAAAATTTGATAATAGTTAGATCCTTTTTCCAGCTAACAAATAATCATAATCCGAAGGATTCCTGTACTATATACGGGAGATAAAAACAGTTTAGGACTAGAAATGTTATCCTTACCATAGAATGCAGAGTAAACCTTCAAATGTTATATTTGGATTTTCGTAAAAATTTAGAAGTCGAACCTTCAAATATTTTATATAGCTGAATTTTATCACTTTCGACGCAAAATTCACTTTCTACAGTGGCTACTTAAGGATTCTTTTTCAATTTGAGCATTTATTCAGGGACCCCTCCTTAAGTTGTGGTTTAACCAAGTGAAATTTCCTTGAAGTTTGCTGAGTTGTGACATTTAACCGGAAGCCACAGTGTACATAATTATAATTTATGAGTTTATAATTGTTAAATAAGGCTGGATTTTTCGGCTGCAAACTGTTGAATACAAAGTGTGAGGGGTTTCGAGGTTCAGTCAAGGAATGATTCAAGTTTCTTCGAGGCCAACGTTTTGGTTTATTTGTAAACCTTCATCAGGGCTACACAGGACACCCAACCCTTTCCAGCCCTGATGGTGGTTTACAAATAAACCGAATCGTTGGCCTCGAAGACTGAACCTCGAAACCGCTCACACTTTGTATTTATAAGTTGTTGTACAGGTGCATTGAAGCGAGCGCATCCACCAAAACTAAGTCGATGGCAGTGAAAACCCTCGTAAACGAACACATCCCTTGCACTTGTGTATTTCACACCTTACGTTGCGAGCGTCGTACCTACGCAGGTGTTATCGATTCGAGGTCGGTGGGTAGGTATGAATCCTAGATGAACTCCGAGGGGTTGGGCGAAAGGGAATCCATCAGTCTCTGACGGGGGCCCTCCATTAGGCGATTACATTAGGTACCTTCGACGTATACCTCATCTACGAGGGCTGAGCCGAGTTTTTCACCAGGGCTGTGTCGAATTCTTCGCCAAGTAGTCGAAAAAGGTGTTGGGCTGATGGATTTGAGTTGGGCATGGAGACGGAAGTAGGAGAATTTAATTTCATCTTATCTAATTATTAATATACCTACCTTAGGGCGAGTTCAATGCTGAAAGCAAAAGTTCGTAGTGATGCAGACGAAATGAGTGACTTTTTTCCCTAAATAATACACCTATGTATTTGCTCGGCAAAACATTTTTATAACACCTCAAAATTTTTTCTTTTATGTTTCAAGGTGTGTAGATTCCAAAAATGCAATGTCCGTTCGCCGCCTGCCCTACACCATCCGCTATCATCCATATCTACTTCATTTTCGGTCAAAAAAATTCGTTATTTCGCACACAGGCTCCATTTAAGAATATACCCAAGGGTGTTATGGGTGAAAAATGGGTGTAAAAATAGCCCTAAATTTACGTAAAATTTTGGTCTAAAATAGCAGTTTTTCCGTACACAGTTTGGGTCCCCTATTGGGAGCAAATTTGGGTACCCATTGGGGAGCAAATATGGGTACCCATTTGGGAGCAAATTTGGGTCCTGGTAGTGGACCGAACTTCGGCAGTCTAATCGGAATACGCCCAAGGGTGTTATGGGTGAAAAATAGGGGTTCTCCACGTTTTTTTGTTTGGTTTATTATTTTCAATAATGAACCATTGGAATCGACCAAGAGAAAAAAAAATTCTTACCCCCCTTCAAAATTTGATGGTTTACGTTTCAAGGTATGTAGAACCCAAAACTGCAATAAAAATATTTCTGTCTGTCCACCGTACGCCGTACGCCGTACGCCGTGCGGGCCACTTTTCTTAGTTACCATGAATCAAAATTGATGAAATTCGGGTTATAGGTTCCGTTCGGGGTCTAGTTGGTCCTCGAAGCTCGACGTTAGTGTCACTCATCTCTAAGAGGTTCAAAATAGGGGTTGAAATTTTCAGAACGCCGTAGCTCGAAAACTTCCGATAGAAGGGTATAGTTTTTTTTACGTTATTAAATTTGTCTTGAGCTATACAATTTTTTGAGACCACCCGGAGCATCGTACGTCCAGCCGTTGGTGAGCACCGAAAAGCTTCGTCAACACGATCGTGAATAGAGAGTTTTTGCAACACACTCACGACGAAACAAACGAAACGAAAGCAGTGCTGCGCATGCGCACTTAAGACACCGAAAAGTTTGACGAACCGTGACGACGAAAAATACCGGGATCTCACGGTGTCAGCTTTCGTCGTGTTGAGATGACGAAACGTAATTTAACCTTACATCTGTATAACGCTACCTACCTTCTTCTGTTTTCCTTGGAAAATAAAAATGTGGAGCGTCGTATTCACAGCTGGTTCTTGGCATCTTGGCAGACTTGACGCCATGTGTGGACATAGATTTGTATTAACCATGGAGTAAAATGGATGAAAGAGAGGTTGACATAACGTTAGCGTGACTCCGCCAGCCGGTAGACGCCAAAGCTGAACGAAAACTGAACCGAAAAAGGTTAGCATCTGACTTCGGTCGCCCTATCCGCCATTTCCGTTTCGGTGTCGTTTTCCGTTTCGTTTCGTCACGAGTGTGTTGCAAAAACTCTCTAATCAAACGGTATAAATCCGGCCCTGATATCATAACTACGGAGCATCTGATTATAATCAAGGATGGCTGTATGAAGTCGAGTTGTTTGTTCTGCGATATTATTTCATTTGATAAGTGATGGACTATTGGATTTTGTTGGTACGTACTTCTGAATCTTGAACAAACGTTGATGTATAATTGATGGGTAAATTATTACACAATGGCAAATTATTACACACCGGCAAATTATTACACAGCGGTAAATTATTACACAACGGTAAATTATTACATAATGGCAAATTATTACACAACGGTAAATTATTACACAACGGCTCATCTACCCAGAAGGGGCTGGATTTTCTTGATAGGTACTTTTGCAAATTTACACAATGACAACACCACGGCAAATTATTACACAACGGTAAATTATTACACAACGTTAAATTATTACACCACGGTAAATTATTACACCACGGTAAATTATTACACAACGGCTCATCTACCCAGAAGGGGCTGAATTTTGTTGATAGGTACTTTTGCAACTTGAGCAACCGTTGAAGTATTATTGATGGGTAAATTATTACACAACGGTTCATGATTCTATCTCCTATCCTATAGAAGTGGAGCCTATACAGGTAAATTATTCCACAACGGTTTAGGTAGGTACCTAGTAACGAGTACGGGTACGCGATCTACATAATATGTGTAGAATAGTACATATGTTATACAGAAGGGTTATCTATACGAAGACCTGTGATCCGTAACAGGAGGGTATTCTGTACAAAATAATAAACCGTTGTGCATGGATTTGCAGCGTTTTTCTTTTTAGGTTTCGTGAACGTGAGCTTGCGAGGTATTCTTCCATGTTTTTTAGAGCGAGAAGACCCAGTGAAGCTGACTTCGACCAAAGAGCGGAGAATAATTGAGGTTGCAACGAAGGTTAAGCTCACAAAATTTTTTGTATGTGTCAAAAACCTGGGAAATTGCCTGAAATCACCATAAATTTGTATAGTAACACTGGAAGTTGTATCAACAGGTGAATTAAAACAATTAAAGCGCTACCTAAAACCATACCCTTTTGTTGAAAGTTTTAGTTGCTGAATTCTGAAAATTGGAACATTTATTTTTCATCTCTTCGAGGTGACTGACAGTAACGCCGAGCTTCTCGGAGCAGGTAGACCCCAAATGGGACCTACAAACCAAATGTCATTATTTTTGGTTGATGGTAACTAAGGAAAGTGCGAAGTACGGCCGAAGGGCAGACATTTTTTAATTTTTTTTTTCTCGGATTCTTCTCATCTTGAAAGAGGAAACCATACAATTTCGAGAGGGATTAACTTTTTTATTCATTATTATTATTATTTAATTCTCGATTCCAAAGGTCCATTATTTAAGTTATGTTTTTTTCTCGTTGTTCGGGACATCAGTGCATGTGCATAGGATGAAGATTATAAGCAAAATTAATTCCTGAATTCCGGAGAGCCACGAGCTGAGAAAAATGTACCACAAAAACCCTAAATTACGACCAAGAATTGACTCCCTTCGACGCCGACGTATTCAACCTGTCCTGACGACCCGGTTAACGCTGACGTCCCTCGACAGAACGGGCGTTTCACGCCGACCTCCCTCGATTCAACGGACGCCTCCCAATTTACGTAGGTACCTCATATAATTTTACAAAATTCAAATTCGGAGTAAATTCAGTCAAAGTTTATTCTGAATACAATTATCACGGTCAGCACGCTCCGCCGCAAAAAGTAATGATAACCATTTGATTTGGTTCGATGGTAGAATTATTCTTGAATCCACCGCATATTTGTGAAAATGAAATTGTCCGGCCGGCTCCGGTACTAGATTTAGGGCTTTCCTGGGGGAAGCACGAGGGTAGGTATTGGCCTGAGAAAACAGTGATGTCCGTACAAGAAGAGACATCATTTCAGGGAAATAAACCCTTGTGTAATAATTTGCAGCCTTTTGGTTTCGCGCTTCAGTGTACCGGGGGTTTCCGACCATATTTCATACAGAAAACGTCACACATTCATTGGATGTGTGGCAGTCGTAGTGACAGCTTCTTCTCACCCGGGCCCATACAGATATTATGAGCTTCACCAGTTTTAAGAGCACGTGATTTAACTAGCTTCACATCAGACTGTACTTACTGTGACGTTCACGTGATTTGCTCACGTTTCATAATCAACCTGATACAAATCCCGAGCGCTATTACCTATATCTCAAATCAATAACATTTGTACTAATCAGTAAAACCCGATTAAACTGACAGCCAGAGGGTGGTCGGATTATGCGAAATGGCAACCATCTCCGACTATTCCAATGCTACATTCACACCCAGGCCATGTTCTGCTCATGCCCATCAGAGTATTCATGACATTCGGAGATACCGACATCATTTCAAGGCTATTAGGTCAAGTATTAGGTATTAGATCCAGGTGGATAGTGAATCAGCGACCAGCTTCTTGAGAGAAGGTGGATGTTATGTTGTTCTCCTGAGGGTCAGACCGAATTTCGTGTTAGTCCACTTCTGTTGACTTTCACATACAACCAG
The DNA here is from genome assembly GCA_954871275.1 of Leptopterna dolabrata. Classification (NCBI taxonomy): domain Eukaryota; kingdom Metazoa; phylum Arthropoda; class Insecta; order Hemiptera; family Miridae; genus Leptopterna; species Leptopterna dolabrata. Next base: position 43,897,165 of record OX940977.1, read on the forward strand.
ACCTTAGATAGGAAATAGCTCCGTTAGTTAATATCCCACGAAAATTGTTAACCAATCGTTGGAAAGTCCTCAATTCGTCGAAGATCTCACGCTTCCAAAATCTACCCTCCAAACATAACACGGTGCAGTGTTTTTCTATAAAGCATAAAATCAATTTTGGATAACATGGATTTTAATAATGAACCTTTGGAATCGAGCATAGCAGGAAATTTGTTACCTCCCCTCAAAATTTAAACGTATAATGCCAAAATTAAATTTAAAAATCTATCCGTCCGCCGTACGCCGAACTTTTCTCTTTCCTTGAACAATTACCTAATGCAAAACGAGCAAAATTAATGCAATTTGGTTTGTAGGTCCCATTTAGGATCTAGTTTTCCTCGAAGCTCAACGTTACTGTCAGTCATCTCTAAGGAGTGAAAAATAAGGGTTGACCGCCGTAGCGCGAAAACCTTCAATAGAAGGGTTTGTATTGAGATGATTTTAAATTGATTGCAGACTTCGGGATTTTTAAAGACCACCCAGAGCATTGTATGTCCAGCAGGCCCTGAAATTTGGATAGAAAGCTCCGTCAACATGAGCGAGAATCATACGATCTACATAACTCCAGTTATTATCATCATTGCTAGGGAACAGCTGATTATAATCACGCATGGCTTTATGGAATCGAGTTTGTAGTTCCTGATATTGTTTCGTTATTAATTTGAAGAAAGGTGATGATTTTGGATTGTGTTGATAGGTACTTTTTCCCGTGTTTGTTGATAGGTACTAGTTTGTTGTTGAACGCCAAATGAATTATTCAAATTAGGATGATATATTTGGGAATATACAGAGGGTCCGACTTAGGTTCAGTGGCTTCAGAATTTAAAAAACGCTGCTAATTATTACACAAGGGTTTATCATTTTTCTGTAAAGATGCCCCTTCTGCGTAGACACGGTTTTCTGTGGTGCCTATCCTCGTACTCCCCTCAGGAAAGCGTAAATCGAGTACAGGAGCCGGCCGGGCAATTATAGTTTCATAAATACGCAGCGGATTCAGAATTCTTGAATTAATTATTAGGTATTAATTTGTTTTTATTCATGACGCATAACGGTTGTTATGTTAAAAAATAGTAATAAAATAAAATAATGAAATAATATCATGGAACAGCCAAACCGATTCCATAAAGCCATCGCCTGATTATAATCAGATGTTCCCTAGCAATGATGTCTGAACTGGGTGTACGTACGTTTCATTCACGATCATGTTGAAGCTTTTTTGAAAGTTTGGAAAATCCATTGGCTGGACGTCAAAAATACTTCTTAAGCACTGGATTACTTGGTTTAATTGCAATATTCTTACACTCTTGATAACCCCTAAGGGATGTTTCAAGTCAGATGTTAAGGTTCGTTCAGTGTTAGTCATTACTTTTGTTAGTCAGGTAATCAGGTTAATCCGGTCAGTTCAGTAGTTTGTTAAAATTGAGTTAAAATTCAGTCTGTATATTGTTCTTCCGTTGCCCCATAGCCCTGAAGATGAAGATGGTATACAAATATTCCGAAACGTTGGCGGAAAAGACTTTATCCACGAGGTCATAGTATCTACCAGTTTATAGTGAGTAAAATAAATGCATTTACATTCAGAATCCAAGAATTGGGTCACTGCTACAAATACAGGCTATTTTCAGTACTTAAAAAGTACTTGAGGAATATTGCAATTATAAACCAGGCAATCTACAGATGTATTTTTGACGTTCAGACATCTAGTTTCCAAACTTTCAACTCCACAGCTTTGTGCTAGTGCCGATGAAAGTGCGAAGACGACCCTGTGCAAAAAGTATCAGAGCATAGTAATTACTGTTCCAAAGGAGGAAAACACCCAGCCAATAATAAATTGGAAACCATCACCGTTTTTTCATCACGAGTTTCTTCTTTCTTTTTTGTTCGTGCCTGGTTGAAGGGAAACTAATTAATTTCTGCTTACGCTTCTTTATAAATTGAATGAGCGTTCATAGAAAATTAAGACCACCTTTTTCCACCATCCTTACCGGTAATTATTTCTGCGAAAAGGGCTGCGTAATTATGGTTCCTTCTTAACAGTTCCTGCTAATCGAGGCTGTTCCTTAAATTTGAATGTTTCTACCGGCAACAAAACGCAACCTACCCTTGGTCCTTCCCCCGCGAAAGTCCTAAATCGAGTATTGGTGCCGGATGGGCAGTTCAAGTTTCATAAGTAAGCGGTGAAGAATGGCGCTTGTTCAAGTTACAAAAGTACCTACAAACAAGATCCAAAATAACCATCGTTCTTCAAACTAAATATCACGGAACAATCAACTCTATTTCATACAGTCTTGCGTGATTATAATCAGGTATTCCCTGCCAGTGATATCTGGGCCGGATGCATACCGATCAAGTTGGCGAAGCTTTTCGCTGCAAACTTCAGGGCCTTACTTTTAACGAACCGTTGGACGTTTAATGCTGCTGGTGATCTAAAAAAATCAGCAGTTTCCAGATCAATTCTGAAACATAAGAGAAAAACCATACTTACTTACCCTTTTGTCAGAAGTTTACGAGCTACGGCGTTCTGAACAATTTCATCCCTTCTTTTCCCCTCTTACAGGTTACTGACAGTAACGCCGAGCTTCGCGGACCTACTAGACCCCAAATGGGACCTAAAAACCAAATTTCATTAATTTAATTTTGTTTCATGGTACTTGGGTAACTAAGGGAAGTGCGAAGTACGTGGATGGACAGAAATTCTTATTCCATTTTTGGATTTTCTACGTAGGTGCCTTGGAATGGAAACAATCAACTAAATCACTTGCGAAGAAATCGTGGAAATCCTTTGGAATCCCATTTCAAAGAAAAACGGAGAAAGGTTGTTTGTTTCAACTAATACACGAAATACGCGCTTTTATCGTCAGTAAATACATTACTGACGATGGTTTGATCACCGAAACTGGTATAGCAGTGTGTTTTTCGCGTCGTGTATTAGTGGAAATAGACAGCTTTTCAGAAACTCCGTTTTTCTTTGAAACCATAAAATTTTGTGAACAACAACAAATAATATTAATGGTAATTCTTGAATCCACCGCATATTTATAAAACTATGATTTTATGTCCTGCTGGCTTATCATAGTCCACCACAGCACCACACACTCGACCACAGCAAACAGTGGTCTACGCATTTACACAGGTAGGTAAATAAAAAACATCATACGTAAATAATTTGCAGCGTTTTTGGATTCTGGACACCTTGAATATTTTTATATAACTAAATCGCTGGTTAAAATTTATTATTGAGCTCGCTAAATACACCTATGGTCCATGACATACTGATAAGCTGGCCTATGGATCCACCTTTGACTGTTACCATACTGCAGTCTTGAAAATTATAACCATTTCTCGATTTTCCACAAAAGAATGTGGATCATGTACTATACGATACAGTGGTTTTCAGTCACAAGATATTATGTAGGTGCTTGTCTCACACTTCAGAGATTTTGGATAAATAATTTTCGTCGGAAGACATTTTTTTCTGTCTCTCTTGTGTTGATAATCAATATTAATAATTATTAGTAGGTAGTAATAATAACTGTGCATCTACTCAAAATGTGGGTAAGAACCAACTCGGTACCTCCATAGAGGCAACCCCCCCCCCCCCTCCCCACCGCCACATATCAGGTTTATGATGTTTTAGCGAATAGTGAATGGGGTGTAGGGAATGGGGGATTTCAACACTGTGCAGTTTAGAGATAAATTGATTGTCCTGATTGCAACGTGTGCTTAACTGTTTTTTGGGGATCTAAACTGATGACGTTGTACGAACATGTCAACGAAGTGGTTGTCCGTAGAAACCTCCAGAGAAGCACCTGTACGTAACACAAAATCTTTTACGTACACGTATGTCAAAACTGTTATAAAGAAAATAGTTTCCCCATCAACATTAGCCAAACCAATAATTAAGCTATGTATGGTAAAGTGGAGCTAGTCAGTCATGTAAGTAATCAAGTAGAGGCAACATTTTCTTTGATTCAATTAAATTGCTCCTCCCCGCTGCCCCGCTTCTAATTGACGAACTTCTTCATGATGGCGACCCGATGTGACTGAAAATCATTCTTAATTCAGCACCTACCACTTATATTTAGACTAGAAGTTTTTGCTACTTGGAAATATGGAAGAAAATAACACTGAGTCGAGACGGGCTGTGAATGCTATTCAAGTCCTACTCTTAGAATAAACTTTAGCTAAACTACTTGTCAGAGCTTCTTCTTTGATTGAAACGATGAAATTTGCAGGCAACTCCTATTCGATAAGTATTAAACTTCAGCAAACTAAGTTGTTCGGTGGATCCAAGTTTCTTAACTTAGTTCTAGGCCATGGTTGGAAAAAAAATAAAGGGTCAGGCCTCGAATGGAAAGGGATGAGAACTGGGGGAGGTTAACGGTAGGGTTTAAAGGATGGGGATGCAAAAAGTCAAGTTTGAATGAATGGAAAGGACCTCACCTTGCTTGTGTACGAGTACTGAACGGAGTTAGATCAGGAAGACGTCTGCCAAGTGGTTGTGTAGTATAGCTTCCTCACAGCCGGTGTATGAAACATTTTTTACGCTTTCGCTGAGCTCTGACAGTTCGGTGCAGATCACAATAAAATTTAGGTGAAATTGGAGGAGGTATAATCGAGTTCCTAAATAGGATTTGAAGTTTGCGCAGGCGCAGAGCTTCATCATTGCTTTGATCGCATTGGACGTAGCAGACGATCTTGGGAGCCTATCTGTATGGCCCCTCAAATTTAAGTTGGAATTGGTCCAAAAGAACCGAGGTCCGATAATAAGCGTCTTTGAAATGTTTTCAATTTTGTGCTTGCGCATACATGAATTTTCTCGAAATTTCGTCGGAACTGGTTGAATAGAAATATATTTAAATATAATATTATTTCTTTAAATTAATAGGTATTAGTTAATTATTTTTAATTTTAAAAAAAGTTTGGAGGCCCTAAAATGTGCGAGCAAAACGGTGGGAAAGTTACTAAGGTTCGAAAATTAATTGCTAGGGTCCTACTGCATGCTTGGAAGTTATAGTATGTATTATAGTATGTACGTAATAATTGATCTGTTTATCTCAGATCTCAAATGAGGGTTTGAGTGCAAGTTCGCCCAACTGGAAGCACGTCAGTTCATTTAACGATTTTTCAAGGTGTTGATTAAATGTCTGCAACTTCGTTGTCGTGTGTGATTATTTTCTCTTTGGCGTCGCTAGGTTCAGAAAGTAGAGAAATCAGTACATTTCTCGATCTATGTTTGCGGTCTTCGATCTCAGTCATGATTCCTTGATTGATAATGATCATGATTCCTTGATAGATTGATTGATTGATGGTGATCAATTTTGAGCTGAATTCAGGCTCAGTCGATTTTTTTATGTTCTCATTTTGATTTTGGAACAGCTTTCGATTTTCGGGTCCACAAGTCCTTGAACATCCTTTCACAGATCAACCAGAATAGCACGATCTGTCATAATTGAAGTTGAGTCATCATCAGGATGCATTTATGGCACTTTCAGCCTATTTTCAGCTTCACTGATGTGATCAACTAACACATATTTTGCAAGGCTTATTCGGCAGGTGGAAAGGAAACACTTTGCTACGACAAAACTCGGTAGATTGCGATTTTCAAGAACTGTTCCCTCGAAAAAAGCCAACGATACAGTTCAATTTTCGATAGACACCGGAATTGGTGGAACTAGTGGACGAAATCGGAACAGTAGTCACAAATCGCAGTGTTCCGATAACCGTAAAATTCCGTAAGTTAGTGAGTATTGATTCTAGGCAAAACAAGAACTGGTTGATTTAGTACAGTTCGTAAGTTACCAGAGTCAAACTCTAAAGACCTAGAGCGTAATCGGCTGGATTGGAAATCTCTCCCCGAACCTCTGATCACACCATTTACACAGGACCAGCCTTGTCACAAAGGTCTGGAACGTAATTAAATGCTTAATGTATTTGAAAAAGGAAGCATGTCATTCCCCTTGGGATAGCAATCCAAATGAAGGCACCCCCCCCCCCCCCCCCCACAAAGAGCTTCATTCCGATGGATGTGCGGAAGCGAAAAGGACGGGGAAGCGTTTCGACGCAATCTTCTGGGATTTGGGCGGTAAAGGAAGGATAGGAAGGCAGGCAAAACAATTCATCACCTTTTACACATTGGTCCCAGAGTGTATTTGCCACTGCGGATGGCGGTATCAAGGTAAAGCCTCCCCGCTAGTAGGCACGTACATCAATTTATTGTTCGGGAATCCTAAAGAGCGGGATCGACGCCAAATAATACTTGAGAATACTTTGTATTCTGTTTCGCGCGGAGGCGGCTGGCCGGGTTTTGTCGGTTTCCGACCATATCGATCAATCATCCTTCATGACGCATTTTAATTCCAATAAAAGCTTCGCTATCACCAAAATCGGTTATTCCGCAAATGGATATACCTACCGTCTACTCTAGAATCTCTGCCTAATTCGAATTTTCGAGGACCCACCAGCACAAACTTCGAATTACAGATTATAAAAAAATGTTGCAACAAGTTTACAATTAAAATCCATATAATTTGTTTAATAAGTTACCTATTTATATAGATACGTTCGTATTATAATACAGTTACGTCCCTATAATGTGCAGGTATAGTCATTCATGCAATTTTGCTCCTCTGGAGCCCATTCGAAAATGACAGATTTTTTTCAGGAAAATTTTTCTTGAAGAAAAATCTGTCTTTTTCATGCTTGATTCCAAAGGTTCATTATTAGAATAATAAACCAAAAGGGGAAGCTGGTCACTTTCACAGGTACTATGAAATAATAATAATATGGAACTCCGAAAAAGCTTTTTGGTCAAAATTGCTCGAATTCGGATATTCATGACTAAGAACGGTGGACAATGCGGTGATGGTGTAATAAGTTGGAGGGTACCTAGTTCAAGCGGGGTTGTTAGGTACTTCAAAAATTTGCTCATTAGGTCATGCTTGAAGGGTATGATCAAACCGTAGATCCGAACGACGGATGGAAGGGTATGGTTTTTATGACGTTTTTAAATTGATTCCGAACTTCGGGGATTTTTTGAGATCACCCGGAGCATTTCTTGTCCAGCCGTTCGTCACATAAGACCGTCGTCAACATGAGTGTGAATAATACGGTATATTAACTCGACCTTCGCGACTGAAACCGAGCCGGGTTGGTCAAATGTTCGCTAAGGGCGAGACAGCGCTAGGAGCTTCTCCTCGGCTTAGCTTATCTGTTATCTATCTTCCAATCTGTTATCTGAGATCTCTTCAACCAGTTGTGAACATTTCTGTGCGACAAAAAAAAACGAAGTTGTACGTACCTACGAGTATAGTAACTAATGGAAGCTAAGTGAAAACCATTAGAAAATGTTGCCTCAAAATTTATTACCGTATCAAAATTTGAGTATTTGACCGCCAGATTATATAGGTAGGTACATGACAGATCAGCGAGATGCATTTGAGAGAGATTTCGAGAGAAGTCGAATTAATATACTGTCTGTATGTACTTATGAATACTGTAATTATCGGTAGGTAGCGGTAGGAATTCCTCCTCGTCTTATCTGTGATCTGTCCAATCTGTTATCTGACATCTCTCCAACGAGTTGTGGACAACTCCCGGGCGGTAAAAACGAACGAAGTTGTACATACCGATAATATAGCTATTAGTAGTTGTATCTAAGTGAAAACCAATGGAAAATTGTTGCCGCAAAATTGATTACCAAAACAAAATTCGAGTATTTGTCCGTCAGAGATTATAGGTAGGTACAGGACAGATCAGTAACATGCGTTAGAGAGAAATTTCTAGAGAAGTCAAATTAATATATTGTCTGTATGTACTTATTAATACTGTAATTATAGGTAGGTAGCGGTAGGACTCCTCCTCGACTTATCTGTGATCTGTTATCTGACATCTCTCCAACGAGTTTTGAACAATTTCTGGCTGATAGAAACCAACGAAGTTGTACATACCTAGAAATAATATAGCTACATTGTTTGTATCTAACTAAAAACCATGAGAAAACTGTAGCTGCAAAATTGATTACCCAGACAAAATTCGAATAATTGTCCGCCAGATAATAGGTAGGTACCGGAGAGATCAATGAGATGATCTGGCGAGAGATTTTCTCAAGATGTCAAATTAACAATTTCTGTTTGTAACTTTTACTACTGCAATAATACGTAGGTAGCAAACTGGCGTGGTTTCAATTAAATTTGAGCGGGCTCGGCTCCTAGTGCCCGCTGTTTTACGCCTAGCGGAGGTCTGACAAACTCGGCTCGGTTTCAGTCGCTAAGGTCGAATGGTATCTGTAAAGGTAAATAATAAACCTTCGTGTAACCAACTTCCAGCTTTTTCCATTCATATCGAAAACGTTGGGTTTCTTCCTGCCCCACCGACCCGCCTTTCAGACCTTCCGGTGGGGAATTATTGGCTTGTAGCCAGTCGATCATAGCCAAAATGATGGTCCGTCGAATGAAAATAGGCTGTATTTGTCAACCCGCCGAGATACCGATCAATACTCCGGGATGCTGCCTCGATAAAAAAAACTACTGTGTCCTTGATGATTTGATTGAAGCCGCGTTTTCGTCCCACGTTCCAGTCGCTATCGATGACGACCTGCAGCAAAAAAAAAAAAAACTTGTCAGCTCGATAGGATGGTGAATTCAAAGGTATGCAGGCTTCATTTCCATCCTTTAGAGCTCTCAGCCTTCCCATCCACACGTTGGACTTTTCATTCCAGTTTGTTCCAGTTTGTTTTTGCTGTTTAAAAAAAAATTTTATTTTATTTTTTTAATGGCAGAAGCTCAGAGCCGCTGCTGCCGCTTGGTGTTGACGTAATGGAATTATAAAAACCGCTCGTCTTTCTACGCCTTTCCGCCATGTACACGGTCACAATCCGAGTTCAACCCCCCACCACTCCTCTCCACCATCATCACCACCACCGCCACTAACGCCGTTTTCGCTTTACCGACGCGAGGCATATGAAACCTCCTCTTTCATCTTCCTTCTTTTTCTCTCGGTTTTGTTTCTTTTTCACCGCAGTTTGCATGTGCTCAACCATCACATAACCTTTGGGTCAGTTTGTTACGCCAGGAGTGATTGAAATCATATGCGATGGTTGGGGGGGGGGGGGGGGGTAACGGAGCGTTCATTGCGTCAAATTTGTTTTTTCCTTCTTCTAACTCTCCTTCAGTTTTCTAATGCATTCAATTTGCTCACTCTATTCGTTCAATTTTGGTTTATTCTAACTCAATCTGTGTTTTTTCCTGACCAAATCTGTGTTCATTCATTTCTGATTCATTCAATTCTAAATCTGTGTTCAGTTATAATTCACTCAAATTATAAATCTAATTCTTTCTAAATCTAATTAATTCAAATTCTAATTCATTCAAATGCTAGTTCATTCTAATTTTAGTTCATTCTAATTCACGCTAACTCATTCAAACTCTAATTCATTCGAAATCTCTGTTCATTCAATTTTACTTCATTCAGTTCTAAATCTGTGTTCATCTCTAGTTCAGTTCTAATTCATTCAATTTTCTAACTCAATCTGCGTTTTTTTACTAACCAAATCTGTTTTTTTCTACTCTCATTCAGTTTCAACTCTCATTTTTTTCTAACTTCATTCAATTTCAACTCTCATTCGTTTCAAATCTCGTTCAATTTTCTAACTCTATTCATTCAATTTTCTAACACATTCTGTTTTATAATTCATTCAATTTTCAACCCTCATTCAATTTTCTAACTCTCATTCAGTTTCAACTCTCATTTTTCGGGCGGGAACATGACTGTATTTTTTCACAAAAGTGCGGAGTGCGGAGTGCATGACGATATCTGTCCTTGGGTAGGTACATGATAAATATTCCAAATTTAGCCAAAACGTTCTTATTGCCAAACAAAAGGATAAGTTCGAAGATCAGCCATTTTCAACAAATCTAAGGGGGTCAAATTTGAGTTTTTGGGGACGAAAGTCGGTAAAAATGGCTAAAATTGCGAAAAAATTATAGAAAATCACTGAATGTGGTATGTAAGGGTGAGTAAAGACAGAAAAATGCCATTTCTTGTTTTTCATACAGAATAGGGATCAAATTTTGATTTTTTGGAGTTTAAAATTGGTATTGAGGGCTAAAATCAATATTAATTCACCCGACGTTGTGTGGGATGGTAAATCACGACGGGCGAACTATTTCGATGATAAAAATACTTTTCTGGAACACAAGTGGGTCAAATTTGACTTTATCACGGTGAAAAAATCGGTAAAGATATCTAAAATCACGAAAAAATTATATAATTTTACGAAAAGTGGTGTGGTTTCTCGCTGTATCATATTCTTACGCAATAGCACGAATATTTCTTCGAAAATTCGCTCTTAAAACCATGTTGCATGACTGGAATTTTTCTATTTCCCATACCCCCTCCCCCCTCCCTTTTAACAATCCTGGCTAAGCCACTGCCAGTATAACACAGTACAAGAGCCTAACCTGCTGGTTACCCGACTCTGTGTCCTGTCACGCTCCCCAGGTGTGGAATGATAGGGGATAGTCCCCTTCTATCGAAAAGGCCCTTACAGCTAGGGGTAGGAGATCCAGTATTGTTATGGGCACTTGAACCTCATCGTATAAGCTTGGCGCTTCCTCAGAAAATTACCTTCCACGCTTTAAGAGTCCAGGATTGAGTCATGCACCGCCATCTTCTACCGCCGGGCCCCTCCAAAGACGTTCAAGTGTACCGGCTCTGAGCCCTCCAGCAAGCCCACTTCCTTTAGTCCCTCCTACTTAGTACTTCCTGTGCGGTGTGTTTGGGTTCTTATATTATTCAAGTTATTTTGTTCTTGTTTTACACAGAAATAGGGTCAATATTGACCTCCCATGTATCTGAACACCAAAAGTTGATAACAAATTACATGGAATCAACCTAAAATTGTGAAACTTATAATTATATGTAAGCGAACAAAATGTAATGATGAAAGAAAAATAAGTTGGTGGGGGGGGGGGGGGGGGGGGCAAATTGGATGAACGTGAACTTGTGACAGCGTGAGGGGAGTGATGGTGGACTCTCGAGAGTTCCTTCTAGACTAGCGATATTATCACCCGTTAAGAAGGGATATCGATTAGGTTTCAGCCTGGCGATCCCCGTCTTCACTGGAAAAACAAGCGACTCGAGAACTGCCACCGTCACACTCCTCCCCACACGACATACTTCTGGGTAGCGGAAGTATGAGAGGGAGTAGGGCGGTTGAAAAGCAGTTGTGAATAAAAACAAGTAATTACTTATGAGCTTTAACTTGTGAGTCAAGTCTCGCCTCGCAAGTACTAGTAAATGCTTAAGATTGGGGTGAGTAAAAAGAAGACTTTACTCGCGAGGTTTACCTCCCTGGAAATTGTGCTATACTTGGGAATGTTATGAATCCTGATCGGCGGTGCTGTCAGTCAGCCCAGTTCAGTCAAAGTGTCAATAATTTGTAAACGTCTCTGTTCTTCCGGTCCAAAGATGTTGCCTTGTCGTGTTCTTCAACATTTCCTTTTTCCTGGCCATCGTAGTCTTCTGCAAAATCATATGGGTCGTTGAGGTGCTTGGAAACGGATGGTGGACGGCGTCCAGTACATAATTTTTTTATGTTCCTCGTGTACATCCTGATTCGGTTGGTGAGTATTGGGACTCGGTTTTAATTGTGTTATGCAGCATGTTGTACTGGATCTCAGACTCGGTATTTGGTTGTCTGAAAGGACAATCACGGGGAAATATCCAGCCACCCAATAAGCACGCTCTTCCGTTAAAATCCCGAAGGACACGGTTAACAAAACTGTTGCGCCAGATTCTACTATCGTGCACACTTCCTGGCCACGTACAACTATGATAGTATTTTTTTCTTACGCATCGCGTGTTTTTAGTTTCAATGTGGGTGCAAACTACTGCACCTATCACAGAATACTCGACTGCCACGGGTCTTTAGCTGCTCTGTGGCAGAAAGAGCTCTGTGAGGTTACTGCAGTCTATGTTAACGCTTCCAAATCTAAGACGTTATTTCATTTGGCCGAACTTGCCTACTTTCAGGATAAAATGTCAGCGAACGAATATCCACCAGCTGAGAAATACCTACTTACCAATCTAAAACTAAAACCAACACGTCACGTAGGTTATTTTATAAACTTGAAAAAGAAGAAGAAAAGTCAACTGAGTAATCTGCAAAAATACATCTGTAAAAAAATACATCAGAATACCGTGAAACACGAAAGGTTTTTCAATTCAAGGTTCCCTGTGACTAACCTTACAAAAATTCAAGAGTTTACTTTATAGGGGAAGTATTTTCTCGTTATTATTCACACTGAAATGAAGTATTACCTCGACTTCTTACGCTATACTTGACGAACGAGTGTTTACTCGTCCTCAGTGTTTTTACTCGACGATTGTTTACTCGGAACAAGTAAAGCCTTCTTTTTATTCACTCCTTCGCGAGTGTTCACTCAAAATTCGGCGAGTATAAGCATTCACTCGTTTTTATTCACGTGACCCACTTGTGAAGGCTCAGGAAAGGACATCCGAACAACTTCAAGGCGATTAACCTCCATCGTAATGGTAGGGGAAGGTAGGGGAGGGTCCGGAAGTTTTCCACGTTTTAATTTTTCCAGTAACCTGTTCGAAAATTCTCACCATTCCAACGTGAAACTATACATCTCGTTTACATGCTTGAATTTTCTCAAAAATTTAAATAGTTTTTAGTACCTACATTATAATAATATTATTAACTGGTGTACCTAACCTTTTTTTGTCCCAACCCTTCCGACATGAGGAATGGTTGGGACATGTGTGCAGGAGGCTTGGGACATGATGTAAAAAGTCAGCAATTTAGTAATCCAACAATATATATATTTATTGAACATGAACCACGATGCTTACAGTTGTACTATGTATATGACAGGAAAAAGAGAAACTTCGATTTAAATTAGCTAAATGAGAGAATCTTAGCAACTGAGTTTACTAAGAACGAAAATATGACAAGAAAAACTCGGCGCTGCGCGCCTCGGCGGGGGCTTCGCCCCCTGCACCCCCGGATGACTTCCGCTTAAAGCCTGACGGCTAAAATGTGGTGTAGCCTGACCCTTCAGGTTTTTGTCCCCCTCGCTGTATTATATAAGATCGGCTGTTTCTTACCGGTGTACCCATGTGCACCGGTTTACTACAACCAAGTGACAACCAAACAAGCGTCATTGTTTACTATCCATTTACAACATTCATTTATATAGTTATATTATGAAACTAGGATATAAATACCAAGAACAAATACGAAATACATTCGTGATAAATCAAGAGCTTTCCAACGAATGGAAAACGATTTTTGTCCGATGAAAATGAAAGAAGTTTCATTTCCCTAGCAACTACTCGGTTGTAAGTGAAAATCATTGTTAAAATACGCGCTACTTTTGTCTCACTATTTGGTCTCACTTTTTCCTGTCGCTTTTCGGCGGGGGGTCCCATCGCAAAAACCTGAAGGGTCAGGTTAATAGGGCATTTGATTTAAATTAGCTGACTGAATTTTCTCCGAAAGTCTCGGTTGCTAAGAACGAAAGACGTTCCCAGGCTAGAAATAGTTGCTAGAAATGAACACGTTTATTACCTAAGTATTCAGTCGAAATGGAAAGTCGTAATATGTATAAAAATTAACTAACCTGAACGAAAAAGTTGAAATAGCGCCAAGTACTGATTAAAATCCTACTAATACAGGTATATCACAATTCAGTCTTTGTTAATGCCGCAAAATGTATTTAAAATTTGGAGTCAAAGATACCCAGAATATTTAGTATTTCGACCCAATCACGTCAGCATGAGAGGTGGAGCCCATGAAGGCGTCCCATTCGATTTTGCGTGGAAAAAAAATGTTTAAAATTATATCAAATAGAAGTGAAACTCTGAAATTTGTCAATAATAATTTCTGATAGAAGAGTAGAGGGAGGGTTGGGAGGTTTAGTTTACTCTTCACTAAGGACATTTTAAGACTTGGATGTTGCTTGGCGTACCCAAGCGGTTTTGAAAAAATAAAATCGCATAGAAGTAGCACCACAAGTTCACAAACTTGGCGATAATGTTTACTTGAGGTAGTCAAAATCACAAAATGGCCGTCGACCAAATACAACCGCGACAAAACGGCGGGAAACACGATGGATGTTCTTTTCTGGTAACAACCTTTCTTAATGACCAACAATGGTGAGTAATAAATTATTCATAGCTTGTATCCAACAGGAGCTAGAGATAGAGATGTTTTGGGACGGAAAACTTTGAAGCGCTCTCTTGAAAAAATCAAAAGCAAAATTTGAGGCAGATATAAATATCTGGGGGTCAAGATGAGGCCTCATTTTACTAGAGTGTTTTCGTTGTTCAGAGACTTCGATTCCACGTTGATTCAGCCATTTCGTTGTTAAATGTCGTTAGTGAACTATAAAATCCGACAAATTGCCGATTTCAAGCTCCAGTTCGCTGTCATTGCTCCCATAAACTCGTTCCACTTTCTGGAGCCGGATTACTGTCACGGAGAAGGTTCTGTCGTTTGGAAGGCTCATCGATATCGACAGTGATAATATCCCCGCCGTGATATTGTCGCCGTGTTAATGGAGGTTCGTTTCATCTTTATGCGGTGCATCTTAATAAGATAAGCTCTAGAATTGTGGAAATTGTAGGGCAGCCTGTGAAACAGAGAGGTAGAAAGTGAGGTAAGACGAAATCCTCTTTTGAGGGAGGAGTAATCAGTGATCCCTTCAGATCCTCCAAAGAACAATTTCATTTATCCGCAATAGGATTTCCTAGACACTCTGAACCAATCCTTTTAGCGCGTTATTAAACCAATCCTTACCGTCTTCCCACTAATGAAGTGTTCGTAGCTGAGTTTTCAGTTAAAAGTTACTCGTTGAAGTAATTTAGGTATTGGACAAATTCCACGCACTGACGTTCCGTAGTGGGAATGTGTAATCTAATCGTAGAATGAGAACATGACCAATCCTTCTTTTTATCCAGTCCAAATCGGTTCAGTCCAGTCCAATCGTTATTTTTGTTTTGTAACATATTTTCAGCGAATCTTTGTAACAGACGAAGAAGATCCACTTCTCACTCTGCCATTGATACTCCTATTTCCACAGATAGGTCGGCAGATAAAAGTTACTTTCCGGTTACCATGAAATTGACAGGTGGTTGTTTCGGGCCCATCCTCAATTCCCTCCCAATTTCACGTTATTATGAGCTTATATTTTCGTCATGGTGCATCGCTTCCTTGTTACAGTCGTATGCAAAGTCCATCTTCAGAAAGAAGCTTTTATAGAAGAATTATAATCCTTTAGTTAATTTGTGTACCTAGTGATTTCTCGTGTTCTGTGCCAAAAAATAGCCCGTGCCTAAACGCGAATCAATCAGTAACCCTCTTGAATTAACACAGTTTGACAGCTGTTCAAATCATGAAGTCGAATTGCCATAACAACACGTGTTGATAATATTGTCTCTATTGTACAGGAATTTTTACGCTGCTCATGAATAAGTATATCTTTATAAGTTTTTAGTCATAGTTGGTGAGAATACAGTTTGTAAATACAATATTCTTATCTATAAAACTCAAAGTTTGTATATATGTATGTATTTCTTGAGTGGATGGCCATCGACTGAACGGATCTTGATGCGATTTGTTCCTGAGTGCTCTTCAAGCACCGGTAACAGAGGCTCCATGAATTTCCCGCCCTGATCAGCTGAGTGAGCTCTGAGACAGTTTCTTTCTTTTCACCGTACAGCGCACGGGTTATCCAGCTAGTAGTCTGCAAAGGCGAAGGTTAGTAGTTTTAAAGTGCATTTGAATTACGTCGCTTCGAAATGTCGATCATTGTCAAGTTGCATGATTTTTGGTTTATTATCCTGAACACCCCCTCAAAATGTTTTCTTTTACGTTTCAAGTTGCTTCGATTCCAAAAATGCAGTGTCCGTCCGCCGCCCCCCGTATCATCCATATTTACTTCATTTTCGGTCTAAAAAATTCGTTCTTTTGCGCACAAGCTCCATTTGGGCCCTAGTTGTGTCCCGAAACTTTGCACCCCGATTGGAATATACCCAAGGGTATTATGGGTGAAAAATGGGTGTAAACATAGGGTTTTTGGTGTTTTAGTAACATAAGCTTGTGAGGTATCGTTTTCCATGTTTTTTAGGAGGATTAGACCGAATATGAAGTCCATTTTGACCGAAGAGTGAAGAGTTGAGGTTGTAACGAAGGTTCAGCTCCCAAAATTCATTTTTCGTGAGTCAAAAATCTGGGAAATTTCTGCAATCACCATAAATGTGTATAATAGCACTAGAAGTAGTTTCCACCGGTGAATCAAGACAATAAAATGGCACTGTCAATGATTAAACATAATTTGTTAAAAAAAAAAAAGCTTCGTGTTCTTGAGAAAAAATAAATGAACAGCCAACGTTTCTGTAGGTATGTCCAATAGAATAATAAACCCATGTGACAAGGTTTTTACAGCGTTTTTAGGTAACATAATAAGAGTTTTCTGTGCATAAGATAGCACAACTCCCAAAAGAGGTTTCGTGACTATAATTGGTGTCTGGAGTTTACTCTGTAAAGAGATCTCATTGAATCCCGAGAAAGAACAAGAGGTACAAAATGTAGTGCGGTTTGCCATATAAATGGAGTGGATGCTGTAGCGTCTCGAGAGCATCTCCTGATTGAAAGAAATACTGAGGGTTCCAAGGGGCATAATGGACCCTCGCTTCGCCCTGGAGAACACAGCGCCCCTTCCGTCGACCCCTCGCCACCCTAAAAACCTCCTTCCTGCTCCACTGGAAAACACAACTACCGCAAAGATGGTGACAATCCTCCAAATCCCCTTGGCAAATACTGCGTTGTTTTGAATTGAGTTTTCCTCATCTACAGGGCCCGGGAATCCGAGGTCTTTATCGAAGGAGGGAAAAATACTTTTCGTTCCTGCCGTTCCACATCCCGAAACAACCTTACGGATTCAACGCTCTCCTTTCCTTCACCCTTTATATTTATAAGTTTTCTCTGCATTGTTCTGCTTGGGAGGGAGCGGAAGTTCCTTTCTGTTTTTTTAGTTCAACTTTGTTGAATTAAGGGCAGGTCGTGAGAAACTTACAAATACGAGGTTGGCTCTCACCTGACAGGATTTTCCTGGATCATGGCAAGTTGGCTCTTTCTTCGGGCCATTCCGTAACTGCTGATGGGAGGACTCCTGGAGTCTGCTCCTGTTTAACCCAGACACCTTGAGGGCTAATTTATAATTCGCGAGCCACCGGCATTCCGCAGTAACCCTTGAGAAGGGTATAACTATGCGGAAGAAAGGCACGGAGAAAAATAATCTTTATTGACAACCATACTCTCTCGTTAAAGGAGTATGGTACCAGTGCGGCGAGCCTTCTCTTCACAGTTCCTTTAAGGCTGCTCATAAAAAGTGTCTTATCTTAGTATTGATGAGATCAAAAATGTTGAGGGCAGGTGAAACCTATCGTGAAACTCATCGAAATTGGATGCATCTGCAAAACTACATTAAAAATCTAGTACTGTGCCCAATCTTAGAGGGCCAGGACCTGAAAAGGTTCATTAAATTTATGAGCAGATGATGTAAGTTCCGGATAATGAAATCAATAATAAAATAAATAAATAAAATAAATTCATTAGGTACCATTAGACTCGATAGACAAGAAGATTTCTCTTGGTGCTAAACACCAAGTAGGTACCTAACGACATTGTCATTCTGTATTGAGAAGTGAAGCCTTTATTACGAGAGTTTGAAAAAATGCAAAGCTCTTCAGTACAAACAAAATTCGCTAATGGTAATGAAAGATAAATTTCCTGCTGGAAAAAATAAATAAATAGGTTGCAGGTGGTACACAGCTTTGGTTCAAACACAATACATCACAGTGTCAGTTAAATGATATTATAATTTTTACAAATATATTTATTTATTGAATTAAATTGAATAATCCTGACGATCTCGATTCAATCAAACGAATGGGCGCAATTCAAATCCGGGGCGTCATTTCCCAGATAAGGTCTAGAATGAGATAAAATCATACGAATCCTCAGGGGGCTGAATTAATTGATATAAACGAGGGGTTACCGGCTGCAGGATCTCCGAAAGTCGCTGATCCAGATCAACAAACTTTCAAAAAAATTTAAAATGTTTATGAAAAGATGAATTTAAAAAACGTTTAACGAGGAAATAGGTAGGGATTTTGAACGATGTTTCCCCATCTCGGTCGACTTGCAGGATCTAATTTGTATGAGTAGGCTCTGATTTGCTTCCTGAGTTTTAAAATGAATGTTATTCGGGGTTATTTCACGATATCCTATGTTTTTTTTAGTTGGGCCCTCGATTTTTTTTAAATCTATAATTATTATCGTCAGGAAGATAGATCGGTTAACCAACCGATGAAGAACATAACGTTTGAACCTGTGTATTTCATTTTGGTTTATCATTTTCAATAATGAACCATTGGAATCGAGCATGAAAAAAAAAATTCTTACCCCCCTCAAAATTTGATGGTTTACGTTTCAAGGTATGTAGAATCCAAAACTGCAATAAAAATATTTCTGTCTGTCCGCCGTACGCCGTACGGGCCACTTTTCTTAGTTACCATGAAAAAAAATTGATGAAATTCGGGTTATAGGTTCCGTTCGGCGTCTAGTTGGTCCTCGAAGCTCGACGTTACTGTCAGTCATCTCTAAGGGGTTCAAAATAGGGGTTGAAATTTTCAAAACGCCTATACCATTTTTTTACGTAAATATTTTTACGGTTTTAAATAGTTCTTGAACTTGCGAGTTTTTTAAGACCATCCGGAGCATCGTACGTCCAGCCGTTCGTTCACAGTAAGGCCCCGAAGTTTGCACCGACAGGCATTTCTGACTTGTTATTCGAGAAGGTTTAGTATAAAAGACGTGGTAGTAAATTCTTCGTATACCTATTTCGTCTGTGAATATTACTAACGCGTCTTTTATACTAAACATTTTCGAACAGCTAGTTAGAAAAATTAAATGCAGAGGTTCTAACGTCGTGTCCTTCATCGGCTGGTTAAACAACGTATTTTCTCGGCGAAACGGCAGTTAAGATTGCTGGAGTTGTGTTGGAATGCATGAACTCCTTAACGAGTAACCGTTACAACTGCCCGTTAAGCCTGGCGGTGGGCAATTCCGCCTTTCTTATTTTGTTCTCTGAAATATCTCTGTATCCAAACGGTGCAGTATAGGAGCTATGTGGGCGAATTGGTTAGATGTGGGCGAAAAATTGGTTAGAAGTTAACGAAATGACGTCTTGCTTCTCCACCTCCCCCGCCTGGGAGGAACACTAAGGGCTGGTTTCACCAATACTTCCTAGCCATGGTTAAAATAGACACTGTTTTATCGAATCGAAGATTAGAAGCGTCTGTTAAGGACAAGTGGGTTTCACGGGTGTAATCAAAGATTATAATGTTTTCATAAAACATTGTTTTCATAAAACGTCGATTTAACCGTATCATTGGCCCGCCAAAATGGAGGAACTGGGGATGATTACTGTAGTGAATGTATAGTTGCCCACATCCACTACAAGAGGAGCTAGGTTATGATCGCTAGAAAATGATCATCAGTTGATTTTGCCGAAATAGTACACCACGGAAACCACGGGTGTTTCCGTTGACGATCCTTCAACAAGCGGGTTACGGATAAATTTATAGAGTGCATCCGTAACCGCATAATATTTACGGATGCACAACTTCTGAGGGTGATTCCGTGAACTACCTATCATTTAATGCCAATCTACGGGGGCGCTACCGTTGTTCTTTTTTAAAGGAAAACGCTCCTTTTGGTTTATTATTCTGTGAATAATACACCTATGTATTCGCTCAGCAAAAAATTTTTATAACACCCCCTCAAAATTCTTTCTTTTCCGTTTCAAGGTGCGTAGATTCCAAAAATGCAATGTCCGTCCGCCGTCCACCGTATCACGTGTACCGGCTTCATTTTCGCTCTAAAAAATTCGTTCTTTCGCACACATGCTCCATTTGGGCCCTAGTTGTGTCCCGAAACTTTGCAGCCCGATCAGAATATACCCAGGGGTGTTATGAGTGAAAATATGTGTAAAAATAGGTAATTTTTGCGTTTTAGCAACATGTTAGTAACATGAGCTTTTGAGGTATGGTTTTCCATGTTTTTGGGACGAGAAGACCGAACATAAAGTCGATTTTGACCAAGGAGTGGAAAATTGAGATTGTACCAGATGTTCAACTCCCAAAATTGATTTTTTAATGAGTCAAAAACCTGGAAAATCGTCTGGAATCACCTACAATTTGTAGAATAACACTAGGAAAAGTATCAAAACGTGGATCAAGACGATTAAATGGCACTACCAATGATCAAAGATAATTTGAAGAAAAAAAAAAGAAAAAAAGGGAGCGTACCTAATTCAAGTTTTGGTGGCCAAAATTGGTGGAAACCACCAGAAACAGCTATTTCACTTATTTTACATGAAAGGAACAATAAATGAACAGCCAACATTTCTGTACGTATGTCCAATAGGATAATAAACCCATGTGACAAGGACCTTGCAGCGTTTTTGGAATCTACGCACCTTGAAACGGAAAAGAAAAAATTTTGAGGGGGTGTTATAAAAATGTTTTGCTGAGCGAATACATAGGTGTATTATTCACACAATAACAAACCAAAATCGCCGTAAAATGAAGGAAGTTCGATAAAAGGTTCAGGCAAAATTGCACTCGATAACTATTATATTGCCACAACTATATATTGTCAGTTTCGAGGTTCACAAGTGACGCCTATGGAAATATCACTGACAACGCCCAAAGATAACAAAAAATATGTTGAGAATGATCAATATAATAGCAATAACAATAATTCAAATGCAATAAAAATATCAATAGAATAATAATAACAAGAATACAAGTACAAAAAAATAACTTGCTATATAATATTGCTCCCATAAACTCGTTCCACTTTCTGGAGCCGGATTACTGTCACGGAGAAGGTTCTGTCGTTTGGAAGGCTCATCGTAAAATATGTTGAGAATGATCAATATAATAGCAATAGCAATAATTCAAATGCAATAAAAATATCAATAGAATAATAATAACAAGAATACAAGTACAAAAAAATAACTTGCTATTGGAATAACAATAACAAGAATGTAAAATAACGAGAGTGCCAAGGATTTTTCATTTGAGCTGACGAACGGCACGATTTCAATGAATTTTATCCAACCCATTTATATTATATTGGTCCAACCCGTGCCTATCCAAAAAATCTGCCACCATTTTTCGGGTACTTATGGGCGTTATAAGGAATTGGCTACATAATTATATTTTCATGTGTTCAACAGAATACTACCGTTATAATTTGGTGAAACTCATATGGAACCTTCAGAGTTTCATTCTAGATCCAACCTCCAAATTTGAATTCTTTGCTACGATTATAAGGTAGTTGTGGGCTGTACAAGGATTGCACGTTCGCGCATGCGCTAACAAAGCTTACAGTATTTTTTAAATGATTTTGATTTGGGACTATCAGTGACCCAACCTGCACCTGCCCTCTAAATTTCAGCTCGTGACAACCTTTTTTTAGCATGAATATGCTTTAGCCGTGACCTAACTAGCCAAAAAAGCAATTTCGTAACGAAATTTCGTAACGAAATCTGGGACGACAACATTTGTAATGATTTTCACGTACAACCGATTCGTTGCTACGGAACTTTAACTTCGCCAGTTATCATCGTACAAAAATCGTTCACCACTCGTTGGATAGCTCTCGATTTACCTAACCATATTACGTTAACCACTGCGGAGTGCGCGGCCGACAAGCTGCGGTATGAGCGTGATTGTTTAAATAATTGTTTACACACAGGTGATCATTCTCACTAACGAGGTACGTGGTACGTGGTGTGGGTGCGGGAGGGGGCGCAAAGACATAAAAAAATGTGGGACGACAACATGGATACCGATGATTTGTTGAATAATTACTGGATGAAGTATTGAAAACAAATGTGCAGCCTCACATAATGATACCCACATTTTGGGTCAGAGAAACAGCGAGGAGCACATCAAGAGGCTAAAGCATATTCATGTTTTGTAATTTTAGCCAAGGGCTCTAAGTAGTACTCAGGCGAGGCGCGCAGCGCCGAGTTTTTTCTGGCACTCATGGCCTTCATCAGGGATTGCACACAGACAGACATGGAAAAATGTTCCTTGATATGTGAAAAGCACTATGGAGCAGAATATACATAGGTATACTCGTATGATAGGGGATGGGGACTCCAGTGCATTTGTCAAAATTTCTCAAAATGTTTCGTATGGACGCAATATGACAAAAATTGAATGCGCCAATCACGTGATCAAAAATTATACAAAACGGCTTTGTGGTTTGCATAAAGATTCCCGGACTTACTCTAAAATGTTAACCAACTCTGTTATAAAGCGGCTGAAAGCGTGCGCGAGAGGTGCAATCGCGCACAATTCGAAATCCACCGGTCTAGTAGAAGATTTAAGGATAGATTAAACTAATGGGCCAGATCTTATTTTTGCCGACCACAGAGAATGTAATGAGTATAACTGTTCAAACCCCGAAACGGGAAGGTGTTTGATGAGGTAACTATTAGTTTACTTTGTAAAATACAAGTGGCACTAGCCCTGTACTATTGATAAGTCACTATTTATTGTCAAATGACACAAGTAACTTGGCAGAAAGTTATATGGCATCAGTGGCCAAGTTTACTGTGGGTAAACAAAACAGCAGAGCGAGTAGAGTTAGAGGGGCTGCTTTAGATTACCAAATTGGTCCCGAATGGCACGCTAAAACTATTAGATACTAGCCTGACCGCTCGCTTCGCTCGCTATCCGAGATTCGCTGTACGCAGTATCGTGGAACCAACAAACGACGGAAAAATCCCATAGCCTACTGGGTATTTGTGCCCAATTTTATCAAAATCCGTCAAGCCATTCAGGAGTTGACCATGGTCGACCATATTTCCGCTATGGTCAGGAAATTAAAAATGCGCCTACGTTCAACTTCGGAGGCTACCGGATATTGGTGCCAAATTTGGTCGATATCCGTTGAGCAATTCGGGATTCGACCATGGAGGGGCCTATGGATGCGCTATGGTCGACCGCGGGGGTAGTCCGAAGGGTCGATCGTAGATATAATTTCACGTAGATTACGAATACGCGATAAAAAATAGGGGTTACCATTTCAATTAACGAAGTTGACCATGGTCGACCATAGTTCCGCTATGGTGAGGGAATTAAAAATGCGACGTTGCACAACTTGGGAGCCTACTGGATATTCGTGCCAAATTTGGTCGATATCCGTCGAGCCATTCAGGAGTTGACCATGGTCGACCATAGTTCCGCTATGGTCAGGGAATTAAAAATGCGACGTTGCACAACTTGGGAGCCTACTGGATATTCGTGCCAAATTTGGTCGATATCCGTCGAGCCGTTAGGCCGTGGGAAGACGGACAGACAGACAGACAGACAGACAGACTCACAGACTCACTCACAGAGATTCGTTTTTATAATATATAGAGATATTATAACGGTAAAAAGCCCAGCATGTATAGCGGAGAAAATCGCAGACAGATGAAAACGCAGGAATGCCACATGTAGGCGAGCTCTTTTTAATGGTGGGAAAAATAAGAATAAAAAGCAATTTTCTAAAAAAATAAAGAGTGCTCCAGAAGATTACGGCCCGAATTATCCAACCAGTATAAATAACAAATTTGCATTGTAGGTCCCGTTTGGGGTCCAGTTGGTCCGCGAAGCTCTGCATTAGTGTCAGTCATCCCTAAGGGGTGAAGAATAGGGGTTGACATTTTCAGAACGCCGTAGCATGAAAACTTTCAGTAGAAGGGCATGGTTTTTTTACGCTTTTAAATTTATCTTGAACTAAAGCGTTTTTTGAGACCACGCGCAGCTTTGTACGACCAGCCGTTCGTTTTCACCGAAGAGGTTCGTCAACATGATCGTGAATCAAACGGTATAAATCCGGCCCAGATATCACTAGGGAGCACCTGATTATAATCACGGATAGCTGTATGAAGTCGAGCTTGTTGTTCTGTGATATTATTCCATTTGAAAAACGCTGCAGAGTCCTTGTCACATGGGTTTATTATTCTATTGGACATCTACAGAAATGTTGGTTGTTCATTTATTGTTTGTTTCATGTGACGTAGTTGGAATAGCTACTTCTGATGGTTCCCACCCATTTTGGCCCCCAAAACCCAAATTAGGTAGGCTCCTGTTTTCTCTTAGCTATCAAAGTTATCTTTGATCATTGGTAGTGCCACTGATTCACGTGCTGACACTTTTTCTAGTGTTATTATACAAATTGATGGCGATTTAAGACGATTTCCCAGGTTCTGACTCATAACAAAATCAATTTTGGGAGCTGAACCTTTGGTAGAACGTCAGCTTTCCACTCTTTGGTCAACATCGATTTCTTATTCGGTCTTATCGTCCCACAAAAACATGGAAGACGATACCTCAAAACCACCTCATGTAACTGAAACATACAAAATAAGTACCTATTTTTATACACATTTTGACTAACAACACCCCTGGTTATATTCCAGAGTCTCTGGTAGACTCTCACGAGGTGGAAGTAGAAAGTCAACGACGCACCAGCCTAGGGGTGGAGCCCCCCCAGAGGATTAAAGGGCTAACAACAGGCCCCTATTGTTATAGTGATTTTCCTAGATGCCGTTCGATCTAATGATCCGATTTTCAATTTGAAAACGGATTTGGATTCTTCGATTTTTTTGCTACAATTGTACTAGTTGCTTTTTTCAAAAAAATCGAAATTGAGTAAAACAATCTCGGGAACTCCATGAAAAAAAAAATTTTAAAATTCAAAACTGAATTTCCGCACTTGTGATTGTTTATAACGATTACAGAACATTTTACAGATTGAAAATCGGTTGACCCGTTCAAGAGATAAACCGAATATTGGATTGCCCCCGACGGTGCAGCCATCTATTGAAAATATTTCTTACTAAAATCCATGACATTTACCCTTAACAGTAATGCGTTGAAGTTTGCAACGAAATGCTTCGTCAACATGATCGTGAATGAAACAGTATACATCCAGCCCAGACGTCATTAGGGACAGCTGGTTATAATCACGGATGGCTGTATGAAATCGAGTTGGTTGTTCAGTGATATTATTTCATTCGAAGAATGGTGACTCTTTCGGATTTTGTTGATATGTGCCGACTTTTTGGTTTATTATTTTCAATAATGAACCATTGGAATCGAGCATGAAAAAAAAAAAACGCTGCAAATCCCTGCACAACGGTTTATTATTTTGTATAGAATACCCTCCTGTTACAGATCACAGCTCTATGTATAGATAACCCTTCTATATAATATGATATGTACTATTCTATTATATACAATATACATATTATGTAGATCGCAGACCCTCCGTAGGTTAGTACCTAACCCCGTACTCGTTACTAGGTACCTACCTAAATCACGAGTTAAATGTTGCTAAAATAATTCTGCCGATGACAAACAGTACCTAACAAAAAGAAACACACATAATGAAGTTCTGAAAAGAAATTGTTGATGAGGAGTGAAAAAAGTTGCAAAAGTACCTACCAACAAACTCCAGCCCCTTCTACGTAGATGGTATAATGAACCGTTGTGTAATAATTTACCGTTGAGTAATGATTTACCATAGTAATAATTTACCCATCAATAATACTTCAACGTTTGTTCAAGTTTCACTACCTACCAACAAACTCCAAAAGAGCCATCATTTTTCAAGCGAAATAATATCACAGAACAATCAACTCGACTTCATACTCCGCCAATATAATCAGGTGATCCCTACCAATGATTGGCCGTATTCACAAATTCCTATTGTGGGCGCGTCTCTGGTTACGAGATTTGGTTTGAATTGTATACAATTTCATTCACACTGGAGTCGAAAATGCCTGTCGGTGCAAACTTTGGGGCCTTACTGTGAACGAACGGCTGGACGTACGATGCTCCGGATGGTATTAAAAAACTCGCAAGTTCAAGAACTATTTAAAACCGTAAAAATATTTACGTAAAAAAATGGTATAGGCGTTTTGAAAATTTCAACCCCTATTTTGAACCCCTTAGAGATGACTCACAGTAACGTCGAGCTTCGAGGACCAACTAGACGCCGAACGGAACCTATAACCCGAATTTCATCAATTTTGATTCATGGTAACTAAGAAAAGTGGCCCGTACGGCGTACGGCGTACGGCGGACAGACAGAAATATTTTTATTGCAGTTTTGGATTCTACATACCTTGAAACGTAAACCATCAAATTTTGAGGGGGGGTAAGAATTTTTTTTTTCATGCTCGATTCCAATGGTTCATTATTGAAAATAATAAACCAAAATTCTAACCCCCCCTCAAAATTTGATGGTTTACGTTTCAAGGTATGTAGAATCCGAAACTGCAATAAAAATATTTCTGTCTGTCCGCCGTACGCCGTACGCCGTACGGGCCACTTTGCTTAGTTACCATGAAACAAAATTGATGAAATTCGGGTTATGGGTCCCGTTCGGGGTCTAGTTGGTCCTCGAAGCTCGACGTTACTGTCAGTCATCTCTAAGGGGTTCAAAATAGGGGTTGAAATTTCCAGAACGCCTATACCTTTGTTTTACGTGAATTTTTTCACGGTTTTAAATAATTCTTGAACTTGCGAGTTGTTTAAGACCATCCGGAGCATCGTACGTCCAGCCGTTCGTTCACAGTAAGGCCCCGAAGTTTGCACCGACAGGCATTTTCGACTCCAGTGTGAATGAAATTGTATACTCTTGTCACCAGGGACGCGCTGGATTCAGTCAATCAATCAATTTATTCAATCAATTGATCGATCAATCAATCAAAATTTTCAATTGAAATTGGAATAGTTTGTAAATTATTGGATTACTTTATTGTTTGCAATTGGGGAATCATAGGCTTGTTTGTGTGTCTGTTGTTTTCAATTGCAATTGGCCACTGCTCACTTGAATTGGAATTCATTAATTTGAATTGGAATCCATTTCGAATTGTCTAATTGGCATGGTGCGCATTGGCATGGTCCGAAATGGTTCTGCAATTCTATTGGCCCAACGCTGTCTGCGATTCTCATCATAACATGTATAGACTAGTACATATTGTATTATACAGACGGGTTATCTATACAGAGATCTGTGATCTGTAACAGAAGGGTATTCTATACAAAATAATAAACCGTTGTGCAGGGATTTGCAGCGTTTTTTAACTTGAACAAACGTCATGCTTCATGACTAACAATAAATAATTGATTATAAAATTCTTGAATCTACCGCGTATTAGTTATGAAACTGTAAGTACCCGGCCGGCTCCAGTACTCGATTTAGGGCTTCCTTGGGGGGGGGGGGGGGGGAGAGAGCACGAGGGTAGGTATTGGCCAAAGTACAGTGATCCACGCTGTATACAGGTAAATAATAAACCGTTGTATAATATTTTGTAGCGTTTTGAAGTACTGCTCGAAGTTTTGAGCTGAATGTTGCTAAAAAAAAAGTTGTATAACTAACCATTGATTGGTGGTGAGGAAGCGAAACTCGTATTAGCAATCTTGAAAACCACATAATTATACCACTATGTCAGCAGAATACGGGTGAGGAGAGTATTGCTATGCATCGCATCTGGTGTTTCGATTCTTCCATGATAAATAATTCTCTAGAAAGTAGCCATAGCTACTGTTATCGGTGGTGAGGAAACGGTATTCCCTAACCAGTTATTCTGTAAATACGTCGTCGAAGTTGACGTTAGATCGAAGTTGTGAAAGGCCCACGGTGAAGGTCCTTTTTAGCGAATTTTCAAAGAAAATGAAGCTATTGCAATGGCTTCGAAATTTAAATAATATAAATTTTTGGAAATTTTCTTCATAGAAATCCGTTTCAGACCATTCTAAAACGATTCCTGAAATTTAACACTTTTTTATATGTATATATATATATATATATGTGTCACTCCAGACGATAACTCTCGATAGAATTGAGATAAACAGCTCAAATTTGCACAAAAAATCTATCTTGGCAATCGAAAGGCTAAGTTCGAAGATGGGCGAAATTGGCCTACTCTAAGGAGGGTTTTGGCTCATTTAAAGTGCGCAAAAATTACCCAAAAATCCCCAAAATGTTATTTTCCTACAAGTGACCCCTCATTTTAAAGGTTTTTGCACGCTGAACACGATGGTGGAATCGGATTTTAGATATCTTGATTCGTTCTCAAATTAGAGCATTTAAAGTGCGCAAAAATTACCCAAAAATCCCCAAAATGTTATTTTCTAACAAGTGACCCCTCATTTTAAAGGTTTTTGCACGCTGAACACGATGGTGAAATCGGATTTTAGATATCTAAATCCGTTCTTAAATTAGAGCATTTAAAGTGCGCAAAAATTACCCAAAACTAGGATAATCTTTAAACTCTTACCCCCCCCCCCCCCCACCCCCTTAGAGTGGTCAGATTGAAAAATGTGAGAAGTATTTCTTTGAAAATTCGCTCATTAAGTCATGCTGCATGACTGTTTGGTTTTTTTCCATCCATTCGTAGTAAGTGCTGGGGCTATGTGAGTTTTGTTCTTGTGAGGAAGGGATTTGCACAGAGGCTTACAAATCGGCAAATAGCCCGGGGAGCCGTCGTGACGACAAGTGCGCCTCAGTCGAGGCAGAGCTATCTTTGTTATGCCCTCGCATTTAAATTTTACAAGAGCCTTCCCCTGCCATTTGAAAAAACGGCGTCTTCCGACAGAGCAACCTGCGCGCGTGTGTGTGTGTGCGTTTACACTGTCTGTGTTCGCGGTACGAAAGAGATTTTGGTTGAAAGGTGTCCACGGAAAGGGAAAAACGGTCGCGGGAATCCCCCCGACAGAAAACTGATGGGGAAAAAAAGGCGTGGAGAAAGAAAGGTTGGATCAGATGAGGGGCCGTGACGTCGCAGACAGCCTCTGACCAACTTTAACCAGACAATGGCTCTCTGCAGAAGCAGCATTGACTCCTCTTTTCCTGCTATCATCCAACCTGTTATCTTCCGTTCCGTTCTGCCCCGAAGGTTGATAAAAGTAAAAATTGATCTTTATTATTTCCAGTGATAATATTCTTTCGGAAATAACCATCCCGAGAGGGGAAACGTTTGTAGTCATTCACAGTCCAGTTCTCTTTCTTGCCAGGAAACCTTTTCCTGATAATGATCCTAAGTAAAAACTTCGAAATGTGACAACGCAATTGGCATTCTAATGGCAGCATAAGATCAATCACAAGCATTTTGCATTATTCAGAACCATTTCAGGGAGCCAAAACGATCATAATAGGAAACTTCATGCCTTGCTCAGAATATATTTTACGACAAACTGTAGTGAGAGCAACTATTAAGAAATGAACATATTAGTGAAAGTCATTATCAGCACCTTAGATGTTTGTCCATTAATTGGGGGCGAGTGCACTGGATCGGTATTTCTTGAAATTAACTTGCCTCATCCGCTGGATTTTGCTAGCCATAAGTGACATTTTTTGTTCAACAACCCAGTCCATATTCGAGTTGATCAACTTAGAACTTGACCAAAATTTAAAATTGTACATTCCGTAAAATCGCCAAATTAAGGAAGGGATAAGTGGCAATTTCTTACAGCAAACAATATTTGCAAAAAACTTTCGAACGTTAATTAGTATGAATTGTTAAATTTGGTGGGTTAACATCGATTAAAAATGTTTGGTGGTGTTATATACGAAAGTTATTTGGAGTGATGCACCTGCCTATGTTAGGTACTTTGAAAATTCGCTAATATGGTCATGCTGTATGACTGCAAATTTACGGTTAGAAACGGTGAAAAATGTTATGTGATGAAGATGTAGTTCATTGAAAGGTGAATTTAGTTCATTGAAAGGTAGATGGAGTGATGTACAGTGGAAATTGTTCATATTAGAATCGGTTGTAATGTACATCGGTTATATCGATATGTAGTGGACTAATTCTGCGGGCCCTCCGAGAGTTGTGGAGTTGATACATTGGTAATGGGGTGTCATCTTTAGTAGACACGTGCGCAGGTCCCTCGGGTGGGAATCCGTCAGTTGTAATGTGCTAATCATGTCCCAGCTGTCTTGTATTTACTTTGGAAATGAATATGGTACAGTTTCTATTCAGAATGATGAGGATTTCAGTCTTTAACCGCGTGGTGGGCAATTGTACTGCCCGATCCTCCGGTAGCCAGTCTTGAAGAATGCAAAACGGGTTATACGCTCCCTCGAGGATCATATTAGGGAAGAAATCGGTTACAAGATAATCCAGTAGAAGAGCAAAGAGCAGGGCGAGCCGGGCGGCTTATAAAGGTGCCTCCACCTCGTCCCCCGCCTACCAATGGCCGTTACTGCCCGCTGGGAGTTGGTCGTTCGGCTTCCACAGAGACGTCGCACAGCTCATCTTTCTGCTTGTGTTATTGGTTATATCTTATGACAATTTACAACGAGTGGTATAATGTACAGGGTACCACGACAATCACACAGTCACCAGTAACGGGCATTCCATACTAAACGGTATAGTGCTTATTACACATCGAAAACGGCTGTAATAGACAAAATTGTTTGGTTCTTTGGAGTCAACTGTAAACGATGTCCACCTAAGTTACTTTGAAAAATACCTCATAATATGGTCGTGCTGCATGACTGGAACTTTTTCTGGTTAAACAGGGTATGATGTTTGATACTGTTGGTAGTCGAATGTCACATGGATTGAGGTAGCCACGTTACTTTGAAAATTCGCTCTAATGTTCATGCTGCATAACCGGAATTTTCGTTCCATGGGTACGTCCCTGAACGCCTTTCCATAGGTTTCTGTTGCCTTTTCCACTCAGATCCAACCCGATTTCATATTTTCAATAAATTCACTAACTTCAATAAATCTGTAATACCTAGGTAGGTAAGTGCGAATTTGTTGGTTCATTGCGCACGTACCCTTCATTTATTCAGATAATTGCATCAACTCAATTTACATCTATCGTGGGAAAGCTAGCTTTAATTAATAAATTGGTTGGGCGAAATGTTGGTTCTGCAAACTCACTTCACTGTTTGCTCTCGCGTTTCGGTAGCTGCAGGAGGTGGAAAGAAAACGGACGTTACCGCTGCCAGCGTTTTCCCGCCAGTCGGTTTGTTTGTTATTCGACGAAAGAAGGAAATGTTTTCTTCTCAAGAGCACCCCCAAATTGAAGAGTAGTCATATTGATTTCTGCCAACGGCCACAGTTTCCCCTCTATTTTATACACATGCAAACGAAATTGCTCTCAAAACCGCTCTAAAATCTCCTGGTTCGAGGCGGTGGGTGGTCTTGATCGGGTTGTGGTTACCTTCCAAACGTAGTTACTCGCTGTTGACCTTTTCCTTGTGGTTTTTGAATGGGAAAATAGAGGACGGGATGTAGGAGGTCTGAACGTGAAATATCCTCGGAAAACGGACAACTAGCCGTTTCATTTATCTTCAGGAATTGTGGAACACAAATTGACCGGATTGGACGAATAATCTGCAGTTATGAAATCGTAATTCTATCTGTCTGAGCATTGATTGAAATAATGCAATTTTTTTTCTTGATCTAATTTTTATGCATAGTTCATGCTAATTTTTATACGAAGTACATTTTAATATTTATACGCTATGTGATGGGATCAGCATTTTTTGAACATGATTTTTGAAACATTACTTATTCGATTATTTTCCGTTTCAGAGCATTATGAATCGATCCCTAGGGATGAATTGGTTACTAAACTTTTGTCTTACCTATTGGGCAATATCTGGCTTTATCTAAGAGATAAAAAATTCAAAAAGTCAGTAAGTAATGGCAAACGAAAGGATGAGTTCAGAAAAGCGCAAATTTTAAACTGGGATGTGCACGACTTTTAAAAAAAATTTAAATGTAAGTTTATTCTATTCTTACGAATTTTGAGGCCAACCGCACTCTCCTACGATAAGTAGCTCGTTTTTCACGATTTTTCGAAGATTTCAAGCTCTTCCTACTACATACAGTGGGCAGGGGGATCCCACCAATGCGAGAGGGGTGCAATGACGTAGGAAGTGCTGGATTCTTTGAAAAATTACAGAGAAAGCTGCTTATTGTAGGGCAGTGAGGTTGGTCTCAAAATTCTCGGAATGGAATTTAGTTTCATTTAAACAAATAATATAAACAGCTTTTGTGACCCATGTGTATCCCTAGATTCACGTTCTGAGTTTTTGGGGGTCCTATTACTAAAATTACCCAGATATTTTAATACCATAAAGTTGCCGAATGTGGTGTACTCGTAGTTGATGGCTACCCAAGACATGAAAGTCTGTTTCAATAGTCGAAAGTATTTTTAGTATAATTATATATTTTTTCAGGAAAAGTTTTTCATTACAGTTTTTAGACCTCGAAAATCGCTTCAATTCATTGAGTTTCAGCTAGATGTAACCAACATTGAACATTGAACATTGAGTTCATGCGATCATCATGCATGGAACTTTTTCCTGCATACTGAAACCAATTTGGTCGTCCCCATATTGGCATAAATGTGAATTTTTACGACGTTACTGCTAATGAGGTATTTTAGGCGAAGGAACTGTTATTATGGTATTATAATGGAATTCGAGAATCAGCGCAAGCATGGAGCGGAGCAGTATTTTTGGCAGAAAACCCCATTTATGGCCTAAAATGTAAAATTGCCTACTTCTGTAAAACTCATTTCAATCGATCGCCTTGCAACGACTTTCAGACGCCTTCGATTTATTGTTAAACACAAGACATATACTCGTTCTATTCACGATCGCAGAACGGTTGGGTATTTAGAAAACCATACATCATAGCCGCGGAGGTTCGAAGGATTTATCCATAATACATCACGTTGAGTGGTGAGTGCTCGTGTGGCAAATGAAACTCGTCGAGTGAAGTTCGAGACACGAGAAGCCTAATGCAGTCCCGTTTGAAAAGTCATTAGAGTCACGTCTATCAACTCAGCTTCCACTTTCTCCCCTCCTACCACCATGAACCATTGTTTTTATCCTGTCCCTGCGACTGAAATGAAGGTAGCCCGCTGGAAGTGTAATATATAGTATGCTATACATATATTATAGTCTATTCGGCACTTGTTGTGATATTAATTTGTAATATATCAGTGGGAAGGACTTGAAGAATAATCGTGAACTACGGGTTTTCCAACAAACTGAAGGGAGGAGAAAACCTCATAAGCTTGAAGATGCCAGGGTTTGAAGTATTCTCAAACGATGGCATTCTCAACTCGAGGTTTTTAATGTTGAGAAAAAGAGAGGATCACCAGACCGTGACGTCACTTGTAGATGAGACGCGTGACGTCAGCTGAAACTGAACAACCGCTGTTCCTCCTCCTCTCTTGGAAGTTGACAAGTTGTTTATCTTTAGGTTTATAATATTATAACCAACTATGAACCCTTGGAATCAACCAAGAAAAAGTGCTCTTTAGACCCTCAATATTTTTGTTGTTTTACGTAGGTATTTCACTGCATAGAATTAGAAACAAAACGCTGCAAATTATTACACAACGGCTTATTATTCACCTGTATAGATACCCCTTCTGCGTAGATCGCTGTTTTCTGTGGTCACTACCTACCCTCGAGCTCCCCCTAGCCCTAAATCGAGTACTGGGCTCGGGAATTAAAGTTCCATAAAAACGCGCGGGATTCAATAATTTAACCGTAAATTATTTGTAGTTATTCATGGAGCATAAGGTAAATAGTAAACCGCTGCGTAATAATTTACCTCTATAGAATGCCTCTTCTGCGTAGATCACTGTTTTCTGTGGTCAGTACCTATCCTCGTGCTCCACCTACAAACCAAATTTTATTAATAAATTTTGGTTCATGGTAACTAAGAAAAGTGCGAAATACGCGTACGGCGGACGGACAGACATTTTTTCATTCCATTTTCGGATTCTGCATACTTGAGACGGAAACCATAAAATTTTGAGGGGGGGGGGGGGTTAATTTTTATTTTTTTATTTATTTTCTTTCCCATGCTCGATTCCAAAGGTTCATTAGGTATTGAAAATGATAAACCAAAAACACCAAATTATGGCAACAGTTTATTGTTTTCCTGTGTATTATAACCCTTCTGTATAGATCACTGAATTCTTGTGGGGGTAAGACCCTGATTTAGTAGGCTCGATTTTGCCGATTAGCCCTTGTTTTTCGATTCAGAATACAGTGAAACGGAAAAGAATCGAAAAATGTATGTACCTGCTACAAAGTTTTGATCTATTGCGATAGCTCATAGGTATTTTTTGAAAATCCGTAGAAACATCAATATTGACACTTCATTCTCAAAATAACTTGAGCCCAAAATATACCATGGTTTTGAAACGGCCCTCATATGAGTTCCAAGCCACAGCGGAAATTTTCCTTTCCAATTCCCCAAGTGATGGCAAATGTCGATTCGGAGCCAATAAATACGATAATGATGACTCCTCCCGCGTCGCGCTCTCTCTGCCCTCATTCAACAAAGCGGGGCAAAAACGTGGGACAGATAAGACTTGTTTCAAAAGTAATAAATTGAGCTGCTCATAATGCAATCGCATGCTTCGGGTAACGCCTTGTGTCTCAATCCTTAAACTGGAGATATAACTAGCAGTTAGTCTTGGGATGTGATGGATTCTATCCACAGGCGTCTTAAATCCCTCTCCCTAAACGAGCCCATCAATATTCTCCTTATCTTGTTGTGGTAAGGCCCTTTGCGGCTGCCGCAACTTTTTCCTTCTCTTCTACCAGTCTGGACGATTAGTCTTCTCGTCAGCGCTAACGATGATATCCAACTATGGCTTTGTTAAAAACTATGCGGATGGCCCATGCGTTGCACGTTGCATTTTTTTGATTTTCATGGTAACATAATTGATGGAGCGAGATTGGCAAGAAAAGTTGTTTATTCAAGATGGAAAGAAAAACTAGGAAGTTACAGTCATGCAGCATGGCCATGTGAGCGAATTTTCGAAGTAACCAACCTACTATTAACAAAGTGTGTAATTGTATGTCTAATGAACATTTTCCACGCTTGTTTGGACGTTTTGTCCAAGAATTCGAACTCTGCTGTGCCCCAGACGTTGTATATTTTCAATAATGAACTTTTTGAATCGACCATGAAATATGGTTTTTAACCCCACCCCCGCCACAAAAATTAGTTGCTTCCGTTTCAAGGTACGTACCTAGTATCCGAAAATGCATTCGTCCGTCCGCCGTACGCCGCGCCGCCGCCGTGCTTCGCACTTCCTTTGTTGCCGTGAACGAAAATTAATTGAATTTGGTTTTCGGGTTCCGTTTGGGGTCTAGTTGGTCCCCGATCTCGGCGTTACTGTCAGTCATCTCTAAGGGGTGAAAAACACGGGTTGAAATTCCCAGGGCGCTGTTATCTCGAACATGTTTACGTTTATAATTGATCTTGAAAATGTGACAACCCGGAAATTACGTGACAACCCGGATCCCCCGGGTAAGGCCCCAAAATTTGCACCGAGAAGCTGCGTCAACATGATCATGAATCAAACGTTATTCTAATAAATATTAATAACGTTTATTATAATAAATAAACTTTATTATAATAAATAATTTTAAATAAAGCGTTGTTTTCTTGAGTTTGCTGAATTAATTATATTTTTCGAATTTTTTCAGATTTAAAAAACTAATTTTTCGACTATTTTACAGCAAAGCTAATTATTTCAATAGTAATTATTTTTATCTTCAGCCATAATTTACGAAAAGATTTCGATAAGTAGTTTTTAGTGAATCTTAGCTATATTATTGTCGATTTTTCACCGGAAATAATATCAGAATTTATTAAACAGCTTTGGTCTAGAGATCAATATTTTGGAACCCATCTGCCTATTGAAATAGAGTTCTTTTCGAGTCACAATTCAATAGCACCTTCGGTATTTTATTTCAGTTTTTGGCGAGTTTATGTGGCTTCTCGACAGGAGCCAAAAAACCCTGCAAATTATTACGCAGAGGTTTATTTCTATGTAGATACCCCTTCTGCGTAGATCACTGTGTAATGGACCTACCCATGCGCGCACACACACACACACACACACACACACACACACACACACACACACACACACACACACACACACACACACACACACACACACACACACACACACACACACACACACACACACACACACACACACACACACACACACACACACACACACACACACACACACACACACACACACACACACACACACACACACACACACACACACACACACACACACACACACACACACACACACACACACACACACACACACACACACACACACACACACACACACACACACACACACACACACACACACACACACACACACACACACACACACACTCGACAAGAATGCCACTAGACTCGAAGTATTACCTCCCTAAAGTTCGGCAATTACGTTACAATATAATTTCTTTTTTCAACCGCCCCATACCTTCAACGCGGATGGCTAGGTAACTAGAATCCTCCGATGCTTTGTGTGATTCCGGGCAAACCGAACGGAACATCAAAGTGAACCATACAATACCATCAAGATGGCTTTTGTAGCTTGAGACCCCGCATTATTTCCCCTCCGAAGTATAAAAAGTATGGCTTCCAGAAAAATAATCCCTCAAGGTAACAACAATATTTTTTTAATCCCCTGAAGGAGAATAGCGAATGGAAAATTCTATTCGTGTGCTTTGAATGGAGGAGGATTAAAACGAATAAAAATATAAACTCTTCATCCGTGAGAGCAATTTCAAAGTGTACATGAAATTGAAAAGAGAACGAAACGAGGTAGAGAGTAAACAAAACTTTCTTGGTGGGTCAGTGAGAAAGGGTTTAGTCGGAGTTGGCTCACAGTTCAACTTCCAAAAAGGTTGTCACCGGGGTTGACGACTTCTTTCCTTAGCAACAGTGGGCTGAATTAAAATGGGGGCGGCGCCCTTTGTCTGACTACTTTTCAGAGTTTCCTTCTTTTTCATAAAGAACCTACCTTTCCATTTTTTCGACGATTCGAACGACGAGTTTTTCCGAAGAATGTCTCAGCTGAGATGTATATGAAATCTCGATTCTGTTTGTCTCTTGAGCTGATTAGAATCTCTGTTCGAAATTTTTTGCGCGTAATAAGAATGGCCCCCGAGCTTCGCTGGAAGTTTCATGAACACGCCGCACGTTTCATGAACGCGCATTACGTTTCGTCACTTACGTAGGTACAGGTTCTGTATCAAAGTGTGGTGCGATCGGTCTAGTAACCTCTTCTAACAACCCTTTGGCACAATATGAGTAAAATGTGACGCCTCCTACCATTATACGTCTGTCAAGGCAGTTGTATGCCATGACAGCTTATTATTTCAGTTGAAGAATGATGGTTATTTTCGATTTTGTTGATAGATACTTTTTGCTTCCTCACTGCCGAAGGTAGGAAGCCTTGTATTCGTGATTGAGTAAAAAAAGTTTGTCTTCCAAAACGAAAGTGACTACTATCATTTCGCGTTTCAGACATCGAGGAACATTTTTGGTTCCGTGTCTGTCTGTGATAATTCCTTGTATCGCCCATAACTACCCGAAATAATGGTTGAAATGGGCTGAAATTTGAAGGGTAGTTGCGGGTTGGGTCACATAATGATCCCATACAAACATCATTGAAAAGGTACCGTAACTTTTGTCTGCACCCATAACTACCTTAAATATCGTTGAAATGGACCAAACTTGGTGGGTCGATCAGGAATAGTACTTTGATAGTTCCATATGAATCTCATCGGAATCTTACTGTAACTTTCGTCTACGCATGTGCGAACATGAAGTGTTGAAAAAATGTGTAAATGTATGATCCTATTACGCATGTTAGGTACTTTATTACTAATCTGTTTATTGCATAATTTTGCTGCATCATTTTTTACCAACTGGTTCTACACGTTGTGACAGAGTGAGGAGAGTGACGGTGGACCCTTGAAAGCCCCCCCCCCCCCCCTATATACCAGCGAGATTATCACCGGTTTAGAAGGGATTTTCCCCAAACGACCCTGTCTCCACCGGAAGAAAAAGCTGGCTCGAGAACAGCCACACCGTCACAACGTCCATGTTACAATAAGTGAGGAAGCTATACTGCCCACCCAACTTGGCATTTGTTTTTAACTTGGATATGCGTTATGCGCGAATCTGTAATCCCCCTACCGGCTCCATTACTTGATTTATGGCTTTCCTGGGAACCTCCCTCATCTGCATGGTTACTTTATACTCTCCCGTGCTATTCTATTCCAACTTTTCATACCTCTACGATACTGTTTCTTTCCCTTTTAAATATTATTATAAACAACCCTGTTACTTATTTCTCTGTGAAGTACAATTTATTTAATTCCAATAATATAATTTCCCTTGAAGTAAGATAGGTCGGGGACGGTTTGGACAGGGGGTCGCATTGGACGGTGCTAATATTTGTGTCCATCATGGCTTAATCCACTCAACATAATTGGGAAAACACGATAATTAGAAGAAGCGGAAGTTCATATGAGGATATCCAGTCAAGTAGATTAGTTTAGTTGCAATTCACGTTGCTGTTGATCGGTGATGCTCTGATGTAACTTTTGACAGCTGCACTGGAAGGCATCCTGACTTCCCTAACTCGAAACATTAACTTCTTCGTCTGATAGTACCAACTATAAGTGGTATTGAAAGTGAGTGCATTTTTGCCAGCCGTTTCTGGGGAGCAGAGTTTTGGTCATCACTCCATGGTATAGAAAGTACTGCTGGGGGAGGGTTTAGACAGCTTTGTCCAAAGCGTCCCTCTCATGTCCAGCTGTGATATAAAGGAACTAAATGGCGATGAAATCGTGGAAAACCATTTCAACGAATAGAAAATAAAAATAAATAAATTTAAAAAGCGAGAGTTATGGAAAG
Organism: Leptopterna dolabrata; assembly: GCA_954871275.1. Lineage (NCBI taxonomy): Eukaryota > Metazoa > Arthropoda > Insecta > Hemiptera > Miridae > Leptopterna > Leptopterna dolabrata. The sequence goes on from OX940977.1 coordinate 43,936,122, forward strand.
GTGGTCTATTTCCGCTAAATCGCTAAGAAACTCAAAAAACACTGTTATCCCATCGGTTTCGGTGATTAAACCGTCTTCAGTTCATAACTGTTGGTTTTCATTTTTCTGTTTCATGAAAGGTTTTGTTTATAAAAATGTTAGTTTTTTATGCCAATTTATTGCAAAATTTTTGTTATGTTGATTTCGACGAATTTTCTTCATCTACCTTTATGGTTTGCTCTGGTCAGCCATGACCATTCGTGATTTTTGTCTACCTTCTTTATAATACAATTATTCATCGAGAAGATGATAATAATATAATATATTGTGCCTAACATTCTACCTACATTTGGATTCTAAAAATACTGGGGTACACTTTTGGATCGGATTTGACCACATTAAATTGAAGACTTATTGAAAAAAAAGCTGTTGTCGTTATTTAGATTCAATGAAGAAGTTAAATTATACTTTTTGTATCTTGTCTAAAGGCTCACCATGCCCCACTGGGTGGGACGCATTGGATAAAGTGAAGGGTCTGGGAAAACTTAAATTGTGAATAAATTTTTACTGGAAATAATTAGTCTTTGGCACATTCAAATAGTCTACATCCTAAAGTAACAATTTAAAAAGCTAGTTCCAGGTATGAATGAGGGCTGAGAATTTGAACTTGAAGAAACTGTCCAAACCGTTCCCCACCTCATCTACCTTCGCTTCATTTAATAAAAAAAAATTTAAAAAAATAAACCGCAGCAAATCCCTACACAACGGTTTATTATTTTGTACAGAAAATCCTTCTGTCATAGATCACAGCTCGCTGTACAGACAACCCTTCTATATAATGTATGTACTATTCTATACGTATTATGTAGATCGCGGACCCTCCGGAGCTTATTACCTAACCCCGTACTCGTTACTAGAATTACGTGTTAAATGTTGCTATAATAATTCTGTCGATGACAAACAGTATACCTAAAATGGCAAAAATAAACACAAAAGATGAAGTTCTGAACGGAAATTGTTGATGTAGAGTGAATAAATATCCAGTCCCGGTAGGGTTTCGATCTCCGGAACTTCAGTGTATCACTTCGTGATGTAGACCACTGCGCCGCTATATCGCCCAGCTAGCCGAGGGACCAGTGATGTGCGCTCCCAACACAACTTGATGCCTGCATACACCCTGCTCTTTACGACAAATTGTATAGCGAATTTCATGGCAACATCGTGGAATGCTCCGGATAGTCTCAAAAATTCAGAAAAAATCAAACTACTTAAAAATGCGAGAAAACCCACACCTCAATATACAATTTTCCGAGATAGGATACTCCGGACATTTCAACCCATATTTTTCAAGAGTTGAGTGACAGTAACGCCGAGCGCCGAGGAACAAGTAGACCCCAAACGGGACCCATATACCAAATTTCGTGAATTTTGGTTCATGGGAACTAAGGAAAAACCGGCGGACTACTCACGGACGGAAATTTTTTTATTCGATATTCGTATTATACGCCCTCTGAAACGTAAATTTACCATGAAATTTTGATGGGGTTAAAAAAATGTTTTCATGGTTTATTATTGGGGGGAAAAACTGCCCCTGGACAGAGGGGCCACGCAGCTGCACGCCGCGCGGTTTGCCAACCCATGCTTTACTAGGAAAGTTCTCCTTATAAGCATTATCAAGGAGTTTTTGATTGTATTTCGATACTATTCAATCCTAATTAATACAGTATTTTATACTAGTTGAAGCCCTCGTAGTTTTGACGAAATTAGCGGGGTTGCTCCCACTCAACACGAGCGCAAGGAAGATGAAAACGGTCGGGATGCGACGTTCATCAAAGGAGACGCTTCAGAATTTGCGTCGACCGCATCAGTCTCAGTTGACGTAATTGAGGAGGGAATCCCCTTGGTGTTCAATCCACCTCAGCCGCTCGGTTTCCGACCAGTTGACCTTATCTGCATTACCCCTTCATTAGAGGACTAGCCCTTGACTATAAACTCCTCGTCTTAGCGGTTCACGGTTTAATATTCCTTGTGCGTTAGTAACTAAATCGTCGCTCAATATACTCGTGCATCTCTCCAAACATCTTGTGGGAGTTGATGCTTTTACATGTAACAGGATCGTACCTGTAAGGCTGATTTTTGTAGTACACGTCGAATTCCTCATCAGCAGGTTCAATTATTTTCAGAAATTAGTGGATTAATGCATACCATCCTCAGTTCGAATCCAACTTTGCTGCAGTTTTCAAGCATCTTGAGCATTCGGACCCAGATGGTCCCCTATGAATTTTACAGAGCGATCGGATCATGCGCAAACACGAATCCGTGGTAGTGAATTTCTCACGAATAAATGGCCCGATTGTGTAGGTCGGGTGTTGCTTCTATATGGTCTAGATTGCTAAGTAGTCCTGAGGAATATGTGGAAAACTCAGCGAAGTTCTTGTCACATGGGTTTATTATTCTACTGGACATACCTACAGAAATGTTGGCTGTTAATTTATTGTTTCTCAGAAACACAAAGAATCAGGCTCCTATTTTTTTACGAATTAACTTTCATCATTGATAGTGTCATTTAATTTGGCACTATCAGTGGGAGCTGAACCTTGATTACAACCTCAATTCTTCACTCTTTGGTCAAAATAAACTTCATATTCGGTTCTCGCCCTAAAAAACTTGGAAACGATACCTCACAAGCTCATGTTCACTAAAACCCCCAAAAGAAACCTCGAAAAACCCTATTTTTGCACCCATTTTCCCCCCATGACAACCCTGGGTGTATTCCGATCGGGCGGCCGAGCTTCGGAGCACAACTAGCGCCCAAATGTGTTCCAAAATTTGGACCCAAACTGTGTGCGGAAGAACGACGATTTTAGACGAATATGTAACGTAAATTTACCGCTGAAACTTTGTTAGAACCTCAGTTCTTCACTATTTGGTCAAAATCGACTTCATATTCGGTCTCGTAGTCCTAAAAAAACAAGGAAAACGATGCCTCACAAGCTCATGTGTCTAAAAGCCAAAACAACCCATTTTTCACTCATAACACCCTTGGGTATATTCCGAAGGGGCTGCAAAGTTTCGGGACACAACTAGGGCCCGAGAAAAAATGTTAATGGGGTGTTATAAAAATAAATTTTCTCAGCGAATACATAGGTGTATCATTCACAGAATAGTAAACCAAAATTGGGGTCGCAATTTTCAGAACATTGCTCAGCTCTGCAGCTCTGAGACTTCGTGAATAGCAATTTTGTGTAGGTACCTTCAGTTTTCCCTATCCGCCATCTTCGTCCTTTTCTCCTGTATCAACACATCGAATTTATATACTGTAATAGTGGTACTGTAGTGGTGTAATTTCGCAAATGAAACCCTTCTTGTTAAGCCTTGAATCTTTTTTACAAATTCCATCAGATAGGCTTCTTCGTTATCCCCTCGTTCAGACCCACCTATACGGTACCCGGCAGAAGGTTCCCCCTCCCCCTTAGATAGTACCGGAATTAGGAGTATTAACATACTAATTGGCTCGTATCAAGCGACTCCCCAAGAGGACGAAAGAAAAACCTTTCCATTCATTTAGGGCTAAGCCGGAGTGTGAAAATGATTTTTATCGCTAGGCTACGTACCGTTTTCAAATACGCTTCCACTGGTGTAATAAAAGGTCTCCATTCATTGTTTTGTATAGGAACGTTATTTCTCTCGTGTGTTGGTATGTTCGAGGGAAAGCCATGTTTTTTTAGACTCATCCCTTCAAGAGAGACCGAATTTAATTTTTAATATCAACACTGTATTTCAATATCCTTTAAACGAAGAGATATTAACCGAGTAGGCTCATCATTATACGTTTAAAAATATTATATTCTGTTGAAAATAAATAAATAAATAAAAATGATAAATTAGAGAACGTTTTAACAGTATGAAAATAAAATTAAAATAAATATAAGAATGGAAGCCATTGTAGGTGAATTATGAAACGTAGTTAAGTGCATTGAATTGACCAGTCAAAGGTTTAACCTGTGATTCTTCAGTACCGGCAGAATGTAGAGATTTGTTAGTCAGTTCAGATAATAGGGTGCAGTTAGTTTTAGTCTGAGGAATGATGGTTACTTTGGATTTTGTTGATTGTTTGTACTTTTGTAACTTGAGCAATATTATGCTTCATGTTATGATCAGTTGTTATGCTTCAGCAATATGTTCATTTGTTTTCATGAATAACAATAAATATTTTAATAGTATAATATTCTTGAATCCACCGCATATTTACGAAACTGTAATTGCCCGGCCGGCTCCTTTAGACTTTCCGGAGGGGGGGGGGGGGGGGGGGGGAGATGGTAGGTATTGACCGCAGAAAACAGTTATTCACGCATCAGACAGACAGGTAAATAATAACTCGTTACGTAATAATTTGCAGCGTTTTTGTTATTTCATTTTCAGTAATGAACCATTGGAATGGAGCTTGGGGTGAACCGCCCTACCACCTCCTCTCTGAATATTTATGGTTTGCATTTTAAGATTCGTAGAATCCACAAATGGAATAAAAAGTATCTGTCCGTACGCCGTACTTCGCACTTCCCTTAGTTGCCATAAACCATAATTAGTGGAATTTGGTTTGTGCGTGCGAGGATACCTACTTATATCCACTGCAAAAACGACCCTATTTATTTAAGTCTTACGCTAATAGGAATTCAGTGATTTACGCAGAAGGGGAATCTATACAGGGGAGAACTATAAAAGAAAATAATAAACCATTGTTTAATAAATTGTTGCGTTTATTACTTGTAAGGATAATAAACCATTCCGAGACCTTTGGATTTATCAAAAAACCGTCAGACTGAGTTACTGATGATTATTATTAAGGTGGAGGATGAGTGAGATGAGAGATTGGGTAAGGTGAAGGATGAGAGATTTGCCACTTAGGAGTCTTTTCGGGTGCTAAAGCCCCGTGGTTATCACCTCAGCAGGCGTTAGTTGGAGAGGAGGCTAGCACCCGCCATTATCACCGCTGCTAGATGAAGGAAGGTATCCCGCGGTTATCACCACAGCAGATACCGGGAAGATGGAGACTAGCACCTCGCGGTTATCACCACAGCAGGTGCTAGACGAAAGGAAGGTGTCCCGCGGTTATCGCCACAACAGACATAAGGAGGAAGGAGGCTAGCACCCCGCGGTTATCACCATAGCAGGTGCTAGAGGAGAAGGGGGCGACCCTCGGTTATCACCACAGCGAGTATTCATGTGGAAGTACCCCAGAGTTATAACTACTGCAGGTGCAAGGAAGGTTAAGAGAGAGAAGTCGTGGGTAAGAGCGAGATCGGGCTGCTTATAAAGGCCCATTTCACCTCGTCCTCCGTCCTCCAACGGCCGTTACAACCATTGACGGGCGATGGAGTTCGATGGAGGGGACCCTTCTCCCACTTTCCCCGAGGCGTCGCTCAGCTCGTCGTTCCCCTCGTTTATTTGGTTAAATCTTTATCATATTACATAGGAGTGGTAAATGTAGGAATTTGAGGGGTACTACGACACTTACATTTCCCTCAAACCTTGAAAAGTTTATTAGTCAATCGAACCTTCACTCATTAAGGGCTGAACTTAATCGACGAAGAATTCGATTTTTCACTATGTTTATTTCGATTTTTTTTCCTGGAAGTTTGGCAGGAAGCAATCAATACCTAACTGGTGTGACTATTGAAGTATTTGTGTGGACTTGAAATCTGTTATGATTACTATAACATTTTCTTTCGTGTTGATTATTCCTTTTCCGTTCACTTAATAGAGGAGAATCGTAATAGTTTTGTCCAGGAAATCCTGTTTTGCAACCACCATGCCATTGATAGGTAGGTTAGTTATTTAGTTTCTTCAGGCAGATGCAAAAAACCGTTAACTCAGGTTTGCTAGAGGCAAATTTTATGAATCTAGTGACTGGGATTCAAACAGGTTTCTATTTGATCAATCCGAGTGACTTGAGTTGGATAACTACAAAGCTATTGCTGCCGGTTGCAACATTCATTCTCCCTGGTCCCTGCTTACTAGGCATTAACCAGCCCCTCGGGCATCAAGTATTAACGCGGCTTGAGTAGACAAGATTGTTTTACTCGCGGGCCCGAAGTTTCACCCTGTTCCCTTATGAATAACAGAAATCTTCCGCTGCCTTTCATAATCTATGATAAAAGGTTTCGTATTCCAAGTATTAGAGTGAGAGCACGACGCAGGGAGGGAGGGTGTTCTTTGATTTAAATAAGGAATCAGCTTTCAACAGAGTACGCCCGACTTTAAACGACTGTCTGGACGAGGGAGGCGGAACGACTCATCGGAGGCAACTTCGAGGGCTCTCCAATTTCAGGCCACGGCTGTACGTACTTAGTAATTTTCGATCCGATATTTCGAAGCTAGTTGTGAAGCTCTCTCGAACTGGTTCCTGTTGTTGGTGTTTTGGAAACCCTAGGACTTCAACCATGTGACGGTATATGGGAATCCCGTCCATATTGGATCCGGGCTCTTCCCCATCTTTTTGATACGCGGCCGATGGGGCGGTCGATTCTTCAACTCCTGGAGGCATTGCGTAATAATCACACCAGTGTCTCCGGGGGCAGCTGTCACACTGCCTCTCTACCTTTCTTGAGAGTGGGGAGGGCGAAACTATGCTGTATGGGCGTTGTGGTTGGTGGGTACGTGCTGTATTTTATCCTCGGTAGCCCCTCCACTTTATGTTTTTGATAGGTTCTCCAGAGGAAGAGCTCTGAGGTTTTCCAGAAGGAATTCTCTTTTTAATTACCCTTTGTGTTATGAATAAAACACTTTGTCCATTCGATTTTCTTTTATAGCTCTATATTTTTCCCTTTTCTGTTCTTCGTCAAATTGAGCTATTATTCTAAAGGCGTTTGTGATGATCCGTTGGGGGTCACCACTTGTTGTGAGGGGTTTTGGCGCCTGGGATATGAGAGGGTGTGATGGAGCGGTATCGGATGACGGGCTCGGAAGGTTACCACCACACCGGTTATACCCGAAGGCTTCACCTAGGCAGGTTTCACCACTTATGAGGTCTTCTCGAGGGAAGGAAGGTAGGGAGAGAGAGATAAGTCATCGACTTAGGTGAATTCGTAGAATGAAGAAATCTGGTCGGGAGTACAGGTTATATAGGGCTTGATCCACCCCCCCCCCCCCCCTTGGTGTTAGAGATTGGTGGGGAGAGTAGGCGGTTGGACGCCTCCCATCTCACGTAGACCTCTTCCTTCCACTTGGTGTATTGAGTATAATCTATTACAGAGTTGAGTGGTATAGGTGGACCACGACAGCGCTCATTGCCACCCAAATATTGTATTTCTTGTCTCTTTTCCCTTTGTATTTTTTTCTTCTCTAATTTCAATTCCAGTTGTTCCACCTTATGGTCACCTAGAGGTTGTTCAGATGAATTTTCCTGAACCAAAACCTCTGACAACCACTTTCCTCCTTCTTTTTGTTTCAAAGTCCTCCAAGTGATATTTATAAGAAGCTAAGTTCTCCACCAGTAAATAATAAGCAGGAGTACCATTACGATGTATGCTATCAGCTTTGGAGTTTTTCCAGTGAACCATTCCTGAATCAGAACTCCATACTACTTTCAGTCCCGTGTCAATATTAGCTTCACATACTTATTCTTCAAATAAGTATGTGTTTAAGGGGAGGAGTGTGACGGTATATGGGAATCCCATCCATATTGGATCCGGGCTCTTCCCGATCTTTTTGGCACGCGGCCGATGCCGTGGTCGATTCGCGAAAACGAATCATCAGCTCCTGGAGGCATTGCGTCGAGAATGGAGCAGTTTTTTAACACCTCCTCAAAATTTGGTGGGTTGCGTTTCACGGTACATATAATTCGAAAATGGAATGAAAAAAATTTCTGTGCGTCCTCCGTTACTTTCCATAGGTTACTTACCATGAACCAAAACTGACATTTGGTTTGTAGGTCCATTTGGGATTTAGTTGGTCCTCGAAGCTCGGCGTTACTGTCAATCATCTCTAAGGGGTGAAAAATAGAGGTTGACATTTTCAAAACACCGTAGCTCGAAAACTTTCAATAGAATTGACTGGTTTTTTTAACGTTTTTAAACTGATTCCAAACTTTAGGTTTTTCGACATGAGTGAGAATCACGCGTTATAATCAAGGCCTAAAATATCAATGATACGGAACAGCTGATAATAATCAAGTATGGCTTTATGATAAGAGCTTGGTGTTCCTTGATATTATTTCATTTGATGAAAGAGGGACATTTTTTATTTGGTTGATAGTTAGGTACTTTTTTACCTATTGTTTGATGGTACAAGTTTGTTGTTCACTGCCAAACGAATCTTCCATATTATTTGGGAATATGTCGAGGGCCCTACTTAGGTATCTACATATACAGGAAAATAGTAAACCGTTGTGTAGTAATCCTGTAGTTTTCATTTTCATTGTTATATTTCAATTACGCAGCGTTTTCACGACAATCAAGACCTCAGACCTCAGACCTCAGAAGACCTATTGAACCTATTCATTGCATCACTTTCTGTTGGATAGTTCGTGCGGTTTCCTCCTGTTCTGCCTTCTTAGCAGGTCAACCACGCCGAGTAACTGCACATCTTAGAAGTTGACCTCTTAGTCACTTTGTATGGGCGATGGCGATTTTCTTAATGATTTCATCCACTAACAGTATCCGCATCAAGATCGTGATGGTTTGTCGTCATTGATGGAGTCTGTCTTTGAATATCTACCAATCTGCATTGGCTATGCTTCTGAGGTACACTGTTTTGGAAACACTGGATGATCTGTCGATTGATCTTGGCTTTGCAGCCCCACAGCTCCGCTCCTGAGTGTCCAGTTCACTATATAACGAGAACCTAATTCGACCAAGTATCCAATCCGACAAGTATCCAGTTCGACCAAGAATAGATACTATGTCGTACCTAAGAAGGCAGATTGTTTTTATATTTTCGAGATGCGAGCTGGAGTAAATATCCGATCCACTGACCTGTACAGAAGGATAATGAACGGTTAGTTGGTTAGAAAGGTTAGTTATATAATAGGGGTAGTTTTCGTTGGCGGGAAGAAGGGCAGTTACAATAATAAAGTATTTTCCAATAAAAATGTACGATTACGCAATATTAATGCACTTTTCCCTCCGAAAAATAATGCGAAAATTCCGTTAAAGCTAAGGAACGGATGAAGGGGAAAGTGGGTTCAAAGGAACCAAGTCACGCGACTGGTCTTCTATCACAGCTGCTACCTCTTCAAACGCTACATTTTGCCGAAATTGTGCGCTCTCATTACAGTTTCACGAGACTAAAAGCCTCGCGGGCAACTAAAGGTTATTATCCATTGCTTTGATGGAATAAGGTTAGAAACCGGCGGAAAGCAGGATGGTGTGGTGAGGTCGAGGTTATGACCTTTGAGCCTCACCCGCCGAATCAACTCGTGTAACTTTTCCAGTTGACATTTCGACGAGTTGGTCACAGAAAAACATAACTTATTCAGTTCGAGATGATACCCTCTGTCTGAAATAAGCTTCTTAGAGAGATGGCAGGTCTCAGGGGAATATTTTCCGTTTTCTTAATGCGGTCGTTGTGCTGGCCATGGGGAATGCCCGTGGAAACATCCCGTCGAGTAATGCATACATTACAGTGGACGTCTCTTATAATGGTGGTGTATAGATCACACACTCATTGCAGATCTTCTGGTTCTTTAACGCAGCTTTTATCTTTCTCTCCCTCCTCCTCCCCCCCCCCCCCTCTCCCCTTAGTTCACAACCAGAACAATTTCTGAATCACACTAATAAATAACTACCCAATCTGTTGAGAATAGGGGCAGCGGACACAAGATATCCAGGAAATCTCGCGTTTCTCCCCCTCCCCCCATCTTATATAGATTTAATTTTTATATATTTAATTGCCATGATAGATGTAGAGATAAATGTCCGGCGACGTAGTGCACAACTAGACCAAATTCTACGTCGAATAAAAAAAACAAAAAAAAACACGTATAAACCGGTTGAGATTAAGGGGCAACTAAACCCTGGGCTGCGCACACAAGATTTTGTCGCAACCCACGTTTTATCGGCATCCCCCCCCCCTCCCCTTTTATAAGCAAATTTCGAAATTCCGGCGACGTAAAGCACATGCAAAGAAAAAAAAGAGCACGCAAATCGGTTGAGAATTGCGGCCTGGGCAGCGCACTCAAGATTCTGTCATACGCACGGGCACACACACACACACACCTATGGATTTTTAAGGGATGGTCTGAAACGGATTTGCATGTGGTTTTTTCCATTCTAGGCTGAGTGTCGTTCTGTTCTGACCAGATCAAATGTGCAAGGACGTCTCTTACTACTGAGGCCTTCCTAAAGAGCAGCCTGATTGTCAACTAAATTACGTCCTTTGAAAATGAAAATAACTTTGGACCATTGGCACTAAAACCAGTCGGAAGCCTTATGGTCACTTCTGGAAGAAAAATAGGTTTGTTGTCGAAAATCTCAACTTCCGCTCGCGTTTTTTGTGATAGGCCTTTCTGAACAAATTTGATTCCGTGCCTTTCGTGTAAACATTGTAAGCACGAGGGTAGGCATTGACCACATAAAACAGTGATCAACGCAGAAGAGGCATCTAGATACAGGTAAATAATAAACCCTCGTGTAGTAATTTGCAGGGTTTTTCTTAGATACCATGAACGAAAATTAATGAAATTTGGTTTGTGGGGTCTAGTTGGTCCGCGAAGCTCAGCTTTACTGTCAGTCATCTCGAATGGGTGAATCAGGGGTTGAAATTTCCAGGGCGCCGTTATTTCAGTTTTTTGCAGTTCTAAATATTGATCTCGGTACTGGGAGTTTTTTGAGACGACCCGGAGCATTGTCGTCCAGCCGTTCGTTCACAGTAAGACCCTGAAGTTTGCACAGAAAAATTCGTCAACATGAATGTGAACAAAACGGTATACATCCAGCACAGATAACATTGCTATGTAACAGCTGGTTATAATCACGCATGGCTGTATGCAGTTGTGCTGGTTGTTCCGTGATATCATTTCATTTGGAGAATGATGGTTATTTGGATTTTGTTGATTGTTACCTACTTTTGTAACATCAACGTGATGCTTCATGAATAACAACAAATAAATAATTAATGCTAGAATTCTTGAATCCACCGCATATTTGTGGAACTGTAATTGCTCGGCCGGTTCCAGTACTTGATTTAGGGCTTTCCTGGTGGGAGCGCGAGGGTAGGTATTGACATAGCCTGCCCATTGACCATGAACAGATTGATCTAGCTACGCAGAACATCTATACAGGTAAATAATAAACCGTTGGGTAATAATTAGCAATATTTTCTAACAATATATATGTAGGTGTAGTAAGCGTAGGTTTTATAATGATGTTTTTTAATGTATTTGATTTGACCAGAATCAGTTCTATCGTGTGCAATGCAGGGGTCATCGTACTGGTACCAACGGGGCGGATGACGATTGGGCAAATATCCGAGGGCTCATTATTTCGCAAGCCGGGGCAGGGGAAAACTGGGCGCAAACCCTCATTCCATCCTTCCTCTAAATGGAAAACTCGGCAGAAGCCGAAAATGACCTGGGGGGAGGAATTTAAGAATAGAAAACTGGGCAAACGAAGTTTTCATCACAAGTTTATATCACATTTTATCACATGGTATATGTTCGTCAGGAGAGAAATATTCGTCAAAATGACTAGATAATGTCGAAATTATTATTAATAGTAATAATAATAATAATAATAATACGGTTATGCCTGAGGGGCGTAGTGGTGGCTAACTCTCACAAGGCCATAAGGTGTAATGCTACCTGTCAGGTTTTTCTTGATATTTCTCAAGTCGTTGGCCTGTGAACACAAAATTGTAGTTTAGGTAGTTAATTGTTTTAAATATTCTAGTTAGGTAATAATAATAATCGTAAAAACGATTGTTACCTACCCTCAGCGTTTCAACGTTGTTTTCATTAATAAGGGATCGCAGCACTTTCGAAGGCCTCTCTGACAACTGTTCGACTGCTTTTCTCTTGGCAGAAGCACTCAACATTTGGGTCTCCAGGTGAATTCGCGATAACGGCTCGTGATTATGCGTTTTGTTCATCTCTGTGATGGTGTAGTTGGGCCCAACGGTTCTGAGGTACGCGGTGCAGTGAGAAGTGCTGCATCTAAACAATTAGGAAATTCGCGAATCACACAAGCACAACACGATGACAACCACCTTATAATGAATACTACAATTGGAGGTATGTACTTACCGCCAACTAATTTCGCCACTCGCCATCACACGATTTTTCTTAAATTTAAATTTAAGCTCCGCGTTCGTTGGTGAAGCGATATGCAACATCACGCAGCCACGTTCACTAATAAACACTTCCGCTTTGCACTGCGACATCGCTTCACGGGTACTGACTGACTAGGTACCTGTTGGCCTTTGCCGAGTGTTCCACCTCGCTTATCTCTTGGGCCCGAGGGACTGTTTACTAATAACGACCGGCGAGATTATGACCCCTCGGACTTTTGGCGAATCTTCCTCCGGTCATGGTGATATTTGCCCAGTCTTCCGTCGCCCGTACCAACGTTGTTATGTCGTCAATTCTAGTCGAAGTACGAGTTACAATATCTCGTGTGAAGGAGAGGTGCCCAGCTGGTATTTGTATAGTATGAATATGCGGTAGGTATCCAAAGAGTTCCATTTCATACCCACACGGAATTTATTTTGTTGGTGAATCGTGAGAAAACCGCCTACCTTTAGAGTTACGGGATATTTCAGCGGGTGGGAATGTGTTGATCCAGGCGCGCCCGAGCCCGTATTGAGCATTCCGGTTACATCCCTTCCAAAATGATGGACAGGCGCCTTGGGAGCTCGCACGTCGCTGTGGAGAAAAACAACGAGCAAACCCTGTGATTTACATGGGAAGTTGGAGCCGGGTCGTATACGTACCTCGCGGAACCCTCCGAATTGACTTTTATGTACGGCACGTCGGACGGGGACCGGTGGGTTCCCAACAAAGAACATCGAGTCAGAGGACTAACTGTCGAGTCAAACTTGGCGTAATACGCGGAGATGAGAATGGGGTAGCATAGGGCTGGGAGTTGGTGATGTAGGCCAGGGGCGGGCTTGAGTTAGGTGAGCAGCGGTAGAGATTGATGGTACTCCAGGGGTGCAGGTGTTCTTCACCCCCAGGACCAGGTCGTCAATACATCCTCTAACTCTGCCGTTCTGTTGACGATCCTATTAAGACTAACCGGCAGGCTTTTTGCTTTGGAAGAAACACCGGTGGATCACCCGGCTTCCCCTCGTTGGAGCTAACAAATTGTTTAACAAGCCGGGGACCGCAGAAACCGCGATGATGAGCGCAGTGCAGTATCGGATAATAGACGAGGATTTATAGTGTTGGTCTCCCCGTCACAAAAACACGGGAAGGCCTACCTATTCAAACTTTGTTGCTCACTCTCGACATCATCCCCAGGGCCGTGTGACCAGTACAACCCATCATTAATAATAAACTCTTACTATACACCCATAGGTACCACCCAATCGTAGTTTGTCGTCCTCTCCCAAGCCTGGTAAACAAAAATTCTTGCTTAAACAGGTGTGTGATCATTGAGAGACGCAGTTTGGATTTGCACGTGCTGGTGCGTATGATGGACCAAAATGATGGTTGGTCTCAATGAAATACGATCATAATTTTCGTCCGATAGCGCGAAAGTTTTTTTTTTCAACGACCATATTAAAGAGTAAATCAAAGGGTATTTGTAAGTACCTGAGTACGTATAATATAGTTCTGTAACTTGCGCACGCACGTATGTTAAACCTTTACCGCAACCAAATTCCAGTTCTAATCAATCGGCAGTGTTGTAATCCTCTGCGCACTATTTCACTATGTAACACTATGTCATAGTGTTTCTCAGTAGACATATTTTGGTTTATTAATTTTCATTTTCAGTGGTAAGTACTTGATGACATTTGTGGGGCGGTTAATCTAAGGTCGTAGGGTCCGAAAATCGAATACTAAAATTCCTGTTCGTACGCCGTTCCCGGCTCTTTCCTTAGTTACCGTGAACCGAAATTAAAGAAATTTGAATGAAAATAGGGGGTTGAAATTTTCAAAATGCCACAGCTCGAACACTTTCATTTGAATGGTATGGTTTTTATGACGTTTTTAAATTGATTACGAATTTTTGGGTTTTGTAGGCCACCCGATGCATTCGTACGTCGAGCCGTCCGTTCCCATTAGGACCCTGGGCCTATTCACTAAAAGAGATAATGAAAAGAGACTAACTATTTTGAAAATCTCCCAGCAGAGATAGTCCTCGGGAGGCAGTCTCCCGGGTTCGTATATTTTACTGAATAGGCCTACCGCAACCCGTACTTGGACGTTTTCCCCCTAGAATCGATAATATTTATGCATATATTTTTAATGACTTACCTTAAGAGATGAACAGACACACATCAAAATGACCGATATGGTAGCGGATGAACGAAGGATGATGCACGATATCACTGTCAAACATATGGGAAATAAACTCTGTCTTTCGAGAAAATGCACCTAATTAGGTGTCTCACTGAAAGAGATCGAAAATTCCAAATGGCCGCTAACTCTTTCTTTCGGAAGTTACTGAATAACCCTATCATGGATATTATAAAAATCTCTTTTGCCAAAAGAGAGAGTCAGACCGAAAAGAGATGTCTCTTTGGCTTAGTGAATAGGCCCCCTGAAGTTTGATCCGAAGTCTCGTCAACGTGAGTGTGTTCGTGGGCTCGAAATGACACGTCACAGGGGATTGGGGCGGTGGGAAGATGCACATGTATATAACTGTTATTGTCGAAAGTGTGAGAGCGTATACATCGGCCAAACAATGACCAGTGAAGACCAGTGATCCACGCTGAAGGGGTACGTATAAAGGGCAACAGTAAACCGTTGTGTACAAATTTGCACCGATTTTAGAATGATGGAAAAGGTACATCCTTCTTATATTAGTTAGTAGTAGGTACAACTGGCCTACCAACGTCCCTAATCCACGTGAACATTTCATTTCACTCATAATTATGCTAGACCAGATGTACAGAAGACTTGTATTATAATATCTGCGTTCTATCGGGAATCCTTTTACCACAGTTCCCGTCGCAGTACTTCTATATCGTGTGAAAGATACACTCAAAAGTAGCGTTTTCCCCACGAAAGAAAGCGAGGAAACCCTCAAACTCCGGATGGCATCTAAAGTGATCTTGGGGTAAACGAGTGGCGCATCGCGACGATTGATGTACGTGACTTTTCGAGTCCCCTGAGAAATAACCGCGAAGGTGACTTTAAACGTAGCCTTGTGTTACTGCGGTCCTTGAGATCCTTGCTGATCCATAATAGTTCTGAATCGCATTCAGGATCTGTGTTCACTTCATAATCATGTAACTGATTGTGGGTAGAATTTTGAGTTCCTTACTCTGTAGGACCCAGACCACTGATATGCAGTGCAAACGGGACCACTTTCCTAAAGCCGCGTATTACTCTTGAGCATCCCCAGTGAGCGCGCGTGCCAAGAGAGGAGGGGGTGCCTAAATGGTGAAGCATAATGAACAGCAAATTGATCGTCGCCACTTATGGTTTATTATTTTCAATAATGAACCTTGGGAATCGAGCATGGAAAAAAACTCAATCCGCCCCCCTCAAAATTTGATGGCTTCCGTTTCAAGGTATGTAGAATCCCTCATCATCACCCAAGTTCACGAGCGTAAATTTTATGTATTATCAGCTCTCCAGTGAATCCGAAAAAGGAATTTAAAAACATTTCTGTCCTTACGCCATACTTCGCACTTTCCTTAGTTATAATGAGCCAACATTGATGAAATTTGGTTTGTAGGTTCCATTTGGGGTCCAGTGGTCCGCGAAGCTCGGCATTACTGCCAGTCATTTCTAAGAGGTGAAAACTAGAGGCTAACATTTTCAGAACGCCGTCGAAAACTTTCAGTAGAAGGGTATGGTTTTTTTACGTTTTTAAATTGATCCCAAAGTAAAGAATTTTTTGAGACCACCCGGAGCATTGTGCGACCTCCCTTTCGTTTGCAGCAAAAAGCTTCGTCAGCATGATCATGAATGTAACGGATAAATCCGGCCCAGGTCTCATTGCTAGGGAGCACCGATTATGATCACGGATGGCTGTATGAAGTCGGGTTGGTTGTTCTGTGATATTATTTCATTTGAAAAATGATGGCTGTTTTGGATTTTGTTGATAGGTACTGTTTTGCAACATTAACAAACGTTATGCTTCATGAATTACAACAAATTATTAATGATCGAATTATTGAATCCCGCGCATTTTTATGAAAATGTAATTCCCGGGCTGGCTGCAGTACTCGATTCAGGGCTTTCCTGGAGGGATCACGAGGTTAGGTATTCACCTCAGAAAACAGTTATCTACGCAGAAGGAGTGCCTATACAGGTAAATTATTACACAACGGTTTATTATTACCTTATGATTCATGAATAACAACAAATAGTTGATGATTGATTTATTGAATCCCGCGCATTTCTATGATATTGCGATTCCAGGGCCGGCTCCAGTACTCGATTTAAGACTTTCTGGGGTTGGTGGGGTCTGGGGTGGCGTGGGTTCAATCGGTTCGCCCTGTACACACCTGAGCAAAACAGGGCAAACGTATGCTCATTATGAGCGAATTCTGAAGTGTAGGTAAGCGCGTCTACCGTTCGACAGGAAGCCAGGAATTTGTGTACTGAACGACGAGTTAGATGTTAGTAATCAATTCTAGGTAGCAAGGTGATGTAACCAGCGACGTCATCTAACCAATATGAGCGTTCCGTGGCAGAAAGGGGTCATATATTTTAGTTCGGTTGTGTTGCAGCAGAATTATAAGGTTTCAATAAAATGGGACGTATTTTATGGAATTCTGAATGAAATTCGTATATACAACTGGTATAAAAATATAGACTGGTGTATAAATAAATATAATAATCTTTATTGAATAATTATAGACAACGTGTAAATAGACTGGTATGAATATAGACAACTGTATAATATAAACACTACATACATTGAATCATGGAATAGGCATGGAAGGCATAAATATGTATATAAAAGTACTATTTCTGCTGTCATTTCAAATTATTTTTTCTCGAAATAATAGGAAAGAAGGATATCACCCCTTTCTTCATAATTCACTTGACTCTTCATATAGCAAGTAGCGTCGTCAGGAGTAAAAATATTGTTCCAACCCACACTGACACTGAATTCGCTTCAACTCTTACCTGGGACGTATAAAGGTAGCAATGGTGACGGGGAATCTGGCGCCCGATTGGACCCCGTCACCAATGGAGGTTCTACAATTGTATACCTATGTGATAGAAATTTTGGTTGAAATTTGATTTTATTGAAGTATTTTAATATTAATCTCACATCTACTCTATCTCACTTATTGATACAGTGGGGAAGAGGGGCACAGTGTGATATAATAGTAATATAGGTACTCTACGTCTTTATCAAATTCTCTAAGAGCGGTTACAATACCTTCGACTTGTATGTTGTACAGGAAAGTGCAATCTGAATGTAGGTGATACAGCCACCAGAGAGTTTCTCAGTGCCGTCGGCCCGGCGCGGCGGGCCCTCAGCTACTACACTATTGCGGTTGTTTTTGAAGTTGTCTGCGTTTGGACTTCCCTTCTATAGCCCGAGGCCGAGAGATAAACCAGTATTCCGCTTCAAGAGATAAGACTGTTTATTGACATTCACGTAGGCTCAATATAACGGTTTGACCCCTCCACCGCCTCAGTGCTGTGCTCACTGAACGTTTTACTGATCGTAGTAACTGAGATTCACTGCCGGATCTCCCGAGATGGCTCAAGGCAGTTGTGGGATCTCCAGTCATAATCACTACGTTGCTCTGATTCCTTGTAATCCACTTAACGAAGTCATTAATGATTAACTTGATGGTCGGAATCAGCGCTGGTTTATAATTGACTGGACGAGGAACTGGATGGACGTCCATTTGCATTATACGACTAGAGGCTCAGTACCTATATGAAATAGGTTGCTAATCTCCAGTAAGAACCCACACAACCATTGGAAACTTTTGATGACAGAATACCGTTCATTCGTACTAGATTACTATCAATCGCCGTAATAAATTATTTATACATCGAATCAGTCTTTTAAGCGAAATTCGCACGTGCCTAGGCTAACGTTTTCTGTGAAAATCGACGTCTTACGTATAGTTTTTCTATACATCCAATTCTTGTCGATCATTAGTAAATGTATCTCAGTTAGTTTTTGTCTCACGAAATCTCAAGCTCTCTCAAAATCACGTAGACAGTCCCTCGTCTCCCACTTACTACTTCATAAACCCAACGATCATTTCAGGTGTCAGGTGTACGCAATGTTAGGCACGATTTTAGCAGTAGGTATGCTATGTGTTGAGCAAAAATAGGCGCATCCCCCTGATGTCAAAAATACCGAGTTCCCTGTCACTCAGTATGTTTGTTGGAACATCATGGCTTCACAAATCATCCCAATTAAACAATAATAAAAAACATTAATTAAACTTGGAATTTCAAAAATCGGACTGGTTTGGGCAGTGGCGTAGCCAGGGTTGTTGAAGGGGGGGGGGGGGGTATCGGAAATAGAAAATGTAAGATTTGACTTTATAAATAAAGTGGAATGTAAATTTAACAAAGCACTATGTCGTGGTATCCTCCCAGAACCACAACTCTTGTATGTAGAAATAAGGTCTCGCCAAATAAACCTAGTAGTGGGGACAGAAGACGCAAGAGAGCCGAGGGCCAGCCTGGAGTCCCCACCATCCTCTACTAGCTAGAGGATGGAGGGAGACAGCTCCCAAGCATATAAAAACTCGCCTCCTGCATCTTTTTCCTCATTCTACGCTCTCCTCTAGTCGCTGACTACTCTCTCTCCTCCTTACCTCTTCTCTCTCTCCTAACCGAAAAGAATCCGTAAATGGTGGTGGTACGCCCATAACAACGGACACACTTCCTAAAAGATCTCGGGCATGGTGGTGCTCCGCCCATAACCAAACCGAGCACACATCCAAAAAGATCCTGGGAATGGTGGTGGTCCGCTCATAACCAAACCAGGCAACGCTCCTAAAAGAATCCGTGAATGGTGGTGGTACGCCCATAACCAACGGACACATCCAAAAAGATCCCGGGCATGGTGGTGGTCTGCCCATAACCAGCCCGGGCACATCCTCCCTCGTACCACTCGTGGTGGTGCTCAAACACATTCATCACACACTACATGTTACAGGTAATTTTTGGGTAAGATAAACTGATGAAATAAACATTTTTATTTGGCAAACATGTTATAGTGAGTTTCAAAGAAACGAAACCATTGCAATGGGTCCAACATTTTCAGAACAGAAATTTCTCAAACTGTTTTATAGGCAAATCCTTTTCAGAGCATCTTGATTTCATCCCTAGATTTTAACAAAAATTATACCTGAATTATATTTATTTATTTATGTGTCACGCCAGACTGTGTCGACCTTGGGTACATGATAAAAATTCCAGATTTCGCCAAAATGTTCTTAATGTCAAACAAAAGGATTGAGTTCGAAGATGAGCAATTTTCAACAATTCCAAGGGGGTCTAATTTGAGTTTTTAGGGGTCAGAAATTGGCTAAAATTGCGAACAATTTATATAAAATCACTGAAAGTGGTATGGAAGGGTGAGTAAATATAGAAAAATACCATTTCAGTTGTTTTCATACAGAATATGGGTTAAGTTTGGATTTTGGGGAGTCAAAAGTTGTTATTGTGGGCTAAAATTAATATTAATTCACCTAGCATAGTTTGGGATGGTGGTTCACGACGGAAAGAGCGACTGTTTCGATGATACATGTATATGTATTTTTCACAAAAACAGAGTGGGTTAAATTTGACTTTATCAGGGCCAAAAATCTGTAAAAATGGGTCAGCGTTGAGACGCCCACAGTTCGCTCACCGTCACCGGGCCGTCATCTTGAAATTTTTTAGCGACAAATATCCTGCTGGTTTTGACGGCTGTCATTTTTCATTTCCGTGAGGTTTTGAGGTTTGTTCTCTGTTTTAAGGGTGTTGTTACTCTTCAACATGCGTAACGAAAAACTGATTGAGGAAGTGCCGACGCATATCCCTCGCTCTACCCCCGCTCCAGTCAAAAATGGACACTGATTTCAAGAACAACATCTAGAATAAAATAAATTTGAGAGGAGTGTCAAACAACTGATAACAAATAGATATATATTTTTGTATTAGACGTTAATTATTATTTTCTCAGTTTTGCTTGCTCGGGAAATATTCACAAAGGCCATGACATTGGTAGTTTGTAATAAAATAAACGTACCTAATATTATTGTATCTGTTTATTCATGATTGACTGACCGTTTAATCTGTTATTGTTCTATTCGTCTCTGTAACTTTTCTGATGGTTAACATCTTAAAAACCAATTCAATTTTGTGATAAAGTTTTGGAATCCCCCCCCCCCCCGCCTGGTTACAATTATAAGTACCTGAACGTCATTTTGAATCATGTTGATTACTATAAGTGTTCATGGTGCAGTTAGTATATATTATTGTCTTATAAATGTTGGTATTGGAGTTGGTGCTAACTAAGAGAGCGTAATAAGTGAATCAGGAAGTCTGGGCGAACTGATGGCTGATGGCGAGTAGTGGCATAGGTTAGATTCCAGTGGGTAGTCGAGTGCGAGGAATCACCATTCATTTCTGGCAAAGGACTCGAGCATGAGTGAGTGCCAAGTGTACTGGTACACAGCCTGCATTTCATTTCGATCTGTGGTGAAGTCCAGCAGCGTTATCCCAAAGGTGTTCTACTCCTGCCCAGATGGTGGAAGTGGATAGTGGAGGAATGCAGCCAGGTAGTGCTCTCTGTAAAGCTTGTAGAGTGGAAAGCATAGCAAGAAGTGGGCCAGAGTTTCGGGCACCCGCTGGGTGCACAACTCGTCGCTGTTCCGTGTTTATTTGCTTTATTTGTGGTAGAAGTGAAGTGTGTGGTCAGAAGAGCAGCTTTGGGCCTGCAATACCTCTTCAGTTACAGGCTGGTCAAAGCCATCTGCGCCATTGTGAGCATTGACGGAGAACTCCTCGGTAGCATAATATAGCGACCTCAGGATTGAAACAAATTTACTGGTGAGCGAGCTTTGACCATAGGAGAGAGTGGCTTATCGTGTCAAACGCACGCAAAAAGTCGATCATGAGGGCAATCAGATCCTGCTTTTTGGTTTATTATTTTTTCAATAATGAACCATTGGAATCGAGCATGAAAAAAAAAAAACTTGAACTAACGTTGAAGTATTATTGATGGGTATAAATTATTACACAATGGTAAATTATTACACAACGGTAAATTATCACAACGGTAAATTATTACACAGCGGTAAATTATTACACAACGTTTCATCTACCAAGAAAGGCCTGGATCTTGTTGATCGGTGCTTTTGCAATTTGAACAACGTTGAAGTGTTTTTGATGGGCAAGTTATTACACAACGGTTCATTATTGGTATTGACCACAGAAAACAGTGATCTCCGCAGAAGGGGCATCTATTTCACTCCACATCAACAATTTTCCTTTAGAACTTCATTATTTGCGTTTCTTTTTGCCGTTTTAGTTACTGTTTGTCATCGGCTGTATTATTTTAGCAACATTTAACTCGTGATTTAGGTAGGTACCTAGTAACGAGTACGGGGTTAGGTACCTGCGGAGGGTCTGCGATTCCCATGATATGTATAGTGTAGTACATATTATATTATATAGACGCGTTATCTATACAGAGAGCTTTGATCTGTAACAGAAGGGTATTCTGTACAAAATAATAAACCGTTGTGCGGGGATTTGCAGCGTTTTTTCTCTCATGCGGGTGATGCTAGTGATGGCGTACTCGCTTCGGCGGTTCGTATACTAAACTTGTGGATTGCGTGCAGTTCAGCTTCAAATCTGAAGTTATCAGAACCGTAAGTAGGTGGTTCTAGAGATGTACATATGTGAGATGTACGCAGTACATAATGAAATGTAATGTACATAGACTGTTATATCAAATTTAATTTGCTGTTGTAATACAATATTTAACGTGAGAACCGGCAGTTTTCCAAATACCGCGCTAACTGTACCGCTCAGAGCTCCTCGACATGGACTTTCCGCGCCAAGTGAAACTCAGAGCGGCTTGTACAACAGGATAAGGGAGAGAGAGCTGGAGGGATGTGGACGATAGGAAAACATACTTTGAGCCAAAAGGAAAGCCAACACCTGTTGTGCGCACGTGTGAGTGCGTGTGTGCCAAGGCCTCGGGCCAGGCTCAACAAAGACTTGTCTCATCACTGGTAGGATTGGGTGAAAGGAGCAGATAAAAGAGGGGAGGCAGCTCCACTAGGAGGGCGTACGTAGCCTTCGGCAAGAATCGGTTTACCTTGCAATGGCGACCGCCTCGCTCTTTGTCAGTTCTTCCCCCTTCTGAAGATTTTCGGAAATTAAAACCACCCTTGGGGGTTTTGCTTTATTGTGTTGCCACATGCTGTCAGGTTCGATGGGTGTTGGAGGCGGGGAGTCACCCAGGAAAGTTTTAATTGAATATTCAAGCACTGATGTGCATACCGCTTATACTAAGCCCATTCTAGATCCTGTTCAAGATTTCAAGTAATTCCTTTGAAATAACTCTTGATATCGTTGACACTGCGCCGTGCAATTGGAAACTCAAAATGGAATCGAGCATCCAATTTGTTCACAAAATTTTGCACCATCGCATCCCAATTAATTTATTGAGTGTTTGACGCAGTCCGTAATCCTAGCTTCTTTTGGTTTATTATTTTTAGTAATAAACCTTTTGAATGGACCACGAAAACTTTTTCTTAACCCCTCCTCATTTTGTTTTAACCCCTCCTCAAAATTTGATGATTTACTTTACAAGGGTCCTAGAATACGAATATCGAATTTAAAAAATCGTCCGTCCGTCGCACGCCGTCCCCATGAACCAAAATCACGAAATTTGGTTTATGGGTCCCGTTTGGGCTCGCGTTGGACCTCGAAGCTCGGCGTTACTGTGACTCAACTCTAAAGGGTGAAAAATAGGGGTTGAAATGTCCGTAGTACCGTATCTCGGAAAATTGTATTTTGAGGTGTGGGTTTTCTCGCGTTTAATAGTTCGATTTTTTAAGTGAATTTTTGAGCCATCCGGAGCATTCTACTATACAATTTGCCGTAAAGAGCAGCGTGTATGCAGGCAGGCATCAAGCTGTGTTGAGAGCTCCACATCAACAATTTCACTTCAGAACTTCATTATTTGTGTTTCTTTTTGCCATTTTAGCTACTTTTTTCATCGACAGAATTATTTTAGCAACATTAACACGTGATTTAGGTAGGTACCTAGTAACGAGTACGGGTTTAGTACTAAGCTCCGGAGAATCTGCGATCTACATATTACGTATAGAATAGTATATACATAATTATACAGAAGGGTTATCTATACAGAGAGCTGTGATCTGTGACAGAAGGGTGTTCCGTAAAAAATAATAAACCGTTGTGTAGGGATTTGCCGCGTTTTTATGACCGTGCCATGGCGCCAGTCCTTGGCTCCTTTGGCTTCTTAGCCAAAAAACCTATATCGCGAAATCGTCGTAATCCAACAGATACATATCGTTGAAATCATTGATCCAAAAGTAGACCGGTTTTTGAACGATGCCATGGCATAAAATTGCATTGCCATTGCATCCAAAACCATACAGCTTATTCCGGTGGTATAACGAGTATTATACAGTGGTCGACTTAACACGCCCACCCCCGTTATATCCTTCACTATTGGAGATGGAAGGAAGACGTAAATAGAAACCCCCTTTTTTTGCATATATTTCAAAAATGACATGTTTGTGCTTGGGCACCTGCGCTAAAAATTCGCTACGTGCGCCCGTTTAGCGAATAATCAG
This sequence comes from Leptopterna dolabrata, assembly GCA_954871275.1. Taxonomy (NCBI): domain Eukaryota; kingdom Metazoa; phylum Arthropoda; class Insecta; order Hemiptera; family Miridae; genus Leptopterna; species Leptopterna dolabrata. The sequence goes on from OX940977.1 coordinate 43,960,023, forward strand.
CGCCTGTTTTGGCCAACTCAAAAATTCGAGTGATGTATTTTTTTCATGAAATTTCAGGGAGAATTTGAATCTAAATGTTGGGGGTTACCATTTGAAAACATTAATTTAGCGCACGTAACGCCAGTTTTGCGTATACGGCCGAACACGAAAATGTCATTTTTGAAGTCTACGCAAAAAAATAAGGGGGTTCACATTTTACTCTTCCTTCCGTCTACAACAGTGGATGATATAGTGGGGGGGGGGGGGGGGGGTGGTTAAGTGGGCCACCCTGCATGCATTCGAAATTTCAAGTCATAAGACCCATCCAGAGGGTTGTTTTTCGTTGAAGAGAAACACAAACAACTGCAGCCCTACTCGTAATCATAAAAAGAGTTAGTGCACACTTCAGACTGGCGATTCGTGATGCGACTGAAAGGAACCCCGACTAGAAATGATGGACTCCGCATGAGTCAGAGTCACTCGATTTGAGGTACAGTCCGTTCGTCATACGATTAGAATTGATACGTTGTAATAAGTCGATCTTGTCATTGGCTGATTTCTAGTCATATTCAAGGTTAGCAACTGCTGCGTACTCGCTGAAGGCGATTTCGCAGAATTTTTCATGATTTTGGAGTCGGATGGGCTGCAGGAAGTCTCTTATTTATAATCCTCGCTATCGATCGGAACTAGCTGGACCACCGTTGCGTTGCACATCTACTGTTAATTCAAGTTTGATAACACCCAAAAAGCTTCTGATAGAGCGGAAATTTGGACTACTTGCAGTAAAAGCTCATCAAACATACCTATATGTGTTTAGTGAAAATTTGGGTTTTGGTTCAATCGAACCAAAAGCCAAAGTTTCATTAAGTACTGCCTGGGTACGTAACCAGTATTATAAATGGATTTTACAATCGGAAATGCCGGCCGGTATTCTAAAATGAGATGCCTCTAGTAATTCAATATATTAATATCTTCACTTGTATAAATTACTGAATGAATCAATTTTGTCATTGCTGATGACGTGTTACTTCGATTGGACAATAATTAGGTATTCTATCAGAACCTGTATTTTTCAGGTAGAGTACCTAAATTCCCGTATCCGATCTGAAGTGATGGGTGAGTGAAGTGGAGTAGTTCAGACCCCTTGATATGTTATATCGTTGGAGAGCGTATAGCTGGACCGCTAGTCACACCTAATAAATGGGGAGAGGTCAGTAATCCGCCACATATCATAGTTCCATCATATCGTACTACACTACGTGCATACTACAATTTGCAATACGTAAATAAATGGGACGAAGCATTCGATTCGAACTGGGACATCATAAGGTGTACCTAATTAAAGTTAACTTTTAATTCAAATCGGATTTTTTGCGTTGGTTGTATCTGCAGGTCAAATTCATTCAGTCGGACTGCTGAGGTGCTTAAATCGTAAAGTACCTCAGCATGCTTTCGTTGATTCCATGTCTTGGCACCAAATGTTGTTCATCCATCGAGTTCTCCTCTACCCGCGATGACCCCGTTTCAATCGATACTGATTCTTCTTTTCTGAACCAATATTTGGGAGGAGGCCGCTCAGGAAAAGTCAAACACCCCGGATTGGGTGGAGGACTGGGGGCGTACCTTAGATCTATAAATTACTCGGAAGAGGACTCCACTGGGTCACGTTCGAGAGGTAAGTTGGCTCCCCTAAGGAAGTCTACGAGTAGATTGGAATTCTCTAGCCAAGTTTCCCAGATCGCTTTCTTTAAAATCTCATTTGCTCTAAGGATGCTTGATCATTAGAAACAGCGTTGTACTTCCCTTTCGTCGACCTCTCTTCCCGTTCTCCAAGGCGAAAATTAATATGTCCTCAGAATAAATGAAATGTCTTTAGGAGTGGGCGAAGTCGGGTGCCTTGAAAGTAATGACAGCGATAAAATACTTGTAATGCATGTGAGAATCTAAGCTTAGATAAAGCTTACGATACACGTTAATGCTAGGTATAATTAAAATCCCAAGTAAACTGGAAGGTTTGGTCAGTACCATCAAATAATGTCTCGCTGATTTTTTGTATCATAGGTACCTATTTTTAATTATGAGGAGTTTCTGCGGTCAGTATCTAACCACAAGTTCCCCTCAGAAAAGCCCTAAACTATTTAAAAAAAATTCAAAATGCTCAACTGTTCTTCTTCAAATGAAATGATACCACGGAACAACCAGTTCGATTAAGCCATGCATGGTTATAATCATATTTTCCCCATCAATGATATCTGGGCTGGATGTATACCGTATGATTCACACTCATGTTGACGATGCTTGTAGGTTCAAATTTCAGGGCCTTACAGTAAACAAACGGCTGGACGGGCAGTGCTCCGGGTGGTCTTTAAAAAAAACCTGCCAATTTAGAAACACCATAAAAGCCATTTTCTCTTGAATAAATGAACCGATTTGGCTCAAATTGGTGTTATAGCCTGCATTAGTTCCCCATAAATTTAAAACGCATGAGTCATTGGTATGACCACTGCGCATGCGCAAACTTGAGATAAGTGCTAAGGAATCAGTTTCCCATGAACCAGTGGCCCGATTTTGATGAAAATTTCAGTAACTTTTCTTAAACTACGTGGAGGAGTTTTCGTTTGAACTTTTCTTAAGCATCGCGTTGTCCTTCATGCGTAACAACAAATAATAAATTATAAGTACTCAAACAGAATCCCTGATGAATCCACCGCATATTTGTGAAACTTTAATGAGGTATTCGGTGAGTCTAAAAGTGAGAAGATGAATTTTTGAGTATTTTATATCAAGGAACTGTGAAAAGGACGTAGTGTCGGAGAAACTGATACTTGTTTAATGTAAGGAAGGAAATGCGAAATAAACATATTATATTGGATGTTGAAAAAGGTCCTACGTATAACTACTTCTCAGCCGGGCTATGTGTTTGTGTGAGCGTGCGTAGAATTGGTAAGGTATTATAGAACCCATAGGGATCTGGGCGATAAATGTCTCCGCTCATTCTGTCTAACGTTACTTTATCGTTCAAGAGTGGTCAAGTAACGTCATAAGAAACTTAAGCTATTATATATTATTATTTCCATCCGTTTCAATTTGTCCCCGATACGCTGTACGTTTTTGCTTCCATTCAGTCAGATCTAGGAGGTAGTGAATTATCTCTACCTTTTTTTTCAAACCCCCAATTTGATGACTGGAATACCCCATTGCACGGTCGGCTCCAGTACTCAGGGCACGAGAATAGGTATTTACAGCAGACAACGCACCCCCCCCCCCCCACCCCCTTAATTCTCTTTAGTATCTTTGGCAGTGTTCTATTTATTGTTTGGAGTAGAAACATTATTTTCTTAGCTTATTTAAAAAGCTGTGACATAATTTGCTGCGTTTTTCACTACTTGTGCCAATTTTTTCAAAAGTGGTCACAAAGGATCTGTCGCCCTGTTTTAGTTTTAAAGTTTAAAGTTTTAAGGTTAGTCTGCCATTCCGACTCCTTATGGAGCTGTTATCGTGCCATATAAAAATTGCGGTGTAATGCGTTCTTGATGTGGATTTGCTTGTGAACTTATTGACGTTTTGTTATTACCTACAGCTGTTTCATACCTTGTACCTGCCCTTGTCTAGCATTAAATAGTCGTTAGACCACTTTTCCTCCTCAGTAAGTGTATCGTTGTTGCCGTGTGACTGCATCTATACCGGAACGCGTCTGGTTGTTATCGCAACGTTTATGAGACTTGAGCTCGCTTAAATACGAGTTTCGCATAAACGAATTTCGAAGTACACGCTGTTACGGAGGCGCTATAAGCTACAACGCCGGAGCTCACGAGCCGGAACGATTCTTTTCAGCTCTAACTGCCGGGTTTGCTGCTGTTGTTTCGAGGCTGAACGTAAAGTTATGGTCGTTATACCGGAGAGAGCCGTCTTTTGAAATGTTGGAAACACCACGGGAAAAGGAACTGCCGGGAAATTCATCTATCAGTGATGGGCAGAGCAAGTCCCGTTCAGTCAACACAGGGCAGACCCCCCAGGGCGGACGAGGCCAACAGCTCTTGTTCCTCTTTTCACGAAGAATAAATAACTCGGCGTGGGAGAGAGGACTATCGTGTGAGAGGAAAGAGCTGTTGGAGTTCCATAGTGGCGACATCGACTGTCGCGCAATGTTTCAAAACGTAATTTTTTCTCAACTATTCTCCGCTATACAGGGAGGCTCCCATATCATCTGCACAATCTTGGGAAAGTTTAAGTTCTCCAACTGTTCACAAATACACAGTGTTGATATGGATCTCTGAATAGACCTTCTACCACTTTTCATTACTTCCATTTATTTTAGCTAAGGAGTCAGTCAAATTTTAGGTAAGCCTATTTGTGACCGAAAATTTGTAAATTTTTTTTACAAATCCCCAGAAGTTTGTACTGAATATTTTCTTAAAATGATATTAACTGGTGACAAGATAGAAAAAGAACATTTCAAATTTATTTTTTGTTGGTTCAACAATCGCTAAAACTCGCTATAAACATTTTATACAACACTAAACGTCGTATTGAACGATGGTTTGAGATATAAAAATATTTTTCTATATACATACATGTAGGTCAAATTTTATAGTTTTTGGGAACCGAAAAACGCTAAAATCGTCAAAACTAAGTCAACCTCTTAGAAAATTCGTTCCGGTGGTCATGCTGCATGACTGCACCTTTTTCATTCCGACAAACAACGAACTGGTATTTGTAATCAGGAACACGTAGGATTATATATTTCTGTTTTTATTTTGATTTTGTTGTCTGTAGGGATGATACGTCTAGGGCTCTGGGGTGTTCTTTCTTTGAGCCCGATTTTCAAACGCCGATTATAATCGAGAAATAATTATTTCTCGAAAAACCAACGCACTTTGTATTTTTACACGGGATTCTGAATACCAATTGGGGTACTAATACAAATACTACCGTACAGCACCGCTTTTGGTTTATTATTTTCAATAATGAACCATTGGAATCGAGCATGAAAAAAAAAATTCTTACCCCCCCTCAAAATTTGATGGTTTACGTTTCAAGGTATGTAGAATCCAAAACTGCAATAAAAATATTTCTGTCTGTCCGCCGTACGCCGTACGGGCCACTTTTCTTAGTTACCATGAAAAAAAATTGATGAAATTCGGGTTATAGGTTCCGTTCGGCGTCTAGTTGGTCCTCGAAGCTCGACGTTACTGTGAGTCATCTCTAAGGGGTTCAAAATAGGGGTTGAAATTTTCAAAACGCCTATACCATTTTTTTACGTAAATATTTTTACGGTTTTAAATAGTTCTTGAACTTGCGAGTTTTTTAAGACCATCCGGAGCATCGTACGTCCAGCCGTTCGTTCACAGTAAGGCCCCGAAGTTTGCACCGACAGGCATTTTCGACTCCAGTGTGAATGAAATTGTATACAATCCAAACCAAATCTCGTAACCAGAGACGCGCCCACAATAGGAATTTGTGAATACGGCCAATCATTGGTAGGGATCACCTGATTATATTGGCGGAGTATGAAGTCGAGTTGGTTGTTCTGTGATATTATTTAATTTGAAAAATGATGGCTCTATTGGAGTTTGTTGGTAGGTAGTGAAACTTGAACAAACGTTGAAGTATTATTGATGGGTAAATTATTACTACGGTAAATCATTACTCAACGGTAAATTATTACACAACGGTTCATTATACCATCTACGTAGAAGGGGCTGGAGTTTGTTGGTAGGTACTTTTGCAACTTTTTTCACTCCTCATCAATAATTTCTTTTCAGAACTTCATTATGTGTGTTTCTTTTTGTTAGGTACTGTTTGTCATCGGCAGAATTATTTTAGCAACATTTAACTCGTGATTTAGGTAGGTACCTAGTAACGAGTACGGGGTTAGGTACTAACCTACGGAGGGTCTGCGATCTACATAATATGTATAGAGTAGTACATATCATATTATATAGACGGGTTATCTATACATAGAGCTGTGATCTGTAACAGAAGGGTATTCTATACAAAATAATAAACCGTTGTGCAGGGATTTGCAGCGTTTTTAATTGTGAATTAATTATCCACGGGAATAACGAGTGATCCCCGCCATAATTTTGATCAGTGGTAGGCAATTTCAAGAAGAATCACTGGTTGAAATTGAAAATAAGTTGGTTATTCGAGAGTAATCGGCGTTTGAAAATAGTCATACGCGTTAGGTGTAAGTAGCTAATTCAAAATATTTGTATTTAACAGAAAATCATTACCCATTGGGTGACTATAGCAATCAACAGATACCCGAATAGAAAACTATCTAACCCAGTGATCTACCTAATGGGGCCCCTGCTACGCACGGGAAATCGGTTAGTTCAACGAATAACTTCGAAGAAAGACGAGCGAAAAGTTTCTTGCGACTCGTTTGGCCTTGTGTGGGCCGACGCCCACTACAGTGTTCCCTCCAGCTCACAAAGAATAAATAACGAGGGGGTTGGAAGGTAAAAAGAGCACAACTAGAAAAGACGAGGGAAATGAAACTTTGAGAAAGGAGAAAATCGACCTTCCGCGCTGATGAGCTTTAAATTTCACCCTGGCCTGCCTTGATTACACGCTCAGTCATACCTTATTACGTGGCAGGCCTCTGCGGTCCGCAGGGATAGCCCTTTCGTAATAAAGTACACATTTGTTCATCATCCTTGGGCAGAGATGAGAAAAACAGTGATTGGGCAGAAAAAAGCATCAAAGAACAGACCCGTTATGAGAACCTCTTTTTCTTGTATTCTCCTCTATTGAAGAATCCTAATCGCCATTTCTGTTTCCGTATTTTTCATCTGAATCGTTTGACTGGAGGAATGGTGGAGGTTCGTTACACTAACGTCTGTAATGGTACCTACCAGTGATGGGCAAAAATTAGCTATAGCTAAAGGCTAAAAGCTAAAGCTAAATTAGCTGAAATCTAGCTTAACTAACAGCTAAATTTTTAGCTATTAGATGTTGATGGACAGCTAAATTAGCTATTAGATGTTGATGGACAGCTAAATTAGCTGTTAGTTGAAATGAGCAGCTAATAGCTTTAGCTATAAAAAAATCAGCTGTTGGTAGCTACTAATAGCTAATAGCTGTAGCAGTCAGGTGATAGCTAACAGCTAACTTTTTCTTAAAAAATCGTATTCGTCCTCACTAACAGCTATTAGCTCATTTTTAGTTTTAGCTAATAAGTGCATAAGCTTTAAACATTTTTTGAACGAATTTAATCATTTTGACAATGTCACCATTTTGAATAATTTCTGGCTTTTTTAGTCCAGTGAATTTTCTCGGGTAATCCCTATGAGAAATCCTTGTGATATTTGCTGTTATTTTTTTTCCTTAAATATACATTATTATTAATAATAATAATAATAATAGCACCTTTCTGGAATACGAAAATTGTTGGTAAAGTGCGAAAAAACATAGGTACTAACAGTAATGCAGCAATCTGAGGGAGCTAATTTTCCAATAAATTATAACAAAAATTAAAATTTTGTGTTGGTCAAAGATTATGCTAATCCGAAAATCTACCAAGAGATGTTTAGGGAGCCCCAGGAGCGCAGGGGTGGCGAACAGTACCTATTGCATAAATTTGTCAAATTCACTTTTTACCAGAGAAAATTTACTGTACTTGGTCAACAAAGTCAGAAATCGTTCAAAATGGCAAAATAGTTAAAACTATTAAATTCGTTCAAAAAAAGTTTTAAAGCTAATTTACTTATTAGCTAAAACTACGACTTTGCTATTAGCTGTTTGTGAGGAGGAATACGACTTTTTGAGAAAAATTTAGCTGTTAGCTATTAGCTGGCAGCTGCAGGTAAAGCTATTAGCTATTAGCTATTAGCTGCTACCAACAGCTAATTTTTATAGCTAAAGCTATTAGCTGTACATTTCAAGTAACAGCTAATTTAGCTGTACAATTTAGCTGTCCCTCTACAGCTAATAGCTAATTTAGTTGCAGCTAAAAAATCTACAAGCTAATTTAGATATTATTTATAACATTTTAGATAGCTAATACATTAGTTAGCTGATGCCCATCGCTGGTCCCTACCTCGCGTTAAACACATAACATTGGTACCTACATTGTTGCTTGTATATCCATGTAGGTGTGTAAGATGTCTCGCTTGTTTATATTTTATCAAACCAGCTGGATGACCTGTGCGTTGCACTGGATGGATAGTTTTGGTTAAATTGGTAACAACCAAACCAACCATATAAGTATTTTGTGAAAAAAATTTAAGATGGGTTGTATCAAATGTATGGGTATGTATGGGTTGCATCATGGGTTGTAAGTCGTGATGTGGTATCAAACTCGGAGTTGCCTATCTACTTTGTGCCAGTAATCTACTTGATTTCCTCCTTGTAAACCAAGCGAACTGAATTGGCTAGAAAAATGTTCCTTCGTTACGCTTAAAAATCACGACTAGCACTTATGTATGGCCATGATCAACGAGGTAAACTCCTTTCCAGCTAAGCATAATTCGCCATACATGATTTTGGATCGTGCCATGTTGTGTTCTACGTATCCGTTAGGGCTGTTGGATTTGAATGTATTATACAGGAGGAGTCCCGGTAATAAATTAATAATACATTATTCATTTCTGTCAGGACCAGTGATGAGTAGAGGGAAAATATATGTTCTGCCGCAGGGGCCACCCTGCAAGACCTGTGATACTAAACCCGCAACACATCACAATATTTTACAAATTTTCTGAAAATTTCGTTAAATTCAAAATTTTAAAAATAAAAATTTATACAATTTTGAAAATTTATTAAAAAATTCGAAATAATGAAATTTTTGAAAAAATTTCATAAATATCATAAATGTTCGAAAACTCAATAAAAAAAATTTTGTTGAGGGAAAATGTACGTTCTGGCGCAGGGGGCCACCCTGAAAGACCTATGATACCTGTGATACTGTGACAACACTCATCACGATATTTATTTATTTTTTCGAACAATTTACAAGATTTTTGAAAATTCCATAATTTTCGAAGGTAATGAAAGTTTTGAAATATTTGTAATTTATTTGTAAATATTTGTACATTCCCGGGAATATTTCCGAACTCCCATAACAAATCTGGAACGTCCGAAATTTCGCCATTTACATTATTCTGCATTATTTTAACGATTAGCCACCTACCTACGTAGCACAAAAACAAACGTTGAAGGCAACCTGTCACCCATTCAGCCTTATCAATAAGGAAAAAACATTGGGAGAAGTTCATGGAAGCCATTCGGATTATATGGTAACCTTCTTGAGAAAGGAAGTTTACAACCACCACTTTCGTTTGTGTTCATCAAACAAGGATTGGAAACTCAGTCGAAAAGTATCGATTTTCGATACATCGAGGAATCGTAAGGCAAGGTATCGATTATCAAAATATCCAAACCATCCCCCAGGGATACTAGTGACGAGGAATCCACTCCTTCACAGTCGGGCACCGATTATGAATAACATTTTCACGGTTTTTACGTTTTTACAGTTTGTTTCATAGATAATTTGACAAGAAATTTGTTTCTTTTCTTTTAGGTGTGTCCCGTTTCATCTGGTGTTCTAGTTGGTTATATTAACTATTCATCTATACTTACGCATATTTCAGGTTATGCTTGCTATAAGGCATATTTTTGTTTTATTATTTTCAATAATGAACCATTGGAATCGAGCATGAAAAAAAAAAAAAAAATTCTTACCCCCCTTCAAAATTTGATGGTTTACGTTTCAAGGTATGTAGAATCCAAAACTGCAATAAAAATATTTCTGTCTGTCCGCCGTATGCCGTACGGGCCAATTTTCTTAGGTACCATGAATAAAAATTGATGAAATTTGGGTTGTAGGTTCCGTTCGGGGTCTAGTTGGTCCTCGAAGCTCGACGTTACTGTCAGTCACCTCTAAGGGGTTCAAAATAGGGGTTGAAATGTTCAAAACGCCCGAACTCGAAAACTTTCGATTGAACGGTATGGTTTTTTTTACGTTATTAAATTTGTCTTGAGCTAAACAATTTTTTGACACCACCCGGAGCATCCACGTCCAGCCGTTCGTGAGCACCAAAAAGCTTCGTCAACATGATCGTGAATCAAACGGTATTTAAATCCGGCCCAGATATCATAACTACGGAGCATCTGATTATAATCAAGGATGGATTTTGTTGGTAGGTACTTCTGAATCTTGAAGAGACGTTAAAGTATTATTGATGGGTAAATTATTACACAATGGCAAATTATTACACACCGGCAAATTATTACACAAAGGTAAATTATTACACAACGGTAAAGTATTACACCACGGTAAATTATTAGACAACGGTAAATGATTACACAACGGCTCATCTACCCAGAAGGGGCTGGATTTTGTTGATAGGTACTTTTGCAACTTGAACAACCGTTGAAGTATTATTGATGGGTAAATTATTACACAATGGTAAATGTTATAACACAACGGTAAATTATTACACAACGGCTCATCTACCCTGAAGGGGCTGGATTTTGTTGATCGGTACTTTTGCAACTTGAACAACCGTTGAAGTATTATTGATGGGTAAATTATTACACAATGGCAAATTATTACACAACGGCAAATTTTTACACAACGGTAAATTATTACACAACGGTAAATTATTAGACAACGGTAAATTATTACACAACGGTTAATTATTACACAACGGTTCAACTACCAAGAAGGGGCTGGATTTTGTTGATGGGTACTTTTGCAACTTGACAATCGTTGAATTATTATTGATGGGAAAGTTATTACACAACGGTTCATTATACTTGACCACGAGGGTAGGTACTGACCACAGAAAACAGTGAAGGGGCATCTTTTTCACTCCACATCAACAATTTTCCTTCAGAACTTGATTATTTGCGTTTCTTTTCGCCATTTTAGTTACTGCTTGCCATCGACAGAATTATTTTAGCAACATTTAACTCGTGATTTAGGTAGGTACCTAGTAACGAGTACGGGGTTAGGTACTAACCTACGGAAGGTCTGCGATCTACTTAATATGTATGGACTAGTACATATTATATAGACGGGTTATCCATACAGAGAGCTGTGATCTGTAAAGGAAGGGTATTCTGTACAAAATAATAAACCGTTGTGCAGGGATTTGCAGCGTTTTTGGATTGTACGTACCCTGAAACGTGTGACAGAGTGTAACAGTGGTGGTGGACCCTCGATAGTCCCCCTTCTAGACCAGCGAGATTATCATCGGTTAAGAAGGGATATCGATTAGGCTTCCCCAAGCGACCCCGTCTCCACCGGAAGAAAAAATTTATCGAGAACAGCCCACACTGTTACAAACGCAAACCATCAAATTTTGGCGGGGGGATCATCTTTTTTCCCCATGCTCGATTCCAACGGTTCATTATTGAAAATAATAAACCAAAACTAGATCAACTAGATGAAGAAGATAGAAGCTAGATAATAAAGGATATGGATCAAAAGCAATGTAGGTCTTCAGATGGAAACACAAACGAAAAAGAAACTCGAAATTCTGTTATTCTCATCAATGTACTGACGAAACGTATCACTAGGAAAAAGTGATCTGATAATTCTTTTTCTTTTTCAGGTAAGCTGATCGCTGTTGGTCTCTAGATAAGGTGGAGGCCTCTTTTCTTCTTGCTTCGAACCATACTATTCACCATACCGTATGCCACATATGCGCCGTTCGGAGATGGAAGTCACCCACCTGTAGAGATGGTGAGATCCATAGTTTTACGTCTTTTCGTCTCTATCACAAACCCTATATCTGTGTGTGTCCGTTTACCGACCGTTTACTAAATTTTAAAATAAGATTGCTAACGGTTTGGAGCAACCTACGAGATAAAATGTTGAAAACTTCTTGTCGTGCAGCATAACTTCGTTAGCGAATATTCGAAATACGTACATACTTGAAATACGTCCGACTTGCACAATTTTGACAGCCTTTTCTCTGTTCTGAGCCTTCTCTGTTCTTTCGAGCCAGATGTTTTGTGTAGGTATGTTTTTTGTGTCATTCAAATCATATTATTAGTTATAATCAATCATCGCCTTTCCTGGTGTATATTCTTTCATTTTGCGGATGCGATCCCAACTTGTACCAACTTTAAGTAAACAACTATTTTTGATGACGACAAGTAGGTACAAACGTATATTTCTTTGCTCAAAAACCTTTTTTTGTGGCCATTGAAATAATCTTTTGTTCGTCTTGATTTTCCTTATAAAATGTTGACGATCTATCTCAATTTTGACCTGCAAACTTCAAATTTGACCCAAATTTTGTATTTCTAAGTAGGTATAGGGATTGATTGAAATTGTAAGGTGAAACCGAGAAAAGTTAAGGTGTTTAAGTGAACAAAAATAATACCTACGCTTGGCTGTCGCACTTTATACTGACATGGGCAACTTCACGGGGTAATGCGTAGAGATAAAGGGCATTTCAGCAGTTATTGACAGAATCGGAGAATGAATTAAGGGGAGACCGTAAATGTTTGTGTGCGTGAATGCGTGTGGCTGAATATTGCTGCGAACGGCTGCATATTGTGGTCAGGTCCTACAAAAGGTATTCCATTTTTGACCTCATTCTTAAATACGAGCATTTTTGCGAAATTTGGTTTTGCCATGTAGCCAAGGCCTTGTATCGGGGAGACACACACCAATCAATAAATACATAAATAAAGACCAATTATGCTGTTATATAATTTTTTAAATTAAAGATCCAATTCAGAATACTTTAATATGGATTGTTGTCCATCCGAACATTTCTCTAAAGTCCTACTCACAATTTCGAACTCATTGCAGTAGCTCATTTTCCTTCACAATCCGCTAATAATAAAATTATCCTTTTGTGGCGCGACTTCTAGTAAAACTTTGCCTCACTTCAGAAGAGCGAGAGCACTTTCACGGGGCGTAGTTAAACTGTTTTCATTGAGCAGCGTTTACTCCTTGGCCGCCGTTTTAACTCGGGCACCGAAAACTTGGTGACAGGATGAGCTTCATGTTGTCCTCGACGCCGAAGAAGTTATTCGATAAAGAAGAAGAAACCCTTCAAATATTAACTCGCCCCCTCGAGAGGCGGAGGGCGGAGGTTTTTTTTTTTTATATTATGGTGTTGTTGAGGGATCCATAAGGTGAACTACCCTCATAACCTCGGCGAGATACCTACCTAACTTGAAAATAATATAGCCCAAGGGGGAGACTCTTCGGGCTCCTCGCAAACTTACTTTCAGAGCTCATCTTTGAGAACCCAGTTCGTTATCTTTGGGGGGAGAAAACTTGGCTGTGAATACATCCAGCCTAACATGGAATCCTTCGTGTCTAAACCGAAAGTACCAACTGTTACACGCAGACCTAAATGAGTTGTCAAGGTGTAATATGATTTCAGTTCCTGTACAAATCCTACATCTCAAGTTGCCGGCGAAAATAACCCGGGAGTATGTTATTAGATCATCTGGTGCCAGTCTTGAGGGACGAAGATTCTGTTGTGGTAATCTTCAGTGATTTGCACCGCATTTTGACGGGCAGTCGCTACCGAAGATCCTTACACTCATCCACGCAAAAGGGTGAGAATCGAAAAATGAAAAACCATCAAGGATTGATCTTCAACCCTAAAAGGATTGATGGGGATCAATTCTTTTATAGTATAATGGGGTCAGCTTCAGCTTGTAAGGGGGTGGCTTGAGTACCCTAACTTTGTTTAAAATTATTTTTAATAAAGAACCTTTGGAATCGACATGAAAATGTTTAACCCCCCCCCCCCCCCAATCAAAACTTGATGATTTTCATTTCAAGGAAGGATTTGAAAATGGAATTAAACTCTAACGGTCATCCATTTCAAGTTGGTCAGTTCAGTATATTTTTTGGGTTTTCAGGAAATGCAAACAAATGTGCTTACAGATATATTTATGCTGGCAGACAGACTGAGAAAATTATTTGAAAATTTTTGGTCTAAACAATCAAAACAAAACACAAACGGTGGGTACAGCTTTCGTACAAGTACGCAACCACGAGGGACATTTTATGTGACAGGCTGGTGTCAAGGGGAATGTTGATCGCTTGCAAGAAAACGATCTTACTAAGGAGAGTCATAGTACTCGTACGTATACTGATTGGAGTCCAATGCTTAGACATACACGGATGTGCAGCTTAGTGTCCGGTAGCCTTGGATCGCAAGAGTTTTCCAACTTTGATGTCGTCGAATTTCAACCAAAGCCGAATTATTTTGCGCAGTGGTTAACGTAAGATGGTTAGGTAAATCGAGAGCTATCCAACGAGTGGTGAACGATTTTTGTACGATGATAACTGGCGAAGATAAAGTTCCGTAGCAACGAATCGGTTGTAAGCGAAAATCATCAGAAATATTTTCGTGACGCTTCTCCGTTACATGTCCCGCGTTACATTTTCGAGTTTATGTAGCAAAGTAAAGACATAAAATGTCAAAAACGCTGCAAATCCCTGCACAACGATTTATTATTTTGTACAGAATACCCATCTTGTACAGATCACAGCTCTCTGTATAGATAACCCGTCTGTATAATATGTACTATTCTATGCATATTATGTAGATCGCAGACCCTCCGTAGGTTAGTACCTAACCCCGTACTCGTTACTAGGTACCTACCTAAATCACGAGTTAAATGTTGCTAAAATAATTCAGCCGATGACAAACAGTAGGTACCTAACAAAAAGAAACACACATAATGAAGTTCTGAAAAGAAATATTGTTGATGAGGAGTGAAAAAAGTTGCGAAAGTACCTACCAACAAACTCCAGCCCCTTCTACGTAGATGGTATAATGAACCGCTGTGTAATAATTTACCGTTGAGTAATGATTTACCATCGTGTAGTAATAATTTACCCATCAATAATACTTCAACGTTTGTTCAAGTTTCACTACCTATCAACAAACTCCAAAAGAGCCATCATTTTTCAAATGAAATAATATCACAGAACAACCAACTCGACTGAGGTGATCCCTAGCAATGATTTTATCTCCGGCCAATTTCCTATTGTCGGCGCGTCTCTGGTGACGAGATTTGGTCTGATGTATACAATTTCATTCACCCTGGTGTCGAAAATGCCGGTCGGTGCAAACTTCGGGGCCTTACTGTGAACGAACGGCTGGACGTACGGTGTTCCGGGTGGTCTTAAAAAACTCCCAAGTTAAAGAACTATTTAATAAAACCGCGAAAAAATTCACGTAAAAAAAAGGTATAGGCGTTCTGAAAATTTCAACTCCTATTTTGAACCCCTTAGAGTTGACTGACAGTAACGTCGAGCTTCGAGGACCAACTAGACCCCGAACGGAACCTATAACCCGAATTTCATCAATTTTGATTCATGGTAACTAAGAAAAGTGGCCCGTACGGCGTACGGCGGACAGACAGAAATATTTGTATTGCAGTTTTGGATTCTACATACCTTGAAACGTAAACCATCAAATTTTGAGGGGGGGTAAGAATTTTTTTTTTTTTTTTTCATGCGATTCCAATGGTTCATTATTGAAAATAATAAACCAAAAACCGCTGCAAATGATTACAAAACGGCTTGTTATTTAGCCGTAGATGCTCCTTCCGCTTAGATCACTGTTTTCTGGCGGACGGGCAGTAATTTTTTATACCATTTTCCATTTTCGGATTCGCACCGAAAATCTTCATCAGCATGATCGTGAATCCTACAAAGTAATGATGAACTACAAAATCATTATTAATGTTTGAATTATTGAATCCCGCGCATTTTTATGAAACTTTATTCCTGGGCCGGCTCCAGTACTCAATTTAGGGCTTCCCATGGGGGAGCTCGAGGGTATAATTGACCACAGATACCAGTGATCTATGCAGAAGGGGCATCTGTACAGGTAAATAATAAACCTTTGTGTAATAACTTGCAGTGTTTTTCAGTATTTTTGCTCGTAACTTGGAAACTGCATGGAATAGTCCAATCTATACAAAGTTAAAGTAGACTAAATTTATTTGATTGGACTTATTTATTCTAATTTCAGGCGGGAGAATATTTTTTGTTTGCTGAACTACGAATTGCAGCAATGCAAATTGAACCGGAAAATGACAAATTATCTGCCCCTTGTGTTTAGATAATGATTTTATCTACTTGCTAAGAGAGATTTGATTGGGCAGGACGATATTATCCGGTTTCCCGGGGTCGTCCTTGTTCTTCTCGATGTCTATCAGCTCCTGTTACAAACTCCGGAATTTTTACTGACGATGGTGATGCAATCCGATCCAAATAAATTGGCGGATCTGTTGGATATGCAATTGAATTCTTTTATAACGAACCTGAAGAGGAAATGGTATTCATAAAGTCAGTCGGGATCCATGAATGTTAAGTTTTACAAAGGGAAGGTTGAACAGCGTTAGGGGTGAGTGTTGTTAGGTTTGCAGAGCCCGCCAGTTCCAGGCTGCGGAAGGTTTTGGTATTTTGCCAAGGTGGAACACTTAGCGCCCCGCCCTCACTTTTTCACTCACCTCGGATCGTCTACTTCGTCTTTCTTGCGCCAACCTCTTCTTTCCCCTGGACGAAGGAAGAACCAAAATTAATTCCCGTTTCCTTCGGTGGGAAGTAATTTACGGTCAGTTCTATCGCCAGGGTGCGACATTGCTTGAGGTGCGTGGAATGGTACAGGGTGATCTAGCGAAACTGAGTTGTGGAGGTTAGATAGTTATCGGATGTTATTCATATGAATTGTTTAGTTTCCATCATCGATTGTTATTCGGATTAATTATTATGCATAGCCTCTATTCCATTATGCCGGATGACTCGTGCATTGCATGGATACCATTACCTACCTCACGTCTTTCAGAGATATCCATCTATAGGCAAAGATATCCATCTATAGGCAAAGATATCTTGTGGCGGCAGATTTCACGAATCTCGGGAAGATCATAAAATAACATAGTCTATAAATCGGACCATAACTACGAGTACAATCGGACAGTTTTCCTCATCCCATCTCCCTCAACCTACGTCCACATTCTGTTCGTGTATATTACGATTCTGATGGTCGCAGGTTTTGAATTGGATTGCCCTGCATTCCTGTGTTTTATTCGGATCATCACAGTCGATTTTAAACCACATTTTGTAACTCTAACGGTCATCCATTTC
Organism: Leptopterna dolabrata; assembly: GCA_954871275.1. Classification (NCBI taxonomy): domain Eukaryota; kingdom Metazoa; phylum Arthropoda; class Insecta; order Hemiptera; family Miridae; genus Leptopterna; species Leptopterna dolabrata. Next base: position 43,977,094 of record OX940977.1, read on the forward strand.
AAGTTGGTCAGTTCGGTATATTTTTTGGGTTTTCAGGAAATGCAAGCAAATGTGCTTACAGATATATTTATGCTGGCAGACAGACTGAGAAAATTATTTGAAAATTTTTGGTCTAAAAAATCAAAACAAAACACAAACGGTGGGTACAGTTTTCGTACAAGTACGCAACCACGAGGGACATTTTATGTGACAGGCTGGTGTCAACGGGAATGTTGATCGCTTGCAAGAAATGATCTTACTAAGGAGAGTCATAGCACGGATACTAAACTAGAAGTTCTAGTTTAGTATCCGTGAGTCATAGTACTCGTACGTATACTGATTGGAGTCCAATGCTTAGATATACACGGATGTGCAACGTAGTGTCCGGTAGCCTTGGATCGCAAGAGTTTTCCAACTTTGATGTCGTCGAATTTCAACCAAAGGCGCATTATTTTGCGCAGTGGTTAACGTAATATGGTTAGGTAAATCGAGAGCTATCCAACGAGTGGTGAACGATTTTTGTACGATGATAACTGGCGAAGATAAAGTTCCGTAGCAACGAATCGGTTGGAAGCGAGAATCATCAAAAATATTTTCGTGACGCTTCTCCGTTACATGTCCCGCGTTACATTTTCGAGTTTATGTAGCAAAGTAAAGACATAAAATGTCAAAAATGGTTGCTCAGGTGCTAGCTCGAAACATTGCGAACGGCGGTGTACAGACGTCGCGCCATTTTGAAATTAAAATTTCACTCAACATTTCAACTGCAGTGATGGAGACAGCAGTGATGATAAAATTATTATTGTTACGCGTGTGATCTATTTCGTTGTGTCAGAAACATAATTTCAAACATCACTGTTTTGAAATTCATGATGGGCAGCACCGATGGAGCCAGTGGCGAATTATAGTTGTTATTATCGACATTGGTGCATGCGAATTCGATGTACGAACTCTAAAGCAGTGTTCGTATGCTGCTGATTTACATTGTAATAACATTGTACAGTTTGACCAACATTTAGAATTTGAAAGTGGCTCTGCTTTCACAAGCTCTAGCAAATAGATATGAAATCTCTGTAATTTAAAGAGAATTATTGGAACCTTGCTTACCTAATATCCACGTTTTGCTGATGTGAGGTCGTTTTCCCTAGACCTAGACTATGGGCATTTTGAAACGCAAAATGAGTTTTGTGATTCTGATCAGTTTTTATGTAGAAATAATTACCTGTCCATTTGGTAATTATAATGAAATGTCTGTCAGGTGCAAAAAGGTCTTGTAGGCAGGTTTGGCGTTGTACTGTGGAACGATTGATATACTGGTGTTTGACTCTGCAGTTCGATTAATGAAAGAGCATACAGCAAAATAATGTTCTTTTCACGGTCCAACTTCGCCTGACCATCCCAATCTCCGGGAGGACATCGACCAGATGATACTCCCCCCCTTACTATCGCTATAAAGGGAGGCGGCTCGTGGCCAAAACCCCATAACCACCCAACTCCTATTCAATCCAATACTGACGGCTCACTCTTAGCTCCCGCCTCTGCATATACGTCCATTCAGCAATATCGGGCACATTAGATAAGACCCTCGAGAAATTTACTGGTTGGCACGTACCGCCGACCCTCCTGTTTTTACTTTCTGAAGGAAACAAGCAATAAAACGTCCGAGAGATCTGAATCTTTTTCTCCCGGGGTAAATGCGCTCACCGGATTTATGGCAGATTGAAACCGAGATGAGGGGTATGAGGGCTGCTCGGGCGGTCATAAAGCTGTCTGCATTTTTCTCCTTATTTTATGTAACTAGTTTCTGTCTGTCTCCTGTTCGCGCAGTTGGTGTGAAAACGAACACGTCGAGTCATGCACAGCCACATAGGTTTTCATATACGTGTTCTGTTGCAATACTGGGCGTGTATACTGATTATATCTGTCCACAACAAGGGACAACGCGCAACTTAGTGGAAAAACATTACAAGGCACAACATTACTAGATTACTTGCCTCGCCATACTATTAGATTACCTGCTTACTGCGTACAAAACCAGGGGCTGCTACATCAGTACACCGTTAACTCACCTCATTTCCACTGCTTCAACGTTGATTCAATGGGAAACACAATCGTTGTCTATCATATTTGCGGCCGATAACTTGTTGTAATTATCCACTTGAAATTCACCTCAGCCTATCTACGCTTCCACCTTATCTATACTTTTCACTGCCTTTTATGAAGGGCACCCATATCCAAGAAAAATAAGGAGAAATTAAGTATCGGTACGACAATTTATACCTCATTTGAATGACAAGCTAATGCGATCTGACGTATTAGAGTGAAGCGGCTGCTTAACGGACATCCATGGTTCAAAGCTCTTTCATAAAGAGTCTATAGTGTTTCCCAACCTTTTTTGGCCCATCGCCCCCCTCTAGAGGTTGACTGACGCCTATCGCCCCCCTTTTCTTTTTACTTGAAAAAACCATAAGTTGGTGCTAGTGAGCATCGATATTAATAAATGCTTAATTTTCATTTGAAGTAAAATGTAAATAATAAAGCAGTTTCGTACAGTTCCTCTTTTTCCCCAAAAAATAACTGATATTTGAAGGGAAATAATTAACTAAGATCTGACGTACATTTCAAAAACAGGAGCACATTTTTTATTAGTTTTCTTTTATTAATTGGAATGTGTAAGTATTTAAAACGTTGAAAATTTATTAAAACTTGAAAAAAGAAAAAAAATTCAAGTCGGAAAACTCTATTGTTGATTTTTATCTTTTCAATGGCTGCCTTGTGGTTGGTGGATTTCAGTTAAAGCTTGAATGTCAGGCTTCATGTTCGTCAGATTCAAGCGGAGGTCCCCTTTGAAGCAAATGTCCAACCTATTTCTTTGTTTTGTGAGGAGCTGGACGACAGAACTAAATCCTCTTTCAACTAAATATGTTGACGGGAACGAGATGAGGAGCGGTTCTGTTTTTTCCCGCAGTTGTGGATGTGTCCATAAGCTTAACCCAGGCTGACTCGTAACCGTACCGTTTGAAAACGATTTTGGCCTCACAGTCCTACTTCAAATCTAGAAACTCCGTCTGTTGAGAGGAATCAAGCTTATCCACTGTTCAAAAGAGAATGGATCTAAAATCCAATCTTGAATTTCTAACTCGATGTCAGATATATTCAGTTTTAAACTTTAATATTCGCTGATTTTTAAAATTTAAAAAAAAAACTCATCGCCCCCCTATTGCCCACCACGAATTCATCACCCCCTGAGGAGTCAAATGCCAAAAAACGGTCTTTCTCGTTTATTAGCACTTCGAAATTAATAACGTCCTTATTTCACGTTATCCTTTTCCTGTCTACTTCTAGTGTACTTTCACATGTCGAACGACTTTTTTTTTTCCAAAAACATATTCCGTTTTGGTAGGTGCCTATGGCCGCCAGAACGCAAGATAAGCCAACAACGTGTTTTTAGCGGTTTTATTGACAAAATCCTCTCCAACCAGCGGTTTGAGGCATAAAAACATGTCGTATAATATATTTTGAATCAGCGCAGAATTGTCGTATAATCCCATCAAATAATTTCGGCCAGTATTAAAAAATATTATTCCTTCTCTCCAGGAATCTCCTTCTTGGATTGCGGGATGTCTATACCTAGTCATATCACGGTAACTTTTCGTTTATTTGATTCTAATAATCTGTTGTTCTAACTGTGATTCTAAAAACTCTGTAACTAATGTGACTGAATGAATTCCATTGTATGGAATTTATTCCACATGTAGGTAACCCTCCACACACACTCCAGCTCCACATTTCAATCAGTTTGACCAGTTTGACACAATTTGGTTTTTTTAAAACCACATCGGTGATTTGGAAAAAAGAGTGCCATAATACGAAATTTTTGGATTTTCTTTTGTTATGTCTTCATAAATTGGCTTCAAATAAGGTCATCCTTTATGAAAAAAAAGGACGTACGTCAATTCTAGCCAAAACCGCTAGAGGGCTCTAGTGGCGTTCTTGCAGCGAAGCCGTCCCTTACCTTTTTGACGAGAGTGCCACACTTTCAGTTGTGTCACGATCTTCGCCGCGGAAGGTTATAGGCTTTTTTGAAAAAGTGCCATATTTGAAGAAGTTTACAGACATTTCTGAAGAAGACTGAAGTCAGCAAAGAGTAAGTAAGTGTTATCAGATCTTTATCTGCTGAAGAAAGCCATGTTTCGTTTTCTGTCCGTCTTTTACAAAAGATATTGAAGTATTCTCCTATATTTTTTCAAAACAGCACAATTAAGCCTACCTAAATGTTTCATTAGTAGGTACCCACTGACCACAGAAAATGTCATAATTCAAGTTTAGGTATTATAATACCTATTGTGATTTACCTAGGGTGTAAGAAATTAATGAGAAAATACTTTTCTCCCCAATACTGTATTGGACCATTTTGGAGCTGCTTTTGAAAAATATATCGTTTGCTTTCAACAGTACCATGTCTTTATTCTTTATTAAAAAAAACCCAGATTTTGATGAAAAAACTTCCATAATTTGAATAACAATTAATGATGTCATGGTGATTATTGATTACTTTTATGCTTGATAGTTGGGCAAATATCATTAGACGAAGCAGTTATAAGCTCGTTTCGAAAGAAAACCGCTAGTTGCCTCCACAGCCAAATATAGAAAACGCAAAATTTCAATCGCTTCCCATGTAAAATTCTATATGTTCGTATTATGGCACTGTTTTTCCAGACCAGCGACATGTTAATAACATAACTATGTGATCACAGGGTATTCGTTGTAGACTGAGAAGCAAAATCGATAAATTATCATATAGCTCATTTATTGTAAATCATGGAATGTAGAAGTGGGTGTTGTATTAAATTTCTTGATTCATTTTAGTATTGGGTATTTACACTTGTTCCAGTATCCAAGTATTGCTGTTTTTTTTCGGTGAGGCGAAAAGATTGAACCTAATGCCTTAATGCTTCCTGTGGCGGTCTTACCAAATAATGGCGGGTTACGGGGTGTTGGCGGGGGTTTTTCCCCCCTTTCTTTTTCATAGTTGCCGTAATTTCCCCCCCCCCCCCCCCCCGACGGTTATGAGCGGCAGATTGTTTGCATGCTTGCACGCTATGACTTAAGTGATGGTGTTTCCTTGTCCTGCTTTCCTTCAAAACTTGGGTCGATATTTGATTATACGGGGCAGGTTCTCAACGCGCGACCAACGCGAGAGCGTTCCCATGTGCGACAAACGTTTCGACGATTGAATCGAGCGACCCTTCCGGAAAAAAAAAGAAGAGTAGCGAAAGGATGGAAGGGCGGAAGGTACATAATATAATCAAATATTGAAGAAGGACGTGGGCAGAGCACAATGAATGTAAATGGTTGGCCGGAGTCAATAATCCGAACCCTCGATATCCGAAAACGACACTTCGACTCTACTTCAGCGTTATTCTGTAACGGTTGTCATCACGTTGAGATCGACGCCCGTCGTCGTAGCTGGTAGGTTTCAATACCTACTTGATGTATTTCGGCGGTCCTCTCGTCACATTCAGTATTCACCGACGTGTTTCGATTGAGCTGTAGGTAGGTACCAGTAGCAATATCCCATAGTTGAGACCGCTGGACTGCCGACAAACTGAAACAAAAACATTGCGTGGTCTAAAAATTCTGTCATTTGACGAATAATTATTGTCACGTTGGTAGCAATGGGATACAAAACTGTGCTCCCCCTCTTTCCATAGCAATGGTTGTCGGTTGGCAACATGACGAAAATGAATCGGCCAGCCTAGGTTAATTTTGTGAGTCTGCAAGGCAGCGGAAGCTTTGTTTTCACTTTCGAAATGAAAAATTTTTTTGTGCTCCAAAATAAAAATTTCTCCTTGCATTTTGCGTTTCAGGGCCTCCTGAACAAATTTGGTTTCGTGTCTGCCTGCCCGTCTATCTGCCTGTCTGTCTGTCTGTCCGTCTGCCACATTTCCTTGCCACAGCCATAACTTCCACAATTTTGATCCGATATCAATCAAATTTTCAGGAATTGTGTGAGCTTAGCGCTAGATGGTCCCCTACTAGTTTCATCATGATCGAATCAACGGTAACCTCTGTGCAAGCGCTAACGAGATTTTCTTGTTACGGTCATAACTCCATCGGAATTTAGTAAGATTTTCAGGGATGATGCGGGTAAGTTCCCTTGAGGTCCCATAAGACATTGATCATGATTGAATCAGAGGTGGCACTGGCACGTGGCACTGGCACCGCGTACGTTCCAAATGTCGAGCATTCCAGACCATAGACCTATAAACCTGGAAGGGCCCCTGCGTTGACGAATGAAATGACAGGCTCCGCACCCTGCTCAGCTGATGTGCTAAATTCTCTCCTGTTCACCTTAGGAAGTTGAAATTTGATAGGGACTCTTCGCGTTCTCATTTCTATACGTGGACTGATTACTTTATCTTAAAGCATGAATACTAACTTTGAATTAGGTACCCTTATTATTAAATAACAGTTAAATAATTCCGTTAATTAATCTGAATCTTTATGTTAATTAATCCGGTAATTAATCTGAATGTTTATGTATGAAAATTTAATGGTGACATACTGTGAAGGCCACGAGGAAGCATATGTGCCATGTCCTTGGCAGTGTATTTGTTCGTGTTTTGCTGGTCAACTGTTGTTCTAGACGGATTGAACACAATTTTATTTGAATAGCGCAAACGCTTGGAGGGTAGTTGATAATAGTAGTATATAAAATGGGTCTTCTGGCCCGATTTTGAGATGAGGCCTCTGGCCCCGATTGTTGAGCTGGGGCTACTGGCCCGACCGTCGAGCTGGGGTTTCTAGCCCGTCAACTGAAAGCGAGGCATTGGGTGTCGGGAACCAAACTCTGAATTTTCAAGCTTGAGAAAAAAAAATGAAAAAAAAAATAAAATAAAATAAAATAAAATAAAAATGAAACAGGTGAGAGAAATTTTTTGTTTGAGATTGCGCGAAACTTTTTTTTCTGTAGATTTTGTATTTTTTTCAGTATCAGGATTTTGGTATCAACGGACCTACGTATTACTTTCCTTGATTATGTTATTGAAGAGATCATAATCTAAGGTAGTGTGAGACACGAGTACTACGTAAAGATTTGTTCCTGCTGAGGGCGCAAAATCCGCGGTAATTATAATATTAGATTTCGAATTGGAAATATTTTCCGTTTGTTTGCTTGTGTCGATCACGAAAACGCATTTTCCGTTTATAAAGTTCTGGGGATTGTAGAGCATGTCATTATTATTTTGATAGACATTTTTAAAATCCTTGTACATTTCGTAGGCGAGGGTGTAGTTACCAGCCGCGATATCCAAGTTTTCCATTTCTTCAGGGTAAACGTTATCATTGATCTTCACCTTTATATTTTTAACGTTGGCATTATCAAACAACGAAGCATCCTGCAACTGCGAGCCAGTTTCAGATTGGAAAGCGACCATCACAAACGTAGGATTTCGAATGTTTCTAAAGATATTGGTTACATCAAATGTAAATGTATTTCCGTTGATTTCAGGTTTTTGTATGCACTGCCAGCTCCTGAAATGGAACTGTATTTTTTTCAGGTCGGACAATTCTTTCACCAGCTCGATTTTAGCCATAGGTTTGAATTCAATCATCGGGACCCGAATTATGAACTCTGTGATACTTACCCGTCCTTCTGATGGTAGGGTGGCATCATCGTAACTCCCGTCACTTTTTTTCGTTTTCCATCTGTAAATGGTGTTAGCATCACCATCTCTGATAAAGGAAATTACGAATCCTCCTTTATAAAGCGGTATACTAACATCTTCGAAAAATCCCAACCCTAAATGTGAAAGATTCCCGCATACGTAGAATGTATTTCTATCTGCGTTGCACTGAGATACAAAACCATTGTTTGCAATCGAATTACTTTCTGAGCCTCTGTACGAGACACTGCTCTTTACGGTACTAGTAACACCAGGGTATTCTACTTCGTCAATTAAATAATTGTGTTTTTTCACCTCGATTCTAGAGAACAAATATGGAACGAAATTATCAATCAATTTCACATTTGCTTTTGCTGGGTAATCTCCTCCATTGCGCTTCTTCAACGTCCCAGAGATGAAATATTGAAACTTTGACATAGAAAATCCATCTCCATAATCGATATTGAACTCGGTTCTTTTGTTGGGGGCGTTAAAGTTTTGAGTGCTGTTGGGATAGTAATGTTTGTACTCTGAGCGGACAATGTCCTTCATGTATTTCGAAAATACGTTCGCCATCTTTCTCTTTCTTATATATAGTCTAACAAAAAAAAAATTAAAGCAAACTTTCCCAGAAGTATTTATCTTTTTTTAGTTTTTCTAATATCGAGTTAAGGGGCATATGTTTATTAACTAGCAAGTAGAGAACTATTAGACACAAGTGTCCGCATATTGGAGGGTCGGTGTAATCTTGAATCCTGTCTCTATTGAAGAACAAACGCTTTCCACCCAAGTACGAAATTAATTCCCTCGGTGGATTAGCGTTCCCGTACGAATCAAAATAATATTTATCCATCATGTTTTTGTAGTAAGCCGTCCAGTGTGTACCGTCTGTTTTTGAATCACCAAGATTCAGAATTCCACATTCAATTATGTTTGGAGTTTTAGGTAAAGCATCTCTCATAAATACCCCTCTAAAATTATTTATTCCAAGTTTATCCAAAGCATAATAAGTAATATCAAAATTGCTCAACGCTTCGACTTTTTTTTTTTTTTTTTTTAACCTGACCACCCGTTTTCTTGTTTTCCATCGCTTTATTATGTCTTATCGTTTCCTGCAATCGTTTCTGCCGATCTTTATAATCAATTACTGAATTAGCAACAGCAGCACCACCTCCCAACAATCCACTCAGTGCGCCTAACCCAGCAAATATGAGGGGAAGAAACCCGCCTCTATAATTTTCTTTCAACTGCTCATATGATAATTTCAAACGATACCCTTTATTTTTCAACCGAGATTTAGCTATTTCATTATGCTGTTCGCGTGTTATACCAATTTTGTCTTTACCATTGTTTTTTAACAATTGTTCTTTACTTAATTGTATGACAGCTCCATTCCCCTGCTTGTATGCAGCTCGGATCTTGGTCCGTTGACCGCTTGTTAGTGACAATGCCGACGAGATATTATTCATGGCGTTTGTTAATCCTCTTATTATTACCTACTAAAACTTTAGTTGAGGTTCAATCCCCATCCCAAATGTTTGTTTCACGTTCATCGCTGCACCAGTTGCTAACGCCCAAAATCTCTCGTTCAGGTCAGCGTCTTTGGAATTCAATCTACTCCACGCCTTATCTTCCAAAACTTTGTCTGCGACATGTCTATCCGCGGTTTTAGGGTGATCTCTATAAAAAATATCATGCTCCTCAAGTTTGTTCACCCCCACATCTCCTCTTTCTAAACGTTTCTCCAAATTCGTCCCAGGTCCTAGGAAATTATAGCCTCTCGCGTGCATTTCAAAAGGAACTTTTTTCAGTAATGAATTGAATAAGCCAGACCCTACCTTATCACCTTTTAAAAGCTTTGACGGCATGTTGGAAACAAACCGAATTAAATATTCAGTACCCTTCGGAGTGTCTATAATCTCTTCAAGCCTATCGTTGAAGAACTGTAGGATAGCTAATTTTTCGTTATGAAAGTTATTATTTCCTGCCTGCTCCTGACTGTATATATAATGAATTCGTGCAACTAGCTCGTTCAAGTTGTCAATATACTTATACTCAACGACGTTATTATTATATTCTACGATTCCAGAACCTACTTGATCAGTTCTTTTATCACCGTTATATTTTTTCCATATATTCTTTACTAGTTTTGACCATTTATCTCCCTTACTAGATTTCGGTTTTTTGGTTGCTTGGTTATTTCCTTGAAACATAGAATCTGTATCAGTAAGAATTTTCTCATAATTTTCTAAATCCTGAGGTGTGTACAAATTTTCGCTTGGTGCTTTATCGTAGGTTATCAACCTCCAAAGTCCAGGAGTTCCTTCGTACCGTTCACCCCCTAATATAATATCATTTTTATCAAAATCAACAGATGTATTGCCAATCATATACGCTTGCTTTGGTATCTCATAATAAAGTCCAAATGTTCTATCGTTCGCTCTTGGTAGAAACTTGTAGGCGGTTTTTCCTAACTGTACATGTTTGGGTGAATTATTTGAAGGTGTACCGTATATGTTACTATCTTCAACGTCAGGATTTGGTTCATTTGATAGCTTGGGTGTACTCTGATGAGCAGTCGGGGAAAATTTCAGAGTCTCCATACTCCCATCAGGAGAGCCATTTAGATCCGTTTCCTCTTCAGAACTTTGTTCCTCTTCAGAAATTTTTTCCTCATCATAGTCTTCTTCGTTTTGAGGGAGAAAAGTTATCGATTTTTGAAAAGGTACTAACTGATTTTCAACCTTTTTTTTGTAGATTTTCAATTGCTTCTGTTATAGGTTTATAATCATTAGCTTCCTCTTTTTCAATTAGATTTTGAATAGCAGATGTTATAGGTTTATATTCCTCATGTCTAAATCTGTTACGATCACGTATCTTCGTCTGTGCCCGTCTGAATTTCGCTACTAACTCTTTCTCAATACGGGACAGCTCACGAGCTTTTTTGGCTTCAGCATTCAATTTTTGCACGTCCATCTTGGCATTCTTATTATATATTGAGCAATCGTTCAAGGATCGTTCAAACAACGACAAATAACGTTCAAACAACGTTCAGGGATCGATAAAACAACGAGAATTAACGTTCAAACAACGTTCGGGGATCGATAAAACAACGACAAATAACGTTCAAACAACGTTCAGGGATCGTTAAAACAACGAGAATTAACGTTCAAACAACGACAAATAACGTTCAAACAACGTTCAGGGATCGATAAAACAACGAGAATTAACGTTCAAACAACGTTCAGGGATCGATAAAACAACGAGAATTAACGTTCAAACAACGACAAATAACGTTCAAACAACGTTCAGGGATCGATAAAACAACGAGAAATAACGTTCAAACAACGACAAATAGCGTTCAGGGATCGATAAAACAACGAGAATTAACGTTCAAACAACGACAAATAACGTTCAAACAACGTTCAGGGATCGATAAAACAACGAGAATTAACGTTCAAACAACGTTCAGGGATCGATAAAACAACGAGAATTAACGTTCAAACAACGACAAATAACGTTCAAACAACGTTCAGGGATCGATAAAACAACGAGAATTAACGTTCAAACAACGACAAATAACGTTCAAACAACGTTCAGGGATCGATAAAACAACGAGAATTAACGTTCAAACAACGACAAATAACGTTCAAACAACGTTCAGGGATCGATAAAACAACGAGAATTAACGTTCAAACAACGTTCAGGGATCGATAAAACAACGAGAATTAACGTTCAAACAACGTTCAGGGATCGATAAAACAACGAGAATTAACGTTCAAACAACGTTCGGTGATCGATAAAACAACGAGAAATAACGTTCAAACAACGTTCAGGGATCGTTAAAACAACGTTCAAGGATCGATGAGGTGTCACATTACTCAACAGCTCTTTTGTTGAGGGGTGATAGGATTTCATTCAACTGACACTGATACTTTCCACAATCTCTTTTCTTCGTTAAATCAATAGTTATAAACCCATGTTTCTTTTCCCAACACTGCTTACAAAGAACAGAAAATTCCTCAATCGACATATCGCCAGCAACAAAATCGTTATATATGTTTTTCAAATAATGTTTATTCTGTGAAAATACAAAAACAAGATTGACATTATTACGGATTACCTGCCTATCAACTAGGTTGTAGCATTGTGCTAAATAAATGCAGGATATACGCTTGTGACGTCCTCTTGTGAAATAATTCTTTATTTCCTTTTGTTTCTCTAGAAGACAGTCATCAAAAACGACTAATGAGTCAGGCTTACATTCATCAACAGAAATCATATTTTCACAATTATCAGAAGAGAAGCAGATTTCCTGTCCGAGTTTAGTTTCAGCAGCATGATAGCGATCCAATAATTTCTGATAGAGAGGTTGGTTGAGAGACTTACTAAATATATACAAATAAGCAAAATCAATCCAATTTTTGTATATGAAATTCATGAGTAACGTAGTTTTACCGCAATTGCTTGAACCAACAATTATCGCCCTCATGATATCTGGAAATTTTTGTCTGTTCTCCTGCAGCACAGAGTCGTAGGGAGTAACAATATACTTGTTTTTTCTCTTTGGTGGATTTTTCATTGTAACGAGGTGTTCCATCTTATCTTATTTAAAAAAGTTATAGTGTTGTTTTTAAAAGCTCTTTTCGGTAGAACGATCCTACAATCTCTTCACCATCCAATGCTTTCAATTTGAATGTTATAGGTTCTGTGTAAACAATTTTATCCACAACAAAAATTTCTTTCGTCCAGCTACTTCCGTACTTACTGCTAAATGTTTTCTTGTCCCTGGTTATTCTTACACGATCACCCACTTCAATGTCTGATCGAATCTGTGTGGAATTTTGAGGGACCACCAACTCTAGTATGATCTTTTCATTATCCTTACACACATCAGCAGGCTTCATCCGAACAGTTCTGTGATAGCTATGATTATACTCATCAATTAAATCTTGCAGTATATCGATCCATCTGAAATTTTGATTAACGTGAAAACGAATTTTTATCTTGCCATTCAGCGTTCTGTGGAAACGTTCAATAATGCTAGATTTCTCCAGATTCTCCGTGTGGTATAATTTAATCGAGTTTTTATCTAGAATTGCTTTGAAATTGTTGTTTTTGAATTCTGATCCTTTATCAGTGTGAAGGAGATTGGGAGATGAATGCCCAACACTCTTTGCTCTGGCTATGATATTTTGAAATGCAGCAGCAACCGTCGGACCGTCCTTCTTTTTCAACGGCTCACTCCATACGTACTTTGAAAATGTATCTATAACATTAAGCAAATACTTATATCCGTCGTTATCATGACTGTAGCTAGTCATCACAATCAAATCTGCTGCCCATAAATCATCGATCCCTAAAGTCACGATTTTACGCTTTTGAAATTTTTTTATGACTGGTTTATGCATCTCTACTGCTTCAATTTGCATATCACCCGTGTTCATACCATTCTGGTTGCTTTTCCATCCACGCTTCAAAAATTTACTCTTCTGAGTATTGCATATTTTACACTTTGCTAGATACCTCCAGGAGCCATTTGCTGTCTGAACTGTTGAAGTATTTACATTACCAGTTTTTTTCTTACATTTGAAACAAAAAATTTGTGGGGTAACATTACGTTCTATCATTTTTCGATTAATTTCAGGTACACAGTCAAATCAGTTCCCAAAAAATTGATTTCGGTGTCAGATTCGTTCTTGAGTACCAAGTCGATTTTCTGAATTGACTTCACGCTCTTATTGATATCAAGGTAGTTAATTTGAACAGGTTGTTCTGCAATCAGGGAACCAAATTTAATCTGCTCAGTTTTAGGATAGAACATGTGTAGGATATCTGCTTCCTGGTGGGAATGAGGATCATTCTGATGATTAATAACAGCAGGCTTGATCAAGTTGCAATGAATTTCAATAACTTTGAAAGGTTCCAACCTTGGGTATGAGTTTGCTTCATAGTGAGTATTTGATTTAAAATAAAACGAGACATTTGATTTTCTTTGATAGAACCCTAACAAATAACCTAAATTTTTACGATGTTCAGACGATGAAGGGAACAAACCAACATCAACTGGCATCTTCATTTCAACTCTAGCAGTTGTTTCGTTTACACGAAGATAATACAGATCTTTATTACTAGCAAGCACTGCAAGATTTGTATAATTCGATTTAATAAAACCTATGAGCATATTTTCAATCTTTTCTATCGAGTAATTCCCACTACCTATGTACAATGTTCGCTCATCATCATCATCACTTCCTGTAAACACCACTTGTATAGGTTCAGAAATATTTTCAATACAATTTTTACCATAAAATCCCAAAAGACCGAGGGAATAATCCTTATGCTCATCCAAATGAATAGGATGCTCCATCCGTAAGCTCAACTTTGAGCCTGTACCGGATATCTTGAAGAGTGACATTATTGTTTTATGTTCTATCTTCTTATAAGTATGCATTTACAAAACCAACACATAGAAAATGAGGTTCAAAATGAAGGGAACAAGACGTGTTCGATTCAAGACTACTCCGAGTTCTGGCTCTCCGAGGTCTTCTCGTGCAAGGAGGTTCACCCGTTGAGAATATTGTTCAAGAATATTTTTTGTGTGAGATTTGTTTTTCCTATGACGTGCAAAATACCTAATATATTTATAATACAATTCATTTTAGCATTTTGTAATGACCCCAAGGCAAAGTACTAATTTTATTTTCCTCAGTAAATCGTTTGGTGTCATCCGAATTGAGAGCTTTTTTGTTCATTGTTATTGAGTATAAGGTATGTTTATAACTACGTATCAAATTTTGCTTACGATACTGTTCCTTTCCCTCAAAGAGGCATGATTTTAGATCATCCATTCCTATAGTTTGTTTTACAATATTCTTTTTTATCCCTTTACATTTTACCTGGTTAGAAACCTCATCCTCTTTTTCAACGTACGAATAACTATATAATTTGGATCGCAAGCCACAAAATTCAGAGAGATGAGCACCGTTCAGCTCATCCTTAAATTTCCCAATCACCTTTTTATTCTTTGAACTGTAACAGGTATGTGTTTTATCATAGTCACTCGTGTCAAATTCATCCGAGTTCTCCTTAATTATTTGATGGGGATCGATGGTTGTTTCTACGAAATACGAATCTGTATCCATGTAACAAAGATTTAAATTAGGATCGTATCGTTTTAGTTTATTGTAGAAGAAATCATACATCAGGTGTTTGGATAAATCGAGAACCGAAAATCCCAAGTATAGGGGTTGATTAAATTTTATTTTATTTCGGGTCATGTGGCACGCTAGGAAATCTTCATCGAATATCGTAAATCTAGAAAACGTTGGTTTTTTCGCTAATTTGGATGCCTTCTTTTCGTTGCACAGCCTAATATCTTGACGTTTACGTAAATTCATCATTGTGCGACCAAATACGGAATTATTCATAAGCTTATAGAAATCCTTTTCGAAATCGTTCGAGCAGTTAGCTCGTTTAGAGGTATTAAAATCTATGTAGGATTTCATAAACGGTTTTTGTTCGAATTTTATAACGCGGTGAATGGCTGTAATTTCTAAACCCTGACTCATATACAATTTCAAATTATCAATATGTACAACGTATCGTTTTTTATCGTAGAGGGTCGTACACAACTTTTGGTTGTAGTGCTCTGGAGCTAATGGGAGATCTCTGTGTGAATCATGAAGCCTTTGAGGATAATGTAAATCAACTTCGAATATATAACCTTGTTGATTGTTATCGTGGTATCCTTCAATTATTTTTTTCCAAGATTCAATATCATGAAGCGTTGGAGGAACCCACTCAAATTTTCTGTACGGGAGTGACCTGGATAATGCCCACCCGTACAAATTGTTCGCATCTATGTAACTTAGATAACTATCCGGTTTCGTATCATCGTAATCTTTGATGTGCCGGTTATTGGCTTTCACGTATCTTTTCGAGCACTGGGAAATACCTCCTCTAATACCCTTTTCAATTAATAAATACATATCATAGTCTACAATTAGGTCTAGTTTTATTTTCGTTGATTTTAACATTGCATCCCAAGCGAGTGATGGAGCTGTGGTGTAATGTGCAGGATCAAGTTTATAATTAGCTAAGCAAACGTTACGAAAATTTTCGAATACATCTGCTAGCAGCAAAACATCCTGAATATTGTACAAATCAGAATAAATTCCTAAACTTTTGACTTTCAGTTTATTCCATACGTGGAGGTAATGATTGAAATCATTGGAGTTTATATTCGATTCGTTTAGCGAATCGTAGAAATCTTCAGGAGAAAGTGTTCTATCATGATCAAGTTTTTTAACACTGTTCACAAACTCGTAAGGGAATACCCCTTTTCTTCTTAGGATGCTAAACAGTTTATTTTCATCATTTTTCTCTCTATGAAAATATTTCCCACAAACAGAGTTATCCTTGATAAATGCATTAAGATGCGAGAATTCTTCTGGTTTCAAATTCTGCGCTAGTTTCTCGAGAGAGCTTGACATGAATCTAAAGCTATCAATAAAACTCAATTTCAAGTATCCCTTTCTCAATTTAACCATGTTCTTTGAGAAGGTTATATACTTTTCCTCAGAATTAGCGAGCACTGTAGTTTGATTTTTTTCATTTCCATAATTGAATAGTTCTTTTATGAAGAGATGCGAGTCGTAACCAGATAGATTGTGGCAAACAACTGGAATATTTGTAACGAGTTGCCTGCGTCGGTTACATTCGGGGTGTGAACTTCCTAAAAATGTTGAGGTCAGATGACAATGATCTCTATCTTTTGTTGTTCCTAGTTCAATTTCTTTATCACAAATATGGCATACGTTTGATAATTGAAAATGTCTTTCCTCTTCATCGGTTAACTTCATCGGTTTTGAATTTTCATATTTTTTTGCGATAAATTTCAATATTCCATGAAGTTTCTCAATGAGCCTGAGGGGTACGTATTCAAGTTCAGCTTGATTTTTTGCCCTATAGCAATAAGGTTTGTGAATTTTCCCATCCACCCTAGATACCAAATATGTGGTAAATCCATAAGGAATATGTTTTTTAGTTTTCATTGTAAAGGATTCATTTTGGTCATTTTTATTATTATTTTTTTGGTCATGCAATAAACATTCAAAATCGAGATAAATAACGTATGGGTGTTCGAATTTGTTGATAAAGTTTTGAAATTCTAATGTGCTGCCCTCTGTCGGCATAGTGGGTTTCACAGGTTGATGCTCACCACAATATTCCGAATGCTCAGCAAGTTGCCGTTTACTATTGAAAGAAACCAAACATCTTCTGCAAATTTCAATAGTTTGCTTATGCTTGGTGATTTGCGTCCTAACTAATCGAGATAGGTTTTTTATGTATACATAATGACCATTGTTTTCATTAACCAAGTATAACAAATCTATATCTTTTTCAGCAGCTCGTTGAGTTGATATCACAATAGGTCTGATTTCTTTCCCTGAGACCTCATAAACATTGATAGCCATACTAGGATATCCTGGGTAGCCATTTTGACTCTTTTTCTCAAACTTGGGGATATTATCAAGTGTCATGGGATATTGAAATCCTCTGAATATTTCATCTTTTACTTGGTGTTTATAATGGCTAACATTCTGAGGGTTTTTCCTCTTGTCATTAATACCACAGCATATAGAATAAGCAAAACACAAATTATCCGAAGTATTATGAACGTTTACACAAGCTTTTTTATCTGAAATCCATTTGGGCAACTCTATGTAAGAACTACCACTCAAAGGGTTATATTTGCTCAAGCTCAGAATAAGTCTTTTAGGTCTATATAATGACCACCCTGAGCCTGCTGCAGGTTGGTGCTGTGATTCTCTTTGTTTTAAATCATCAAATTTTTGTTCTATAACATCATTTAAATTAATATTTGTAGTAATAACGTCAGATTTTGTATGGAAGTACATTTCTGTGTATTGGGTTTCCCCGTCAATTTTTTCACGAGAATAAGTTGCTTCCAGGCTTACCTGCAATTTGATTGATGGATTCAAAACCCAATATTCCATGAGTTTGTCTATCATCGGATTCTTTAACGACTCCAAGAATGCAGGTATGTCAATGGAACCTTTAATATAAGTCCACATAATCTTTTTGAACTGAGAGTTGATGGTGATTTCCTCTTCTGTTGAAAACGCATCATTCAAATTTTCTTGATTTGATACGGTGTTGCTAATGTGCTTTTTGGATTTGATATGACGGGTCCAATTTGATTTTGTTACCGACAAATTGCAGGAAGAACATATTTTTTTATCTTGCATCTGAGGAGGGGAAGTATTTGGAATCATAGAGTTCTGGGAGCCTACATGTTTTACAGATTTGATATGCCGAGCCCAATTTGATTTTGTCACCAGAATATTACATGTAGAACAATGTTTTTTAGAGTTCTCACTCATTAGAGAGGGACCATCAGTGTGAGAATTAGGGGGTATGTCTGTGGAGTTTTTACTAACCTTATATTGATTAGTAATAGGGTCTTTAACTAATTTGATTACGATTCTATCCTTATCTGCTAGGATTTCTTTTGGCGGAGAGTGAGGTGTGGAAAGTTCCTCTTGAGAATCTGCATCAAATATCGATTTAGAAATACGTTTCAGAGCATCCTCTCTCGATTCATGGGAATTAATTTTTTCCTCGGGATTTGATTTAATAGTGGTACTGCCAGACAAATTTGTCATACAACCCCTAAATTGCTCAAAGGTTTTAGGTGGTTTGTTAGAGATGCATGGATTTTCACCCAACAAACCAACAATCCGATTATTATCTGGGTGGACTTTTCTTACAGGAGGGGAAGGGAAAAGAAGATTTGTGTGGGGAGGAGTATCAGCGAAAGGCGTTATCATGGTTGGAACATTGTAATATTGTAATAAATCTTCAGGCAGATCCTGGGGTGGAACAGAAGCACGGCTTGTAGCGACTTTGGCAGGTCTTGTTGGTTTTCTACTGATAAACGGTGTTAAACTATCTGTGTATTCGGGTAATTTCATGTAACGTGTGAAATCAAGGCTTTTCTGTTGAGGGTTTACCCTTGTATCATTTTTCCTAGTAAGAGAAATAGCAGAGGCTTCAGCTTTAGGATCAAAATAGCTTTTACTATATTTTTTTTCATTTTTAATAATATTATTTTTATGGGCTTTCGATTTTAAATGTCGTGCGAATTGACTCTTTGATCTATATAACGAACATATACTACAATATTTATATGCTGCATTATTTTCATCCTTACAAGGACGGGTTGTTTTAGAGGAAGAGTTTTGCATCTCGCGTTTTGGAGGCATGGATCGTACCGAGACGTGCAGTTCTTTACCCTGGCGAAACTCGACGGTCCGAACAGTAGGTACTTATGGGTACAGAGACGTGCAGTTCTTTACCCTGGCGAAACTCGACGGTCCGAACAATACTAATTGATACCGAGACGTGCTGTTCTTTACCCTGGCGAAACTCGACGGTTTACTGATTGGCCAATCAGCATCAAGCAATAGTGACGTCACTATTAGCCAATCAACATCAAGCAATAATCATGATAGAAAGTGACGTCATTATGAACCAATCAGGAACAAGCTGTGTGTGGTGGGAGGGGTAAACTGTTTAAACCTTACCTTGTGACGTGGTAATCCATCCATGAACCTTTAATTTGCACTAAAAACCACTTTGTTGTTCACTCCCGTGCATAAACCGTTTGTTCGAACTAACTGATAATATGTAGGTACCTACTTGATGATTGAAAAGGACACTAGCACGCTTTGAATGTCTATCCGATCCGATCTGTACCGCTCTTTGCAACTCACTGGTCCTGCTGCGTTTTTTTGATGACTAAGTGATCACTCAGGAAGTCGATAAGCACGTCTGGACCGCTGGACAAGGAGCTCGAGTGGGTTTTAATTCTACCGTCAGGGATCCCCGGGAGAAACTGGGATCCAGATTATTTTGAAATAAAAGCTCGCTGCGAGATTCAATCAATCAACCACACCTTGCCATCAAGGTTTTTCGCGCGATCTCAAACAAAAATTTTCTCTCACCTGTTTCATTTTTATTTTATTTTTTCATTTTTTTTTATTTATTTATTCATTTTTTTCCCCCATTTTTCATTTTTCATTTTTCTTTTTTTTCTCAAGCTTGAAAATTCAAAGTTTGGTTCCCGACACCCAATGCCTCGCTTTCAGTTGACGGGCTAGAAACCCCAGCTCGACGGTCGGGCCAGTAGCCCCAGCTCAACAATCGGGGCCAGAGGCCTCATCTCAAAATCGGGCCAGAAGACCCATTTTATATACTACTGATAATTGTTGAAAAACGGCGTGAGAGTATATTCCGTTAAATTCCGTATTTTACCTACCGCTATCGTATGTACCGCAGTTGATGAGATTGAGAGGATAAGTTAATTTGAAAATTCGCTCCTATGGTCATGAAACTGAGATGCACTGGAAATTTTGGTTTGTTGTTTTCCGTAATGAACCATTAATTGAGCATGAACAATTTTTTTTAACCCCCTCAAAATGTAATGGTTCTCGTTTCAAAGTACCTACTAGAATCCGAAATTTCAATAAAAAATTTCTGTCCGTCCGCCTTACGGAAATATTTTCCTTTGTTAAACTGATCGTGAACTTTTTTTGAGACCACCCGGAGCATTGTACTTCCAGCCGTTCGTTCACAGTAAGGTCCTGAAGTTTGCACCGAAAAGCTTGGTCAACATGATCGCTAATGAAACTATACATCCAGCCCAGTTGTCACTGCTAGGGAGCACATGTTATACTCACGTATTCCTATATGAAATCGAGTTGGTTGTTCCGTGATATTACTTCATCTGAAGAAGGATGGTTATTTTGGATTTTGTTGGTAGGTAATTTTGTGACTTGAACAAACTACCTTATGCTTCGTTAATAATTCTGCAAGTAATTACCTGATGATTGATTTCTTGACTCCGCCGCATATTTACGAAACTGTAATTGCCCGGTTGGCTCCAGTAATCGATTTAAGGTTTTTCTGGGGGAAGCACGAGGGTCGGCATTGACTACAGAAAACAGTGATCTACACAGAAGGGGCAGCTGTGTACAGGTAAATGTACGTTGTGTAATAGTTTGCAGCATTTTTGTAGTCCATCTAAGCGCTTCCCTGTGATTGAGTGAGGCTCTGGATTGGGGCTTCTCCTTGTGATGGAATCGGTGGACATAGTCGTAATGACAAAATTATCTGTGTTCTGCTCCTCCAAAGCTGAGACTGGGCTGAGGTATGGGCTGAGTGTTTTACAAATCCAAACATCACGTTCCAAAATATCAAGGTCTGCATTTAAAATTTTGACAGCTTTTGGGACGTAAGGAAATCTAAACCAAGGTAGACACTTATCTACCAACTTCCAGCTAACGATTAGCCCCCTCATTATGTTCACGCCATTAATTTATCTTCCTTTTGGGTAACTTTACACCCTATGTTTTCATCTTATCTTTACTCTGTTCACCCTGGGGGCCTGTTGCCGCGTTGTATCAGTAATTTGTTTTCACCCTTTAAGTAACCGTGTAATTGATTGCCATTCATTTATGTACCATATCTTAGGTACGGCTGTCGTAATAGTTTGAAACCCTAGCTATACCAATTATAATAATTATATCAATGACATAAGCTATACTGCCCACCCACTTGGCGAGCATTTTGTCCACTAGTTTTGTTAATGAATTTATGCAATAAATGAACAACCTATAATTTGCGAGTTTGTGTGAGTCTGTGACGGCATCAGGGCCAAACGGCTGAACGGATAAGGGTGATGGTCTGGTTGTGAACAGCGAGTTCCGGGCCAGGTTTTAGGCTATCGGTCGATCCTCCAGACCTTCTCTTTGATCGTATTCCTTGCTGTCCCTAATGACAGCGTCCGATTTCGCGCTTTTGGTTCCTACGGTCGAGCCCGTGTCGCGGTTCACTTTCGACCACAAGCCAGAATTAGATGGGTGCTGTCGGAAAGAAGTTTTCACGGTGGTTTTTACCGTAACTAGAACCATTTTTGTTGGACATGCCGTACACGATTTATTCGACGATCGTGAGTTCATCGTAAGAATAATCGCGGGCAACAGATGGTTGCCCTCGTGTTTCTTACTGTTCCATGTGGATGTGGTTCATAATTTATTAAGAGCGTTAAAATGTATGTTCAGTCTTGAGATTCTGGCTGGGGTGGTGCTTTGTTAGAAGCGGATTTGAAGGTTTCACGACGGGTTCCTGGGTAGCTATGAGATTCGTCGTCATATTAATCTCTCCGAGTATTAGTGAGCCGACAGTGTTCATCATTTTTTCCAATGGAAATTATCGTGAAGGGGTTTCACGACTGTCGGTTGGACATAAGGGGTCACCAGTTGCTCTGAGCGGGAGAGGTGAGGTGAGAAGAGTGAGAGGTTGGATGCGGACGGATGTGCTCCTATGGAGTCTTTTAGCTAACTCCCCACGGTTTTCACCACAGCAGGAGTTAGATGAAGGGAAGATTAGCTCCCCGCAGTTTTACCGTAGCAGGCGCTGTAGGAAGTGGCTCCCCGCGGTTTTCACCACAGCAGGCACCTGGGATGTGGTAGCTAGTATCCCGCGGTTTTCACCAAAGCAGGTACTAGTGGAGAGGAAGGTGTCCCGCGGTTTTGAGCACGGCAGACACCTGGGATGAGGAGCTAGTACCCCGCGATTTTCACCACAGCAGATACCAGGACGGGGTACCCCGCGGTTTTCAACAAACCAGGTACGAGGAAAGGAGGGAGAGAGGACGAGAGAGAGAGAAGTCGCAAGTCGGGGGTCGGATCGTCGAATGAAGAGCTGGGACAGAACGGCTAGTTTTTATAGGGACTTTTCCACCCGTCCCCAGGCCACAATTGGCCGTTACGACCGTTTGAGGCAGTTGGTGGTTGGGGAAAACCCTTGTTGTTGACCAGCTCAACGTTCTCCGCGTTTATTTGGTAAAATCTCTCGTAATATTACAGGAGTGGTTTCTGAGAGGGAATCACGACAGACATATTCATGACACAGACACAGAGAGGCATGTGAAACAGATTCGTATCTATGAGAAATCTTTGAAACCGTCATAATAAGTGCGAACTTTTCATAGCTTCTGTTCGATGCCTACCGTTCTACAGCCCGTTGTATAAGTTCAACGGGGTTTCCTGCTAGTAGTTTCACAAATTATGTTAGCCTCAGGGTAAAACAAGTTTTACAATTATTGCTTTTCGTTTAACTATGGTTGAAGGTTCCTGTTCGATGTGCCCAAATGTATTTTGCATTCAAATTGAGATATAACTACCGGGCCAACGTGATCATGGACTACACGAGCGCACGTCTCGGGAGCTAATGTTGATGGACTCTCGACATAAACACGTACGGAGCGTGAGCATCGATCACATAGTGGCAGCCGTGACCCGACGACAAGTCTGCATACCTACATAGATTCACAGTTGCCGCACATCTCTAGCGCTGTCAATCGATAACCGCGGAAGTCCCCCGCCGCTGTGGTTGCTGTGCAATGATCCAAAACGTTGAACCAACTATAGGGACGAAACAAAAGCCATCGGTCCGTTCCAACTAACTTCGCTAGGTCAGTTCGAACTTCTGAAACTGATGGGAGGAATTTGTCGGCTATGATTGGTCTGACGGTGGCATTAGCTCTTCCTCCAATATCAGTCGGTTCTATCTCAATGAATAAATCTCGAAATGCAAACTATGTATTACAATCGAAGCCTTATCTGCTCGATATTCCCAAGTGGTAAAATGTTATTCCATGGCATCGTTGATATCATTTTACAACATAGAGGTACATGTATATTACGGTTACCTAATATAAATATAAAATTTCGACGTTCTGTCCAGTCATTTATAGTATTTTGAAAACGCTTTCATATGTTTCGCTCAGTTGATAGCAGTGAGGATTTCTTTTCTGATGCAATATTGATCTAAATTTTGCCTCGTATAGCACAAACCTTCCAAAATATAAACACATGGGGGCGGAAGTATAATATTATTTATTAGGTATTTAAAGTTTCCTCGACAGTTTTCCCTGTAGTTTGTTTCACTTACCACTCTTATAGCTTTCCTCTGAACCGCGAAAAATGTACAGTTGTGCTCGCAATAATGAATTGAAACTTAACTAACGTAACTTTTTGAACTGGTGTGGTTACGATTGTTATGCAGTATTAACCATGATTCCGCAGTTGGCAATTTTGGTTTAGGTACTATTCTGTGAATAATACACCTATGTATTCGCTCGCTCAGCAAACACTTTTTTATAACACCCCCTCAACAATTTTTTTTTTACGTTTCAAGGTGCCTAGATTCCGAAAATGCAATGTCCGTCCGCCGAATCACGCATACCTACTTCAAGTTGGGTCTAAAGAATTCGTTCTTTCGCACACAGGCTCCATTTGGGCCCTAGTTGTGTCCCGAAACTTTGCAGCTCGATCGGAATATACCGAAGTGTGTTATGGGTGGAAAATGGGGGGAAAATTGAGTTTTTTGGTGTTCTAGTAACATGGGCTTGTGGGGTATCGTTTGCCATGGTTTTTAGGACGAGGAGACCGAATATGAAGTCGATTTTGACCGAAGATTGGAAAATAGAGGTTCTAACGAAGTTTCAGCCCTAAATTTAAATTTAAATTTGGTCTAAAATCGTCGTTCTTCCACACACAGATTGGGTCCCCATTTGGGAAACATTTGGGAAACATTTGGCTCCTAGTTGCGCATCGAAGCTCGGCAGTCCGATCAAAATATACCGAGGGGTGTTATAGGGGAAAAGTGGATGTATAAAAATATGGTTTTTCGAGTTTTTTGTTGAGGTTTTAGTCAACATGAGCTTATGAGGTATCGTTTTCCATGTTTTTTCGGGCGAGAAGACCGAATATTAGGAATATTAGGTGGAAGAATTGAGTTTGTAACGAAGGTTAAGCTGCCAAAATTCAATTTTTATTAGTCGAAAACCTGGGAAATTATCTGAAATCGACCTAAACTTGTATAATAACACTAGAATAAATTAGTATCAGTAGGTAAATCAAGACAATTAAATGGCACTTAAATGATCAAAGATAATTTGTCAAAAATAGGAGCCTAATTTGTGTTTTTGGGGGCCAAAATTGGTGGAAACCATCAACAATGACTATTTCAAAACACATGAAAGAAACAATAAATGTATTTCCAGCATTTATTCCAGTTATATCCAATAGAATAATAAATCCATGTGACAAGGGCTTCGCAGTGTTTTTTTAATTCTCATCCTAGCCTTCTTTTTCATCGAATTGAAAGTCGCTATTCTTTTTTTTCTCGACAGGATTGACTGAGTCGTGCGTTCATTTCATTAATAACAGTCCTTCTCTAGATTTGTATAATCATGATACAAATATTTAGTAGCTGTACGAACAAAAAACATCCATAATTCAATGTTTTTCCTTGTAGTGTAGAACGATGGTGTGGAGGGGGGTTGTCATACTCTGTTCCAAAGGTTCGTTATTGAAAATAATAAACAAAATCCCCGTTGTTTTAGTTTTCTGCTATTTCAGTCTTATCTGTCAATGAATGATTGAAGTAATAAGAAATGAGACGGTAGTAAGTTAGGTAAGAACATATTTTTATTTACCTTCGTTCTTATTTACGTACATTCTTATTTACCTACGTTCTTATTTACCTATCTTATTACCGTACCATTTACCTTATTACTTCATTTCATTATTATAATTTCATTCTTTTGTGCTTTTGTGCTTCACACTGAACAAAAACGAGGTGAGACACATTCGTGAGGTCTTTGTATCGAATCGTCTGCCGATCGGAAAACAACTGCAACGGCACTACGTCATTCTCGGTCAAGAACGCTGTGCGTTCTCAAGTAGGTAATAAGTCAGGGTTTTTGGGGCCGAAATCCCGTCTGGAAGGGCAGCTAAATTACTGGAACTACGTAGTAACGGAGCGCTTTGAAGCATAGGAACAGGTATGAACGCCGTGCTAAATTTATTGAACAAAGTGTGCATGCACCACTTTCCGGTGGGGTTGGAGAGATGTAATTTCTGGAGGAGATGCTCGCTCAAAATCATGATAAAGTCGTGTGTGGACAGATTTTCGAACTTTACCAGAATCGTAGTCTTGACGTAGGACGGAGTTTAAGATTCGTTTCGGTGGAGGAGCTACGATGAGAGCGGAATCAGCGTTAAATTTTCTATCAAGTAGAACATATAGAAATTATAATTCCGCTCAATCCGAAGTATTCCCATATTTGTATCCACATCAGTTTACATCTGTGACCATTTCACCAATATCTTCGATGTCATTCAAATTGCATATTCCCCCATCCCTCCCTCACCAGTGAATAAAGCAGTAGTCGGGATATTCCCGTCTCTAAAACCGAGGAGAGGCTGGGAATTGGATGGAATTTTATTCAACGTCCCAATAAGAGAATTTGGCAATAACCCAAGGTATGGGGCTCCCCTCGCCACGAGATACCGACAAGTAAGGACATATTTTGGGACGAACGTGATCAGATTAAACAATAGGCAGTTCGGCGTGCATGCGAATATCATAGTAGAAAGGCACATGTGAGGTTTGAGAATATTATGTATGCTGACATAACTCATCTGCTTTTAATCCCTCCACCACCCTCTCACACAATGAGTTTCGGTAATGTGGAGTTATGCCTCAGCGACGGCTTTCTTCATCTACATTAGTAGGATATTAATTGTACAGTGGTAGGTACATTATATTTTCATTAGTTCATCGTCGTACATCTAATTACATGTGGAATTCTCCATAGTTATAATAAGTAGTGCCAAATTTCAAATTTATTGAACCAGTATACATTTTTTATACCCAACGGTATAGTCAACTTTATTCTGTATAAAAAATCGACGTTTAAAATGGAAAAAAGTGACATTCTTGACATAACCAAGGGCTTTGTGCGAAAACGAGCATTGCGTTACGAAGTTTATTGTTTACGTAATATTGGTTTGTTGTTAATGAACATTTGGAATCGAGCATGAAAAAAAAAAATTTTCAATCACCCCTAATACCGTGGTTTGCGTTTCAAGGTACGTTGGATATCCAAAATTGGAATGAAGCAATATCTGTCCGTCCGCCGTACTTGGCACTTACCTTGGTGTCCAAGATCCAAAATTAATGAAATTTGGTTTCTAGGTAGGATTTTTTTAGACCATCCGGAGTTGGCTATACGTCCAGCCGGTCGTTCTCAGTAAAAGCTCTGAAGTTTGAAACCGAATAGATTCGTCAACACGAGTGTGAATCAAACGGTATGTACAAGACTCCATCCCCAGATATCATTGATAGGGAACAGCTGTTCATAATCACGCATCGCCGTATGAAATCCATAGTTGCGTGATATTATTTCATTTGAAGAAAGATGTTTATTTTGGATTTAGTTGATAGGTACTGTGATGAATTTAAAATTGGCTTATTCATCACGGTGGTGTGAGGGAATTGCCCAGGCGGTTATGAGCGAATCACCACCGACATCTGAGATCTTTTGGAAGAGGTTTTGCCTAGGCGGTTATGAGCGAACCACCACCGACGTCTGGAATCTTTTGAGGAGAACTTGCCTAGGCGGTTATGGGCTGACCACCACCGTCATCTAGGATCTTTTAGGTTTAAGGAGAGAGAGCAGGGTAGGAAGAGAGAGAGTAGCCAGCGGCTAGAGGAAGCGTCGAATGGCTCAAAAGGCGCAGGATTCGAGTTTTTATAGCCAGGGAGGCCTTCTCCCTCCAAACCCCTGTTAGGGGTTGATGGAGGGGTCCCCAGGTTGTGCACTCGGGTCCTGCGACCTGTCTCCCCACTCGACCTGTCTCCCCACTCGTACCGTTTATTCAAGAGAACTAATATTTGCGGGTCAATATTTGGCGAGAACTTAACTGTGAGGTGGAGTGGTTCCTGGAGGGACTCACGACAGGTACTTTTGGTTTATTATTTTCAATAATGAACCATTGGAATCGAGCGTAAAAAAAAATCTAACCCCCTCAAAATTTGATGGTTTATGTTTCAAGGTACCTATGTAGAATCCGAAAATGCAATAAAAAACGCTGCAAATCCCTGCACAACGGTTTATTATTTTGTATAGAATACCCTCCTGTTACAGATCACAGCTCTATGTATAGATAACCCTTCTATATAATATGATATGTACTATTCTATTATATACATATTATGTAGATCGCAGACCCTCCGTAGGTTAGTACCTAACCCCGTACTCGTTACTAGGTACCTACCTAAATCACGAGTTAAATGTTGCTAAAATAATTCTGCCGATGACAAACAGTACCTAACAAAAAGAAACACACATAATGAAGTTCTGAAAAGAAATTGTTGATTAGGAGTGAAAAAAGTTGCAAAAGTACCTACCAACAAACTCCAGCCCCTTCTACGTAGATGGTATAATGAACCGTTGTGTAATAATTTACCGTTGAGTAATGATTTACCATAGTAATAATTTACCCATCAATAATACTTCAACGTTTGTTCAAGTTTCACTACCTACCAACAAACTCCAAAAGAGCCATCATTTTTCAAATTAAATAATATCACAGAACAACCAACTCGACTTCATACTCCGCCAATATAATCAGGTGATCCCTACCAATGATTGGCCGTATTCACAAATTCCTATTGTGGGCGCGTCTCTGGTTACGAGATTTGGTTTGAATTGTATACAATTTCATTCACACTGGAGTCGAAAATGCCTGTCGGTGCAAACTTTGGGGCCTTACTGTGAACGAACGGCTGGACGTACGATGCTCCGGATGGTCTTAAAAAACTCGCAAGTTCAAGAACTATTTAAAACCGTAAAAATATTTACGTAAAAAACTGGTATAGGCGTTTTGAAAATTTCAACCCCTATTTTGAACCCCTTAGAGATGACTCACAGTACCGTCGAGCTTCGAGGACCAACTAGACACCGAACGGAACCTATAACCCGAATTTCATCAATTTTTTTTTTCATGGTAACTAAGAAAAGTGGCCCGTACGGCGTACGGCGTACGGCGGACAGACAGAAATATTTTTATTGCAGTTTTGGATTCTACATACCTTGAAACGTAAACCATCAAATTTTGAGGGGGGGTAAGAATTTTTTTTTCATGCTCGATTCCAATGGTTCATTATTGAAAATAATAAACCAATATTTCTGTCTGTCCGCCGTACGCCGTACGGGCCACTTTTCTTAGTTACCATTAAACAAAATTGATGAAATTCGGGTTATAGGTTCCGTTCGGGGTCTAGTTGGTCCTCGAAGCTCGACGTTACCGTCATTCATCTCTAAGGGGTTCAAAATAGGGGTTGAAAATTTCAGAACCCTATACCATTTTTTTACGTGAATATTTTTACGGTTTGAAATAGTTCTTGAACTTGCGAGTTTTTTAAGACCATCCGGAGCACCGTACGTCCAGCCGTTCGTTCACAGTAAGACCCAGAAGTTTGCACCGAAAGGCATTTTCGACTCCAGTGTGAATGAAATTGTATACAATTCAAACCAAATCTCGTCACCAGGGACGCGCTAACTATCGGGAATTGGCCCGTGATAAAGGTTGTTCTGTGATATTATTTCATTTGAAAAATGATGACTCTTTTGGAGTTTGTTGATAGGTAGTGAAACTTGAACAAACGTTGAACTATTATTGATGGGTAAAATATTGCACAGTGGTAAACTATTACACAACGGTAAATTATTACACAATGGTAAGTTATTATACAACGGTTCATTATACCGTCTACGTAGAAGGGGCTGGAGTTTGTTGGTAGGTACGTTTGCAACTTTTTTCACTCCACAACAATTTCCCTTCACAACTTCATTATTATTTGCGTTTCATTTTGCCATTTCAGTTACTGTTTGTCATAGACACAATTATTTTAGCTACATTTAACTCGTGATTTAGAAAGGTACCTAGTAACGAGTACGGGGTTAGGTACTAACCTACGGAGGGTCTGCGATCTACATAATATGTATATAATAGTACATATTATATAGACGGGTTATCTATACAGAGAGCTGCGATCTGTACAAAAAAAAAGAAAAATTATGCAATTATAGACACAGCTTCATTATATAATTCTCATTATAGAATCTGCTGTATAAATTTCTCCCTTGAGAGGGAAAAACATTAAATCATGTTTAATGTTTTTCCCTCGCAAGGGAGAAATTAGATATAGTTTTTTAATGTCAAGAAAAAATGAAAGCCACAATTTCACTGAACTCTACAAGTATAATGTTGCATTTACTGTACTTATTATAGAACTCGCCATCAACATATGGTTGCTACAACAGAAGGTAGTAACTGTGTAGTAACCAATGAAAAACGTAGCTATTGACTCTTGTTTCTTTCGAGTGCGATATTCTTTATGGTTGCTACAACAGAAGGTAGTAACTGTGTAGTAACCAATGAAAAACGTTGCATATTTGCGTGTCGGAATTCACAGAATGACCCCCAGCCCTAAAACATTAAACATGATAATAAACCGTTGTGCAGGGATTTGTAGCGTTTTTTCTATATGTTGATAGGTACAAGTTTCTTGTTCACGGTCAAACGAATCTTCGAAATTAGGTGCAAATTTGGGAATAAGTCGAGGGTCCTATTTAGGTTCAGCGAATATCAGAATTTCAAAGTGACCGTGTGTGTGTGGAGGGGGGTGGGGGGGGGGGGGCGCGTTACAGGTTATCGGGGCTGCGGAAAAATGCATATTTATGTAACTGTGGTTTGGTATCCCACACTAATCAGAATTCAGTGATCTAGGAGAAGGGTGTAATAATTTACAGCGTTTTCACACTAAATTGAATAGTCAATAGTGGATAACCAATTGTGGATAACCCCTAGGTCTGTCGTGAGTGCCCGAAGACAGGAAAATTCAAGGGGCTTAAAAATAACTGCAGACATTCTTTTGTAGAAAATTGGTTTTAGATTCCATTGGATTGTTATATATCTGATTACTCACGTCTCGTAGCTTCGTTTGGGATGATGATGGTAATGATACACTTAGAAGAGGTCTAGTGCTGTGGTCTTAAGGTCTTTCATCGTTTCTTCTGGGTCTGTGATTACGAGGTGAAGGAGGTTATGTGAATCTTTATGACATCGTCAGCTATTTTAGGTCTGAGCGCTTTCCCTTCCCTCCGAGAATACGACAAAGGGAGAATTAGGATTGAAAAAGAGTTATGGAAAAATGAAGCGTTTGAGTTCTAAAAGGGTGGGGGATATGGAAGAGAGCTGGCTTTCGTCTTATTTATATGCAAATCAGGGTCAGACGGCGTGGAAATGGCTGGAAAGTCCAAGGAGAGCGAAGAGGGCCGTGCAAAAGGCGGTGTTCTGAACAGAACTCATTTCTTACACCTGTTTTAGTAAGGAAGTTGAGGGCGTTGAGTCCTAACGCACTGCTCCTAAGAAACGACCCAACTTGAAACGCGATTCTTCCTTCTGGTTGTAATAGTAAAACGTTTCACGATACCGGAAATATATTTAGACCAATAAATTGATCGAATGGATCGAACGGTCACCAATTCATATTAATTCCCTCAACTCCCGTTGAAACTCTGTAAAGTCGCATAAGGGTGAAATATGTCACTTCTGAAAAAGGGAACTTTCATGATGCATTATTTAGAGCGTAAACCGGATTAAATTCTCCTGGGGAAACTGTATTACGAAGTTACGCCGTCGCCACTCGTATCCGATAATAAGGGTATTAGCGCTTCAACTTTAAGCCAACATAATGGCAGTTTTATCGGCATATGGGTATATAGTTATTGTTATATTAATTTAGAAGATGGGAAAGATTAACGTTCGTGTATGATAGAATTATCATTTCATGCTTGAAGCCCTGGAATGCCTGTTCTGGTGCCTCTAATTCAAGCAAAGAGGTAATAAGTGGATGTACGCCGTACCTGACGTCTACGTGGCACTTTTTTGGGTATTATTCCTTTTTGCATCCATTGATCCTTCTTTCTTCGCTTGTTTTGATAGTGTGTTGGCGGCGAATACGGTAAAATATTGGTAAAATGGACATTCATCAAGTCAGTAGGAATGAATATTAAATAATGTAGTTACCTGACGGTGATCAAATCTCCATCTTTTCATCGATGGATATAATTTCAAGAACTGGAGCCGGCCGGGCTTTCATAAATAAATATGTGGTGGATTCAAGAATTCTATCTAGAAGTCATTTTGTTGTTATGCATGACGCATGGGGGGGCGGGGGGGGGGGGGCGGGGAGGTCTGATATCGTCTGGAGTGACACGTAAATAAATAAATACGTATATATATATATATATATATATATATATATATATATATATATATATATAATATTGTTTTTAAAATCTAGGGATGAAATCAAGATGCTATGAAAAGGATTTGCCTACAAAGCAATTTCAAAAGTTCATGTTCTAAAAAGTTGGACACATGACAATAGCTTCTTTTTTCTTTTTTTTTAATTTCGTTAACATTGTCGCCAAACAAATATGTTTTATTTTATAAATTTATCTTGCCTGACGTTTACCTGTAACATGTAGTGCTTTGTTAAATTTACATCCAGCTTCGTAAAGTCAAATCTTACATTTTATATTTCCGATACCCCTTTCCCCCATCCTGGCTACGCCATTGCCAACGGAATCACTTTATTAAAAGAAATGGTCTGAAACGGGCCTCCATTCTGTTAGGTTCTTCCTTCCCATCCGCGAGAATGAGCCGAATGTCACTTCTGGTCTCAAAGAGGCGGACCCATGGCCATAAAACAGTTAGGCCGCGGAGCGAGGCAGTTAAGCTGTCGACCGAAAGTAAATCTTGCTTCTGCCCCTGTAGAAACATCCACTTTCTCGATTCTCCAAGACTTTTCCTCTGTTTCTTCTTAGTTACAGCTCCCCCTTGTAATGAATTGCTTTCGAATAAGCGTGTAAGCAATTACTCATCAGGGGCTTCGTAATTAAAAAAGTTTTCTTCCCGGCTTCCTGTTGAAATTATTTCAGGTAAGCGTGAATGGCATATTCCCCGTTTCTTAGGAGTTCGAATCAGACTATAACTCTCACTCTGAAAAGTGTTCGAGAAGATAACAGATTTGACATAATGAGATTTGAAGCATTAGGTACATATTATTATATTCAGGACTCTGTTATACCCCGTGTTCTTGGGAGTGATCGTTCTTTATACATATAACTGTCAGGTTTAGCCAGTTATACATAATGTACATGTTTACCGCATATCATTTATTCTTCACGTTTCGAGTCCGTAATTACCTGTCTTCAGCTGACATTTTGTATATTCATTTTTAATATCGAAAACTTTAATTGCAAAGAAATCAGTTACAATATACAACGAAGTTTATCTTTTTGACAAGTTTTAACGACAAGCTACGATGCTTCAAAATTAAAATCCATAGTTAACATTCGTTTTCCGTGTCTGACGCTTTTACGACTTGAAGAAAGGGGAAAAGTTGGGTTTAGGTCCCAGTGGCTGTAATTCGTTTTGAATTTGTTTTCTTTAAAGTTCATTAATTTATTGAAGAATTGCATTGGTAGTAAATTGTAAACGAATAGCATGAAGTAAATATTAATGCAGATAAAATTAATACACACACATGATGCCACTCTCCCATATGGGGAAGTCCTCGCGCTTGGGGAGGAGTTACGCTTCGTTATCGTAGGTAGTTGCAGCGTAGCTAGATTAGATGAAGTGGATACATATTATTATTCTATTATTATTGTGCTTCCATTATGTTTTATTATGTCTTTTTTATTTATTGTTTTATTAATAAAAATTGAGATGATTAAAATGATGATGATGATAGATTTTTTTATTTTATTTTATTATTTTTTATTGTTTTGAATTAGCTGGAGACATGGCACCTCTAACTTCATAGGCAAACTAGTAAAAGTTTGGCACCACGACATAAACATGACCGCTGACCCGCCACGAGTCTTCGATTTGTATATTTCATAATATTGATAGGATCCTGTCTGAATAAATTTGTAAGTTTCAATTGAGGTTAGGTGTGGCTTCAAAAGTAGGAACTTGAAAACAACTTAAAAAGCTCAGAAGAAGGGAAACTCTTATACTTTCTTAGAAGGATTTTAATTGAGGACTTCTGTGCATTATTAGAGGCTGAAGCGTATTAATACCCACACCTCCTCAAGCTGTAACATTGTAAGACTACTACAGTGGACCAAGGCCTTACAGAATCTTCGCAACTTATCAATATAAAGAAAACCCCTAACATCAAGCAAATTCCAGTCAGCCTTCTATCTGCGAAACAATCGCAACATGATACAATATCACACTTAATACCTAATCGAAGTGATTTGCGTTATAACAGGGCAGGTAAACGCAGAATCCATACAACACTCCCACTGATGACATCTTAGCGATTTACTCTTAGGCACACCAGTAGAGCAAAGTGAAAAAACAAACAAAATAGGTTTTCATAACATTTAATTTAAAGCTTGTGACAGTGGCGGTGGACCCTCGAGAGTCCCCCTTCTAGACCAGCGAGATTATCACCGGTTAAGAAGGGATATCGATTAGGCTTCCCCAAGCGACCCCGTCTCCACCGGAAGAAAAAACAGCTCGAGAACAGCCACTGTCACAAGCTATCATTTCTTAACCATTTATTCACCACTTTCGATGTCCCCTCAGCCTTCGACACTGCCTCCTCCCCCTGAGTTGATGACAGTTGTGGAGAAATACCTACGGTGATGGGGAAGTAGTGGCCAGTAAATACGGCCCACTATCGGTACACCCACTTTCCTTTAATAAGTGGTACCGCGAGGGAAGACAGCATATTTTATTCATGCGCACCCGTCGTCCATTTACCTCCGCACGAGCTTATGCTGCGCTCCTGCCCTAATATAAACCCGCAAAAAGCCTAACTCTAACTCGATTACGGCCTCTGCTTCTATAAACCCTTGGGAAGAACCAACCATAGGACCCATTTACGAAGTTGCCCGCTTCAGGATCACCGTACAATGCGGTGTGGCGCACACTTTTGATGGGATTCATAACGGATGTACAACTTGCCCTATCGTTTTCCTGCACTTCGAATTTCAAAGGGTAGGTACCTACGTAAAACGAGGTTCTAGAATCTCCAATGAGGGAAATTTACATCAAAATTAATATTTATAAATCATGTGAATGGCATTGGGCTCTGGTTATTTTAGAGTTCTACAGAGAAAGATTATCATCGTGAATTCATGTATACGGAGAGTGATGTGATGACAAAATTGAACCTCTGCATCACTCTTCTTCTTCTTCTTCGTCGTCTTCTTCTTCTTCTTCTTCTTCTTCTTCTTCTTAGATAGGTGGTACTATCCCCCCGCCACCCACCACCATCATCGCCAACGCTTGACTTTAACGCTTAACTTATTATTGGTTCTTGCGTTTTTATTGGCAAATCATATCAATATTTTTTTATTATGATAACAGCTGAACTCTGTTTGACCGCGCCTTGCTTCAGCGTAGAAGAAAGGGGAGTTCAACCACTTGAGACTCGATATGATAGGAACCATTGTTGATTGATCGATGCAGAGGCGCGCCTAAGACGACCCGTGAAGCACGCAAAACCTACTAGTACGTTACTCTCGAAAATCGTCTATGAAATTCAGGTACTTATGAAACTACCACCCACTCGACAGATTCACGCTTGTTATCTCTTAATGGTGTTTCCTGTCGACACACGGTTCGAGAAGTGATCCCCTGAACTCCAATCAAGCCATTCCTTATCTATGTGGGAGACGCATGTTTACCGCATCGAATCTCGCAATTTCGTTCCCGCAGACACAATGGAGGTCCCTAAAACCGGCTGAATTTATTATATGCAATATCCCTCGGTGTGGAGTATTGTGTTCGTTTTCGTTTATTATTCTGCGAATAATACACCTATGTATCCGCTCAGGAAAACATTTCTATAACACCCCCTCAACATTTTTTCTTTTACGTTTCAAGGTGCGTATATTCCAAAAATGCAATGTCCGTCCGCAGTACGCCGTATCATCCATATCTACTTATTTGCTGTCTAAAAAATTCGATCTTTGGCACACAGGCTCCATTTAGGCCCTAGTTGTGTCCCGAAGCTTTGCAGCCCGATCGGAATATACGCAAGGGTGTTATAGGTAAAAAATGGGGTTTTTTGGTGTTTTAGTAACATGAGCTTTTGAGGATCGTTTTCCATGTTTTTTAGGACGAGGAGACCGAATATGAAGTCGATTTTGAGCAAAGAGTGGAAAATTGAGGTTCTAACGAAGTTTAAATTTACGTTAACTTTTGGTCTAAAACCGTCGTTCTTGCGCACACAGTTTGAGTCCCCATTTGGGTCCTAGTTGTGCTCCGAAGCTCGGCAGCCTGATCGGAATGTACCCAGGGGTGTTATGGGTGAAAAATGGTTGTAAAAATAGGTTTTTTTTTGAGGTTTTAGTGAACATGAAATGTGAGGTACCTATCGTTTTCCATGTTTTTTTTTTTTGGGCGAGAAGACCGAATATGAAGATTATTTTGACTAAAGAGTGAAGAATTGAGGTTGTAACGAAAGTTCAGCTCCCAAAATTCATTTTTTATGAGTCAAAAGCCAGGGAAATTGGAATCACCATAAATTTGTATAGTAACACTAGAAGTAGCATTAACAGGTGAGTCAAGACAATCACGTGGCACTATCAGTGATCAAAGATAATTTTGTAAAATAACAGGAGACTAATTCGTGTTTTTGGGGCCCAAAATTGGTGAAAACCATAAAAAATAACTATTTTAGTTATTGCACATGAAAGAAACAATAGATGAACAGTCAAAATTTCTTTAGATATGTCCAGTAGAATAATAAACCCATGTGACAAGGACTTTGCAGCGTTTTTTTTTTTCAATGTTATCACATAGTTACTATGCGTAAGAATTGCCGCAAACATCACGACATGAATTTGAATGTAACCGAAACTGTACAACGTTGGCGGTGGAAAAACAAAGAACGTGTCGCACCGAAGTGTCCATGCGGGTAGGTACGTGATTGGAAGGATCGAGAATTACCTTGGACAAAATGTTACTTTTCATACATAATTGGAGTTTTGAAGTGACCTCAATGACGTCACTTTGTACCGATCATGCAAGCGCACACACAAACCTTTGAAATATTGTGCAGTTCTCAAAAATGCGGAATAAACAGCAATGTGGAAAACAGCAACAGAACATTTGATTGGGTACCTGTGTGGATTTTCATGGCGACAGAACCTTCCTGCTGGTACCAACTAACCCTTTCGAGTAAATTTTGCCTACCGTTGCTTCATTTTGGCCACCACAATTACAAGTAAGTACATCTAGCAAGCAGCTTGATGGTCTTCTTGAGGAATAGGGGGGGGGGGGGCTCTAATGGATACCTAAATAACGAAATTTGTTATGTACTTATCCTGTAGGTAAAATGAAGATTTTGAAACTCAAGCGCTCTCAGGTCAGATTTTGAATAATTATTGTCTCATGTAATTGCTCATTTTCTTGCCGATGGAGGTGGTAAGACATAATTTCGATTCTTTTTGATACCCCGCAGACACATTTATGAGGAAATCCATAAGAAATGGTTGCAGTTAACCTTTGGTTTTTGGTTTTGGTCTTCCAATGGTCAATGGGTACTCACTTGATTTGATGGAAAAATTCAAAGCTTCTTTTTAAAGATAGTCCCACGTTTGGCGAATCCCTTCCTCACTCTGAACTCCGTTAACACCTCCGGATGGGAACCACTGACTTGGACAATACTATACGATTCGATTTCTTAATTTAATCGCGGTGTCTTATCCCCATTCTATCGCCATTCCCAACATTAAATCATACAGGTTAATATCGCTGCTGGACACGAATTCCCGATATTGCTATTCTTGGGTGCTAATCACAAGCTGAGGTTGGGTCAGTTAGGGTAATTACGAACAAGGGACAGGTAATTTAGAACAAGCGGAAATAGCGAGCGGGTGGGAGTTGCAGAAAATAAAGGGAATTGAATAATTTGAGGTTTTTGCACTCCAGCTGAAAGGCGTTCCCTCTATTCTTGCTTGGTCTCGTGAATCATCTCCTAATCTCTGCTACATGGGCTAGTTTCGACATAGGTGATTCGGGCCGCTGAGGCCTGGAAACTCCTAATCGTATTTCTGCTAATGCTTGATTCAAAAATTCACATTTCCTTTTCGTCCTCTCAGGCACACCTGTCGCGATATGGGTTAAACAATATCCCTATCAGTTGACAAGGAATGACGTTTGCTTTGTCGGTAGGTTGTTACAGAAAATGTTGGCTGTTCCGATAGTGTAATTAACAAGAGTACTATGTTCCGATATTGTAATTAATAATTTATTAACAAGAGTACTAAGTTGATGTACAAGCACGTTCATTTGTTTTTCTCCAAGTTACATTAGGATAGATTGGAAAATTCGGTTTTCTGACATTATTAGGGGATGAGTCAATTTTTCTGCGGTTTTGGGACAAAGTCTTTTATTGTGCTAGCTTTCTAGTGCTAGCTGTATCTGGGTGTTGTGATAGACGAGGATTTGCGGTGGAATGCCCTGTGATGAATTTAAAATTGCATCACGGTGGTGTGAGGGAAATTGCCCAGGCGGTTATGAGCGAATCACCACCGACATCTAGGATCTTTTGGAGGAGAGGTGTCCAGGCGGTTATGAGCGAATCACCACCGACATCTGGAATCTTTTGGAAGAGGAGGTTGCCTAGGCGGTTATGGGCGGACCACCACCGACATCTAGGTTCTTTTGAGAGGAGGAGAGAGCAAGGTAGAGGAGAGAAGAGAGAGCTGGTTAGAGGAAGTGTCGAATGAAGCTAAAGTCGCAGGATCCAGGGTTTTATAGGAAAAGGAGTGGGGCTCCAGGCTGTGTACCCTGGGTTCTGTGGCTTGTCTCCCCACTCGTTTCGTTTATTGACGGAACTAACTTTTGTGTTTGAATATTGGTGCGAACTTAAGTTTACTAGAGGAGTGTTCCCGGGAGGGACTCACGACAGAGGTCCCCCCAGTTTGAACCAAAATTCGTGGAGAGCTGAAGGCGCAAGGTTGACAGGGGCTGAGGGCGAAGGCAAACATAAATGGGGCTGAAGGCGCAAGGTGACAAGGGCTGAGGGCCAAGGCAAACAGGTTGAGTGCTGAGGGCGTCGTCCTTAAAGCTAGCTGAAGGTGTACCTAAGACTAAGACTAAGAGTATGAGAGTATTTACATGGATGAGTGGTACATGAATAGTTACAGATGGGTGGATGAGAGACGATGAGTTGGAAGGAGATGTTAATGACAGTATTTACAATGGTGTATAAGATATAGAAAGTAAGATATAGTAAGATGGTAGGTGATATTTACAAAATTTACTAAGTAGAAAAATAGAAATGTACAAAAGTTGACAAAGGTTTTGATATGTACAAGAATTATTAAACAAAGGTCGTGGCGTTGGGGTTGGGGTATAATAAAAGGGTGCGGAAATCCGCCGTTCCCTGGGTATGGATAGGGTGTTGGGTGTGTATGGGTGTAGGTGTGGTGTGTGTGTGTAGTGTGTGGGGAGGTGGGTGATGGGTGAGAGGGGTGCCACCCTCTAACAGTCTTAACGTTGGTGAAGACTGATAGAGGGGTCCCTTCACTGCCAGGGCGGCGGTGAAGGGGGTGAGCTGGTGGGAGCCGGTACCCGTGTCGTCGCGGAGAGGGGCGTCGACGTCGGGGTCCGGTGGGCGAAATGGAGGCGATGTGTGGTGTTTGTGGTGTGGGGGTGGGCGGTGGAGTGGTGTGGTGAGAGTGGTCGGGGAGGATTGGAGCTGGTTTTCACCGTGCCAGTAGCACGGTGTGGGGCTTCCCGTCAATTAACAGGGTAGCGGTGGATTGTGTTGAGCGGATGACCTGAAAGGGCCCGGCATATAGGGGTTGAAAAGTTTTATGCATGCCGGGCTCTTTCAGGTACATGTGAGTGGCGGTGTAAAATCTTTTGGGATAAGTTGTGTCGTTTGTTGGTGTTGATGTGTGTAGCGGTTCCCTGTTAATTGACGGGGTGTGTTGCGGGGTGAAAATATCGGCTGGTAATCGGCGGGGGTCTTTAAAAGCGTGTTGTGCGGGACTTGTGTTGTCTGAAGGACGGGCGGAGGTACTTAGGCTCAATAGAACATAGGGGAGGGTTTTGGTCCAAGAGGGGGATGTAGCTGAAGTGGAGATGGCTTGTTTTAGGACCGAGTGCCACCGCTCTATTTTCCCGTTGGAATGAGGATGATAGGGAGTGGTGCGGATTTTTTGGATCCCGAGGGAACGGAGGAGGTCGGCAAAGTGGGCTGATTCAAACTGCCTCCCCTGATCGACCGTGAGTGTCCGCGGACAACCATAGCGGCTGATCCATTGGTTGAGGAAGGCCGCGGCGACGGCGTCCGCGGTGATGTGGGCGAGTGGGATACACTCAACCCAATTTGTTGCACGGTCGATCATGGTGAGGCAGTACCTCTTCCCCTCGGAGGGGGGAAGAGGGCCGACCAGATCTAAATGTACGTGTTCCCACGGGAGGGAGTCGGGAATGGGTTGAGGAGGTACATGGGGGTGAGCCGAGACCTTAAACTGCTGGCACCCTAGAACCCAGGTACGGATATCTGTGTTCATGTGGGGCCAGAAGTACCGTGTTTTGATGAGGTCCCGGCTCGCCCGGATGCCGGGATGGTGTAAGGAGTGGTAGTGGAGGAACAACTGCCGCCTCAGCTCCGGTGGGACGTAAGGGCGTGGTGTATCGGCCGTCATGTTGCACCAGAGATCGAGGGGCGGCAGCTGTTCCTATTTGGAGGCGGAAATGAGGTTGGAGAGGGCGGGGTCGGAAGTTGGATTTTGTTTGGATTTGAGGATGTGTGGGGAGGGGAAGGGCAGTAACTCCTCCACCGGCGCAGGGGTGGGACGAGAGAGCGTGTCCGCCACGCAGTTGTCGGCCCCCGGCAAGTAGCGAATATCGGACGTAAACTGTCCGATAAATTCGCGCTGCCGGAGGCGACGCGGGGAGGGGGACTTACGGTTCTGTAGGAGGGCGTATGTTAGGGGCTTATGATCTGTTACGACAGAGAACTGCCTGCCCTCCACGAAGTCACGAAAGTGTTTTATGGCTTCGTGGATGGCGAGGAGCTCTCTGTCGAACGTTGAATAGTTTTTTTGGGTTGGGGACAGGGTTTTGGAGAAAAACCCAAGGGGTTGGGGGGTGGCGCCGGTGTGCTGGTGGAGCACTGCCCCGATGGCCCAGTCGGAAGCATCAGTTGTGATGGAAAGGGGGGCGTGGGGATCGGGATGGGCCAATAGAGCGGCATCCACTAGGTCCTGCTTACAAAGCTGGAAGGCGGCAGTAAGTTCGGGGGACCAGGGTATGGGGCGGTTGTCGTGTTTTTTGGCGGGTTGGGGAATGGCGTGTATGAGGGGTTGTTGGTGTTGTGCTGCGTGTTTCATGTGTCTGCGGTAGAAATTCAACATACCCAGAAAACGGCGAAGTTCTGTCACGGTACAGGGCTGGGGGAAATCGCTGATGGCGTGGACCTTGTCTGGTAGGGGTGTGATTCCTTCGGAGGAGACTAGGTGGCCGAGGCAGCGGACGGAGGGCTGGGCGAGAACACATTTCTCCCTGTTGATTTCCAGCCCCTCGGCGGAGAATATGTTCAAAATTTGACGTAGGTGTTCCAGGTGTTCTTCGGGGTTGCGGGAAGCTATCAGGATGTCGTCGAGGAAGCAAAAAACGAACGGGAGGCCACGTAAGATGTTGTCCATATACCGCTGCCAGGTCTGGGCAGCGTTCCTGAGGCCGAATCCCATTTTTACGTATTCAAAGAGGCCGAAGGGGGTAATTATAGCAGTTTTAGGTATATCAGGTGGGTGTATGTTGATGTGGTGGAAGGCCCTTGATATGTCGAGTGTGGAAAAGACGTGCGTGTCATGTAGGTGTGACGAAAAATCTCGGAGGTGGGGGACGTTGTACAGGTCGGGGGTGGTTTTCGCATTGAGGCGGCGATAGTCGCCGCAGGGGCGGATGTCCCCATTGGGCTTCTGCACAATGGGCAAGGGGGAGGCCCAAGGGGACTTGGAGGGGCGGATAATTCCGTCCGCTATTAGGCGGTCAAAATGTTGGCGGGCCTGTGTGAGCTGCAACGGGTGGAGGCTTTTCCGGTAATTGGGGGGCCGGAGGTTTCAATGAAATGTTGGATTGTTGAGATGTGGGCTGAGGGGCGGCGCTGGGGGCGGTATTGTTGGAGGAGGGTTTCAAATTGAGAGGGGGGCTGATTGATGGCGTGTATGAAGCCGGGTATGGGTTTGTTGGTGGAGGGGTCAATCAGGCGCGCGTTTTTCACGTCGACCTGGAGGCCGAAATATGCTAAGAAATCGGCCCCCAGGCCCCCAGGATCGCCTTCTCCACGTCCGCCACGGTGAATTCCCACTCGTACGCGAGTCCGCTCATGTATACGGATGAGCGGTACGTCCCGTACGAGGGGATGGTGGTACCATTGGCGGCGTAGAGAATTTGGTGATAACAGCGCGCCTGACGACGGAGAATAGAATTTGGGAAAATGGACAGCGCCGCCCCTGTATCTATTAAGAAGGGAACGTTCGTTTTCCTACATTTTAAAAATAGGTGTTGGTGGGTTGGCGTGGAGTGGGGTAAAATTGCGGCGGCTGGGGCGGGGGGTGTCTGGTCAGTTGTTGGGTTGGTAGCAGGGGTGGTGGGGTTGAGTGTTAGTGGTGGTGGTGGGAGTTCGTCTCCCGCAAAGGAGACGCGGTTGGTGGGGCGCCCGTTCTGGGGGAGGGGAACGGTTGGGGGGGTGGGGGTTGTAACGCTGGGGTGGGGCTTTGTGGGGCGTTTGGCAGCAGTAGCGGCGGCAGTGGGGAGGACGTTCCGTGGTGGGGGAACGGCGTTTGGTCGGGAGAGGGAGGTGGCGGCGCAGCGAGGCGCGGCCGTGAGGTTGGCGGCCGTGGCGGCGGCTGTGGAGGGGCTGTCCCGAGGTGGGGGAACGGCGCGTGGTCGGGAGTGGGGTTTGGCGGCGCAGCGAGGCGCGGCCGTGAGGTTGGCAGCCGTGGCGGCGGCGTAGAGGGGGCTGTCCCTTGGTGGGGGAACGGTAGCTGGCTGGGAGAGGGGGTTGGCGGCGCAGCGAGGCGCGGTCGTGAGGTTGGCGGCCGTGGCGGCAGCGTAGGAGGGGTAAGGGTGCGTGGTGGTGGTAGTAGAGTGGATTCGGGCCGGGGGGGGGGGGGGGGCGTTGGTGAGGGTCCCCCCCGTGTTGGCGAGGAGGGGGCCCCGCCGGGTTTACCGGCGGGCGTCGGCGTTTCCCTGCCCGGAGGAGAAGGAGCAGGGGGTCTCGTCCGGGCCGTCGAGATGGCTGGCGAGCGCCATCTGCATCGGGTGGGGGAGCGCGCGTAGCCAGAACGTGCGGGCGTTGTCAGTCGTCAAAATACCCTGCAGCTGATGACGCAGGCGCCGGAAGAGGTGGGAGGGCTTTATGTCTCCGAGGTGCTGGGGCTGTGATAGGGCGGCGATTCGTGCGATCTTCGATGGTTGATAGAGCGAGACAAGGCGGCTGCGGAGGTCGTCATACGCAGCGGCGGCGTCGGGGGCGATGTCCGACGTCTGGAGGAGAACGTCGTAGGGTAAGAGGGAGATGACGCGGGAATAGCGGGTTTTCTGGCTGCTGATGCCTGCGGCCGAAAACGCTGCGTCCACCTGAAAAAACCAGAGTGCGGGATCATGTGAATAGAACGGGGGTAAAGAGAGTGGGAATGACGCGGAGGCGGTCATGACGTCGGCGGCTGCGGTCGCAGCGGCGGTGGCGGCGGCGGTGGGCGCAGGTGACGAGGAGGAGCCGGGCGTTGAGAGGGTGGAGAAGGGGTTGTCGACAGCGGCCGTTGCGTCCGTTGTCGTGGCGGTGGGCGGCTGCAGCGTGGATGGCCGGAGGAGCGGCGGCGGTGGCGAGTTCGGGTCCATGGTTGAGTCTGTAATTTGAAAAATTCAAATTTTAAATTTCAAATTCGAAATTTGCAAAAATCGGGAGCGGAGGTGCGTGTGGTTGAGCGGAGATGTGAGAGGTGTGCGATCTCCGAGCGGTTGAGGGAGTGTGGGCGAAAATTGCGATATTTAAACTGACTGACTGACCGAATTTGAAATTGAAATGGGACCGAACTTAACTTGAGACTGGGGGTTGACACATTAGATGGGAAAGAAAGGAAGGTTGGGTGAACGTCGGGTTCACCACTGTGATGAATTTAAAATTGCATCACGGTGGTGTGAGGGAAATTGCCCAGGCGGTTATGAGCGAATCACCACCGACATCTGGGATCTTTTTGGAGAGAGGAGAGGTGAGTGATAGGATTTGCCTAGGCGGTTATGAGCGAATCACCACCGACATCTAGGATCTTTTGGGAGAGATGAGAGGTGAGTGGTAGAGTTTGCCTAGGCGGTTATGAGCGAATCACCACCGATATCTAGGATCTTTTGGAGGATAGGTGTCCAGGCGGTTATGAGCGAATCACCACCGACATCTGGAATCTTTTGGAAGAGGAGGTTGCCTAGGCGGTTATGGGCGGTAGAGGAGAGAAGAGAGAGCTGGTTAGAGGAAGTGTCGAATGAAGCTAAAGTCGCAGGATCCAGGGTTTTATAGGAAAAGGAGGCCTCTCCCTCCAACCCCCTGTTAGGGGTTGATGGTGGGGCTCCAGGCTGTGTACCCTGGGTTCTGTGGCTTGTCTCCCCACTCGTTTCGTTTATTGACGGAACTAACTTTTGTGTTTGAATATTGGTGCGAACTTAAGTTTACTAGAGGAGTGTTCCCGGGAGGGACTCACGACATGCCCACATAGCCCTACTTGTAAAAAAGGTTGTGAAAGTCACTTATTTCTT
The DNA here is from genome assembly GCA_954871275.1 of Leptopterna dolabrata. Lineage (NCBI taxonomy): Eukaryota > Metazoa > Arthropoda > Insecta > Hemiptera > Miridae > Leptopterna > Leptopterna dolabrata. Next base: position 44,021,558 of record OX940977.1, read on the forward strand.
TTATAGGCGCTGAAAGTGAGCCAAAAATTATTTTGGAAATAATCGCCTCAAAACCTAAAAGGTTTCCTTCCGATGATCTTTTCTCCGTGGTTCCAGTCTTCACCATCAACCAATATTTATACGTCCGCGCTCATGTACTTTCATAAACATGCAGAAGATTTTAGCTATGCCCCGCCAAAACTCTATATAGGTTTCGTTTGACCACTCAGTTTGTCAACCCAGTTTGACCTAGCCGGTTCAAGTGTACTTCACGTCACTTTTATTTTAGCCTACCGATCCTACTGAGACATTTTCCTAATGACCTAACTACACCTTCCATCCACAGCCGAGCTGGATACAAGAGACATGTCTTCACCTTTTTAATTTCCAAGGGACACAGAGAATGTGAGAATATCCTCTCAAGTATCTACGTTGCGGAATAATGAGTAAATCAAGCAATATAGGCAGCCAGTTAACAGAACTTAATTAAATAATAGACTTAATTAATTTAAGTAACTAACTTAGCTATGTAAAAAAAAATTACAAAGAAGTTACACAAGAAGGATGAGTGTCTTCGTAGCAGTGCTTAGGCCAACTCCCCCAGTTAGCACGGAACTGTGTTCCAAGAAGAGGGGTAATTCCGTATTAGTAGGTTAAACTTAATTTATTTTTAGTTTAGTATTGATTTTATTTTATTTTTATTACTTGTAAGTGGCCTATTTCACAAGGAATAAATTATTTCTCATTTCATTTAATTTTCCTTATCTTTTAGCTCCCCATTTTCAGTAGCCCAAGGTTCCCATGATCATTCCACAGAATTCATTGTGCCCTAGTGAGGTAGCAAAATATACGCAGTTTCCAAAAGCCTCCACAGCTCTCTCTACATTTACACGAACAAATTCATTCAGAGGAGCATTAAAAAAGGAATCAGACAGAATGCTGTTTGCCAGACACCACTTAGCGAGAGGTGTTTGGTGATGAGGTGTTTGGTTCTTGAATTTTAACATCGCCTTTGAAATTGGAAATGGGATGTTGGGCACAGGGGAAATACTTAGGGCCGGCCTGTGTCTGGCAATGGGATCAACGTCGAAGCGTTCAATCCACGCTCGAACAAGTTTGGTTTGAATTGATCAGACAAAGTCCGGCTTACGAGGGCTCTTTATGGAGTGCTGGCGGGATTCCGACCGTCAAGGGAATGCGGGGGGGGGGGGGGGGGGGGGTGACCACAATCTGTTTTTCGGTAAATAACATCCCGTTAGGAGGATAGCGTGCTCTTCGAACGCCAGCGATTTAGTCACTTGAGCTGTGATTCGTTATAAAAGACCGTTGGCGAAATTGGTGAGTTCCACTAAATCGAAATATAAAGGAGCATCTCTCTATATTGCAATTTTGGTGCTCGTGCTTTATGTAATAAAATGTGTGTTGAAAAGATGAAAATTGATTTAAAAAATAAAATAAAAATACATTGCAGCGCCTTCTGAATCCATCTTCAGTGCCAGAAAATGAGTAAGACAGATTTTTGACCCACATGATAAGAATTTCCAAAATTCCGCCAAAATGTTTGTGAAACAAATTATCGTTCATTATTTTGAATAATTAACATTTGGAGACGAGAATGGGGTAAAATTTTATCCCCCCACAAAATTTAACGGTTTGCGTTTGAGTAAAATCCGAAAATGTAATTTAAAAAAAGTCGAATGGCGCTTGCAGGAGACGGGGGCGATGGAAAAGTGCCTACTTACGTAACTGTGATTCCTTAACTTTACCTCATACTCCAACTCTGATCAAATTCTTGTCGTGTCTGTGCGTGTGTGCGTTTTTAGGTAGGTACCGCCAAAAATGACCCTACTAAATCAGGGTCTTACACTAATAGGAATTAGTGATCTCCGCAGAAGGGATGTCGATACTGGAAAATAATAAACCGTTGCGTAATAGTTGGCAGCGTTTTTGGTTCTGGGTCTCACTGTGAATGAAGGTTGGTCTTAGAGTAATCAATATGGTCTCGAAACTCCTAAAAATCGGAATCCAAGATTTTGGACTACCACTTTTCTATTTTCATCCCTTGAAGATGTCAGAGTAACGCCGAGCTTCGCGGAGCAACTGTACCAAAATACTGTATCAAATTCTTGGCGAATTTAATTAATTAATTAATTTTGTCCCATGCGGTAGGGTAATTAAGCAGTATGTGTACCTTGGGTCGATAAAAAAATAACACAAATTTAAAAAAAAAACAGAATTTTGAGGGGCTCAGCACGAATTGTTTCATGCTCGATTCCGAAGGTTAATTGTTGGGAAAATAAACCATAAAAGTTTGAACTACCTACCCTTTAGTTTCAACTGTTGACAAATCTCTCTTCTTGTTCTGATGATGACAGGTGTGGATAGGTGCAGGGGAAAATCGTGATTGAAATTTTGAAATTCCAGTTAGCTAACCTATCAACCCATAGGCGCTGAAAATTTAGCGTTACAATATGTTTGCGCTGATTATTTCTAAGGACCGTTATATATACATTATATACATTAAATACATCTTCCGTTATATATATATACATTAAATACATTATAGGACTGAATTATTTTAAATCTATGAGCTGAAGAGGAAAGTAAAATGGTGAAGAAATGAGTACGAGCGATTCTTAAACGTATTAAAATGAAACAAAATCTTGCGGTTGTCCACTACAAAACAAATTGGGTCGGAATTTCGCTTAAGTTCGTGTGGCTTGTAACAGAGTGGGTAATATTATTTTCTACCTCGGCTCTGCTCGGATTGGGTCGCTCTCCTAAATTGCCCTAATAAAATAATGTATTTTAAATTAGGTGCTATTATAGGAGAAGGGAAAATATTAAGTAGACAGTGATTCTGCTCTGACTCGATACCTGTTTATTGGGTAATGAATTAATATAAGCTCCAAAAAAAATTTTTAGGGGAGAGAATAAAGGGGACGTGAAATTTACCCGGTGGGAGGGGGGGGGGGGGGTGTGGATTTATATATTTCTCGAAGAGTGACAATTTCAAGGGATGACCTATCGGGCAACCGCAGAATTCTTAAAAGGATGAACTGGTGAGGTGATATCTTACCTCGTTGCAGGCAGGAAACGGATTGATTGTACTCCTTCCTATTGTTGGGACGGGTGGCACCGTTCCTGAGTAACAGTTCTGCGTGCTCATGCATTAAGAACTGTTACAGGCTTAGATTTTAAATGGTACGTGTCCTCGGGAACGGTATGTCGCAAACTGAAGGTCTACGTTGGGGCCCGGAAGATGATGAATGGAGTGTTGAAAGATGACGTTATGATGATTGAAATGTAGGACCAAAGTGATGGGGACACGGATAGTTGGAAAGACCTTACCAGAATAGCAGATATGGGGTTTGAGAAAGAGTGTAACAGTGGGGGTGGACCCTCGAGAGTCGCCCTCCTAGACCAGCGAGATTATCACCGGTTGAGAAGGGATATCGATTAGGCTTCCCCAAACCGATCCCGTCTCCACCGGAAGAAAAAATGTATCGAGAACAGCCCACACTGTTACACTCCTCCCACATGACCTGCTTCTGGATAGCAGAAGTATGAGAGTATGAGTATGAGAAGTATGAGAAGTACGGTCCTGTGGACCGTAGACTTTTGGCCGACTCATCTTTCTTCCATAAGTTGGTTCTGGGTAAGATGGACATAAGATGGACACTGCTGTTAATGGTGCGTTTCCTGGTTCCCCGACTTGGCTCACGTTCTGGAAGCCTCTTTTGGGTTCCATTTTCTGCGACTAACTACCTACGCCTACCATCGCCCGATGTGCAGGTTACCGCGTGGGATGAACCAAGTGATGGACGTGTGCCCTGATATAGATTTATTTTTTCGATCTCCCGAGGCTGTTAGGAGGAGAGTAGTTCTATTTCTATTGAATAATGACAGACATTAGCAGCATCGAGTACATAATCAGTCATATGCGGACATTTTACCTGTTTTTTTCTTTTCTAATTATCATTACTTATATTTCTACATTTGTATTGGGCATGCCCGTATTATTATAAATAAATAAATGAGAGGGAAAAGGGGGAATGAAAAGTAGTATGAAGTTCTCCATCGTAATGGTACTACCTCATTAATTTTTACTGGTGGAGAACAAAGCTCCTACATACGATTATTGGCGGATCATATTGTCAGAGGTTGTTGTCCAGTGAATTGTGTTCATCTGGGCAACCTCTAGGTGATCAACCTCCATCGTTAGGATGGAAAAACTATTGGGACTTGTAAAGGGGGGAAATGAAATGGGGAAACCAATAGATGTATATCAAAGGGACAGGTAGTTAGTAAAGGAATCCTTCTGGGAAACCTTTGGGCTTATCCTTCTGGTAAGCCCACAAAAAGTGGATGGAGTATGGTGAAGTGCTCAGCGCATACTACCGAACCACGCTCTGCTAGACCAGTGAGATTATCACCGGTTAAGAAGGGATATCGATTAGGCTTCCCCAAACCGATACCGTCTCCACCGGAAGAAAAACTGTATCGAGAACAGCCCACACTGTTACAGGTTTTCCAAGCGCCCAGGACGAATTTCGGATGATTCCGTCTCTGGATATTTGAGGTTCCCAGCTGACGAATCGGCCGGAACGTCGTCAGCACGGGTTTTCCGGGTGAGAGCGGAACCGTTCGCCAAGACCTGATAGCTCACGAGGAAACGTGGAAGACCCGCTTCGAGGAAATGCGGGTCGGCCGGGCGATTGATGCTTTGCCAACAATCATGGGGAACTGGCGTGAAAAAGGTGGCTCCGGAGTGACGAGGCGTAGGTGTCCGGGAGGGGGAATGTTTTCAACAGAAAGGATAAAGGATTCTTCAGGGCTCAATGGTGATGAGGCGATGAATTCGTTGAGCTTCGATCCGATTAATCCTACCTACCTACCTATCGCTCGATTTGTTAGATAACGTTAGGTCCCAATTAAAGCTTGAAATTTTACCTCAGGTTGAACCAAGGTGTACCTAGTTTGCAACGTTCGAGTTTCTTAATAATCAATCGTGAGAAATACTCGGGGTCTATTATGTCCAAATAAAGTGTGTGATCAGAGCTGAATTCTTGAACGGCGAGGCAGCAGAAAAACGGGTCGTAAGAGCTGATTGGAAATGATCTGTTTCGGTCGAATAAGAAGACGCCCGCTCGGGTAGTCGCTATTTAATAAAAATCTTCTCGTTGAGATTAAAATTGATTACCGAGACGAAGCACTGAAACGGCAAATGGATGGAAACTGCTAAAAATTACTTTTTACGCTCGGTCGGGTAAAAGGAGGGGGAAGCTCGAGTGGCGGCGGAGCGAAAGGGGATCGAAGTGCTTAGTATATTTTTTTCGAGGGCCCTTATAATATTTATCAAGCGGTCGCCAGAATTGACCTCAGGTAACGGCTGCCCTTTCCGTCCTACGCTGAAAGCCTTTTCCCGTGTATGCAACATATATTCAAACGGATTGAAGGAGTCGTCGTTAATATTATTAGTTGACCTACCTGCAAATTGTATTGATTTTGTCTTGGATACAATTACAGTAGACTAACAGGGAACCGTAGGGTTCAAACTGATACAGGGGCGTTGCGTTCATAAGGCCACTTTGGCCACTGCCCCGGTCACCAAAACCCCAGGAGTACAAAAAAATCAAACCATGTACTCAGTTTATTTATTTATTTATTTATTTACTTATGTGTTGGCGTTTGAATTTACCTCAGTGCATTGTACCTAGCTTTTTTCACTAAGTTTAACAGCGACCCGCTAGATTTCTCTGGCTATGGATACTCGTCATTCTAGTAGAGCATCCATGATGGTTCCCTAGATCAAGCATATTTTTGGAATATGGCGACAGTAATCGAAGTCTTGAAAACGAAATCGAAACCTAGGCTCCTGAAAGTGGAAGGCGCTGGGACCTAGTGTTCCCATGGCAACTGAGAAAAGTCCGCGCATGATGAGTAGTAAAAATGTAGTTTGCCACACCCACTTTGGGCCCCGTCCCCAGAATCTGATTTCCACCCAAAAATCGTGCCTGTTCACAATCGACTCGATCCCTTCGATTCAACTTGTCATCTCGATACGAGATGCTTGATTCAATTTGCTTTTGTTGTCTCGTGAATGACATTCGCTTTCTCGTTTGAGTCTGTGGTCAGTTTTCCATTTTTTTCACTTCGAATTTTGTTCGTTTGCATTCGGTCCGGTTCCGGTACAGATTTGGATTTGTGGTACCTACGTGCTTTTTGTCCTGTTTGCTATTTGTGGTCTTGTGGATTGATGGGCTTCTAGTCAATAGATTCTCCATTCAAGTAGGTGCCGGCCGACGGGTAATTGTTTCGTTGTGTTTTAGTTGACTATATATTTGTACCACATGAATTCGGTGGCTAATTTATAGTCGAAATTTTCGACGTTTTCGTACGACGAGTGTTGATTAAAAGCTTAGGAAGAGACAACCCTTTGCTGAATATCACTCAATAATAAAGGAAAGGGTGTTGTTGCCTTGAGGCATTTTGTAGAAAAATCTGTTGGTTTTGTGTTCTAGTTTGTGGTGCCCCACCGTTTTCAGAGCACAAGCACCGCTTCTGAAATTGAATTGTGGTAGAGACGTGTGAAATTCCACTGACTTACCTATTCAGTACTAGGTGGAGGATGACCCTTAAGTGGGACAGTATAATTATATTTACCTACTACAACTGTACCGAAGTTCAAGGCCCACCCAAATCCATGGAGCGGTTTGAAAATCTTTTCAAACGTTCAACCGCATTATTATTTGCGTAGCGTACAAATAAATACATTTTTGCAAACGTAGGTACTACGTATCGCAGACCAACGATGAACGCAGACCAACGATGAATCACGCGTTGAAGTCAGTTTCTGTCCGTGGAACCAACCTAAGCAGAATAACCGGTGGTTGAGGGTTGACAGTAAACCGGTGGGACAGAGAGCAAGCAGTTTCCAAAGAGATAAATTAACCGCTTGATTCAAGTGTTGAAAATTCGTAAAATCATGAGGGGTTTAATGATGCAGTTTTTGGGGCAACCAAAATAGCGCCCATAGGCTTGGGTATCGAAGTAAAAAATATCAATATTGCCGATATCGATATACTTTTCTCCCCAATATATCGATAGAACGACATATCGACGCAACAGATATAGTTATGACGATATATCGCAAAAAAGCCAATCCAAGAGAAATAACGTATGCCTTCCCATTTTTTCAGTTAAATCTTCAAAATTTTAGGTTCCAAACGGGTTTCCAATATATTGTCTTCGCTTGCGCACCACAATGCTGACGTTTGGCAACGACGTTTTGGAAAAATGCTCCCATCCCGTTCTTTTTGGACTCTCGTTGAGAAAAAACGCTCAAAAGAATTATCAGTCAACTTTGAAATTTTGTCTACAAGCTTCGCTTCGGGGAAGGAAAACAAAACAAAAACATTATATTAAGACAACGAAAATTTCTTGTTCTTCATCCTTCTGTCCCTGAATAGATCTTTCGCGTCGCCATAGGTATAGGTAGGTAACCGTAATTTCTCTTCAAGTTCACCTTTTCTCGGTTCCGGCCATGATATGTATAGGTAGAGACATGACAAGTTAAATTGTATTCTCACGTTCCATAGAGATACGCATGATTTTGTTTTTAAACTGTCAAATTCAAGAAACGCAGAGAATAGGTACCTAAAAGAACTTCAGCTTAATGGTGATGATGATTCAGAAGCAGGGTGGCTAGACAAGACAAAAGAAGGAATGATATATATCGTGGTAAAATATCGATGTGCGAGATATGGAGTGTCCTCGATATCGATATAAAATTATCGATATTTTAATGAAAAATGTCGTTGTTTCCGATATATCGATATCGATACTAATCCCTAATTTCAAGAACGACAGTTATTTTGGATTTTGTTGGTACTTTTGCAACGAACGAATTAGCTTTGGTGTCTGTGTGTCCGCAAATTCTTGCCATAAGCATAACTTCCTCAATTCGGATCCGATTTTCCTGAAATTTGCGGAATGGGCCCTAGGTAGGGCCCTCCATGAACTACAGAACGACGGAGCACTGGTACGGCCACTTAGCATGCGCAAACGCGAAATCTGAGGTACACAATTTCTTATGAACGTATGGCCAGATTTTGTTGAAATTTTTTTCAAACTACACGGGGGATTTTCCTTTAGCGCTACGGCATGAGTACCACCGTTCGTAGGTGTGCTGTGTATCCATACTTTCACTAATGAACTGATGAATGTATATTGTTATTGCCAATAAAAAACACTGCTAATAAATGCCATAAAATAAATAGGTACCATCCGTATTGTATGAAAACAAATGAATGAATTTGAATGATTATGTAAAGCACATCAATGTGTTCTATTTCGTTGAGGAGCCTGTGCGTACGGCGCTGTTGCGATTCTATATCCAGTCCTTATTTGTTGAGCCGGTCCGTAGCCAGCGAGTGTGCGTAAACAAAACAGAATGCAGTCGATCAGGTATAGGTTTAGATATGAACGGAAGTTCATTAGCCATACACCCGTTCGAGTGTTTCGACAAGGAAAACGAGTTGGGCAGAGTTAACGAACTGGGATAACTACCGTGTCAATAGATTCAGAGCCTGTTCCTTTGCTGTTTGTTCATTTGGCCGTCGACAGTAGATCCAGTGCAATAGTTCGTTTATTAATAGCTTCGAATTCACTGTGTCAATTCGCACCGGGGGACAACATGAACGGCGAGGCCTAACCATCGAATAATACGATGGTCCTAACTGCAGGTGGGTCATCACTGCTGTTATATGAGTAAATTCCGAAGTGGAAGAACGAGTAAACATTCCTGGAGGGATTTTTGGCACAGGTGTTCTAACTGGTAGGTTTCAGACCTATGGAAAACCGATCCTTCGCCGTCGGCATCACATCATCGTTGGAGGATTTCCAAGTTTCAATGATATCAACAAGAGGGGGATCATTTTGTTTTCTGCCAACATATCGACGTCCACCTGTAGATTGATCCTCATTACTCGCGGTTAGACTTGTAGGTATCTCACGGATGTTCTCATCATCCGCTCTTGTAACAAGATTTTTCTGTTCGTGAATAGATTTTAATGTTCGCTATTCAAGGACCGTGAACCTCTCTTGTCAGGAACTCCCATCAAAAGCACGGAGCAGGTACACGTTGACACCTTGGACTTCGTCGGGAAAAATTCCAATTATGTTTTTGGTTAATTATTTTCAATGCAGCGAAAAAAGCAATTTGTTTGTAACCCCTCGCCTCAGCTTCAAAACAGGTTGTGCGTTTCAAAGTTCCGTTTCGTAGAATCCGGAAGTCGGATAGAAAAATTCCGACACACAGTGGGAGGAGTGGCATGATTTCGTGGCGTGTTCCATGGTGTTTTCGTGAACATGGACATAGAGGTCGACTGAGACGTCAGAAATAATTTTACATGTGGTACCAATGTTTTCAAAGGCGGAGAACACGAGTATGCAATCAGAATAGTTACATTTATATTTAAAGTCGGATAAAATGAATAAAATTCATACTCACACCTGAATATCGTGGTTCTCCTCAGCTCTCTACCTATACCACTCCTAAATATAGAAAGATTTGACAAAATAAATGAAGGGAACGAAGAGCCGGGTGACGCCAAGGGAAAAGGACCCGTTCCATCAACCGCCGTCGCCCTCAGCGAGCATAACGGCAGGTTGTGGACCGGGGACTTGTGGAAACGGGCCTATATAAACAGGCCTTCTGGCCCAGCTCGTCATTCGACCAATCTCGTTCTTACCCACGACTGATCTCTCTCTCACTCGACCTTCACCTCCTCTCTCTCACTCGGCCCTCGCCTCCTGTGGTGAAAACCGCGGGGCGCTCTTTCCTTCAGCGTCTGCTGTTGTGAAAACCGCGGGACGCTTCCTTCTCCTTTAGCTCCTGCTGTGGTGAAAACCGCGCGGAGCCATCCTCTACCTTCCCAGTGTCTGCTATGGTGAAAACTGCGCCTCTTCCTCATCTAGCACCTGCTGTGGTGAAAACCGCGGGGTGTTAGCCTCCACCTTCCCGGTGTCTGCTGTGGTGAAAACTACTAGCTCCCGCTTCCCAGGCGCCTCCTGTGGTGAAAACCGCGGGGCAGTAGAAAAGGCTCCTACGGAGCACATCCTTCCTCGTCCTCTTATCATCCAATCTCTCACTCAATTCATCCTGCACATCACCCAAGCCTACCCAACCAATAGGAGTCACAAAACTGATATTTTAATGTTCGGCTACAAAATTAACCGAGAAAGTCTTCAATCTCTCTATCTTTGATATGACTAATTTTGCATTCTAGATTATCAATAGTGCGCTGTGTTTGCGATAGTCAAATCCCAAATGAAGTAGCATATTTTCGGTGTCACACGGTGTCTCCAACACGTTGAAACGATATGAATTTCTTTTTAATCGCACATCGCACCAAAAAAAAGCTCTCTACAAGGAATAACGACATAATGATGAAGATCAGGATGCGGTGTAGCGAGTGATTATTGATAGCTGCAGTTTGAACAAATCTAGTGGTTCGGCAATAACGTTACCAATTGGTCAAACACGAATGAGGGCGTATAACTAGACACGGGCAGATCGGGGTAGACGATTTTGCTATGAATTTCTCTCACCCATTACTTGAGGAAAGGAGGGAAGCCCGTTTTCTGGCAGACCTGGGCTATCTTTTAAAATCGCAGGTTTTTTAAAATCAAGTTTATTTAAAAATTCGCTATTTAATAATGAGCAAAAAATGAGAAATGGTCCAGAAACACGTTTAGGGAACAGGTAGTATTTATGGTTTAATATCTTAGAGTAACAATAAATTCATGAAATCTTTAAAAAAGAAACATTCCCTTCTAAAGATTTTTCCCTGTGAAAATTGATTAAACCTTTATACTTGAGTTAATTTACACACTTCGTGTTTTATACCTTTCGTGAAGAGGTCTGCAATTTTTCTTTTTTTTTCCTCTTCTCTTTCTTCTGCCTCGACACGCTCTAGAATCCTAACTAACCCGCAGTCCTAATACACTGCTTAGTTTTGTAACTTTCGGTGTTCTGGCTTATTTATTGGTCAATCAAGCACAATTCGCGAACTAGCTTTTTCTATGCGGATTGCTTTCAAAACTATTCGAACAGATAGCACCAAAAGTGGTTAACAGTTAAAGAACAATGAATATGAAACGCAAGTAATGATAATAGTTTTACGATTATTTTGTGTGATGAATTTAAAATTCTCATCACGGTGGCGTGGAAGGAAGGTGAGTGAGTGAATTTAGGTAAAGGATAGAAAAGGAGGAAAAGTCGCAGGCGGCTGTAGTCAACCGAACATCTACGACTTTTGGAGGAGAGAGAGGTGGTGTGGAAGGAAGGTGAGGAAAAGTCGCAGGCGGCTGTAATCAACCGAACATCTACGACTTTTGGAGGAGAGAGAGGTGGATGAGGGAATTTCACCTAGGCGGCTGTAGTCAACCGTTCATCTAGGTGAAGGAGAGGAAAGGAGAGGTCCCTTGTCTAGGCGGCTGTATTCAACCGATCATCTAGACAAGGGGGGAAGGAGGAGAGAGAAGAGAGGAGGTGAAATTCCCAGGCGGCTGTATTCAACCGATCATCTGGGAGGTAAGGTAAGAGAGAGAAGAGAGAGCTGGTTAGAGGAAGTGTCGAATGAAGCTTGAGCGCCAGGATCCGGGGTTTTATAGTACTTGGGGGCCTCTCCCTCCAGCTCCTTGCTGGGAGCTGGTAGTGGGGCCCCAGGTTGAGTAACCCTGGGTTCTGTCGCCTGTCCCCACTCATATCTTTATTTACGGAGCTTTAGTTTGGCGTTTGGATATTGGTGAGAACTTAATATGATAGGAGTGTTCCCGGGAGGGACTCACGACAGAGGTCCCCCCAGTTTGAACCAATATTGGTGCTGAAGGCGCAAGATGACAGGAGCTGAGGGCTACGGCAAACAAGAGGTGGTCGCTGAAGGCGCAAAACGACAGGAGCTGAGGGCTACGGCAAACAAGAGGAGGAGCTGAAGGCGCAAAGTGACAGGGGCTGAGGGCCGATGCAAACAGAGGTTGAGCTGAAGGCGGTCCTTAAAAACTAGTAGTAACATGGTATAGGCAGATTATAAGTAGGTAGATGATAAGTAGGTAGAATATAAGGTAGGTAATATAAGGTAGAATATAAGGTAGAATAAGTAGAGTATAAGATATAAGGCATAAATATTGGGTGATGTGAGTGTGAGTATTTACAATGATGAGGATGGAGTATGTACCAGGGATGAACGAGTATTTACAATTGATGGACGAGTATTTACAGATGATGGAGGAGTATGTACAAAAGATGAAGGGGTATGTACAGAAGATACAGAGGTATGTACAAAAGTTGAGGGGTGCGCAAAAATGTGGTCAACATGTGGGAGGCGGTCGTGAGAGTCCGCCGTTTCCTGGGTGTGGTTAGTGTGTGGCGAGTGGTTGTGTGTGTGTGAAGTGTGTGAGTGAGGGAGGCGACCCCCTCTAAAGGCGGGTTTAGACGGCGCGCACCCACTCGCACACCAGCCTCACTTCCGACTGGACTTCAACTCGCCCGGCAATAAACTCATCCTCGCCTCACTGTTTAGACGACACGCATTCACTCGCACGGCACGAGGTTAGAGACCGAGTGTCCTTTGATGCGCGACCAAAAACCGACAGACGACGGCTCACCCCGAGTTGGCCTCACTGTGAGTGGCCTCGAGGGGAGGGAGGTGTTCACATTGCGCGAGGGACCGGAAGTGAGGCTGGTGCGCGAGTGGGTGCGCGCCGTCTAAACCGGCCTTAACAGTCTTCACGTTAGTGAAGTCTGATAGAGGGGTCCCTTCACTGCCAGGGTGGCGGTGAAGGGGAAGAGCCGGTGGGAGCCGGTACCCGGGGCGTCGCGGAGAGAGGCGGCGACGCCGGGGTCCGGCGGGTGAAATGGAGGCGATGTGTGGCGTTGGTGGTGTAGGGCTGGGTGTGGGATTGGTGCAGTGAGAGTGGTCGGGGAGGACTGGGGCTGGTTTGCACCGTGCCAATGGCACGGTGTGGGGCTTCCCGTCAATTAACAGGGTAGCGGTGGAGTGTGTTGTGCGGATGACCTGAAAGGGCCCGGCATACAGGGGTCGGAAAGTTTTATGGATGCCGGGCTCTTTCAGGTACATGTGTGTGGTGGTGAAAAAGCGTTTGGGATATGTGGTGTCGTTTGTGGGTGTCGTGGAGTGTAGAGGCTCCCTGTTAATTGACGGGGTGTGGTTTGGGATGAATATGTCGGCCGGTAAACGTAGTGGGTCCTTAAAGGCGTTTTGTGCGGGGCTAGTTTGGTCTGAAGGACGGGCGGATGTTCGAAGGCTGAGTAAAATATAGGGGAGAGATTTTGTCCAGGAAGGGGAATTTGCTGATGTAGAAATGGCTTGTTTCAGGACCGAGTGCCACCGCTCTATTTTCCCGTTGGATTGGGGATGGTAAGGGGTAGTGTGGATTCTTTGGATCCCGAGGGAGCGTAACAATTCGGAGAAGTGGGCCGATTCAAACTGCCTCCCTTGATCGACCGTGACTGTCCGCGGACAACCGTAACGGCTAACCCATTGAGAGAGGAAAGCCGTTGCGACGGCGTCCGCGGTGATGGTGGAGAGGGGAATGCACTCCACCCAGTTGGTGGCACGATCGATCATCGTGAGGCAGTATTTCTTCCCCTCGGACGGGGGAAGGGGGCCCACTAGATCCAAATGCACATGCTCCCACGGGAGGGAGTCGGGGATTGGTTGAGGAGGGACATGCGGGTGGGCCGAGACTTTGAAGCGCTGGCACTTCTGGCACCCTAGAACCCAGTTACGAATATCTGTATTCATATGGGGCCAGAAGTACCGCGTCTTGATAAGGTCCCGGCTAGCCCGAATGCCAGGATGGTGAAGGGAGTGATAGTGGAGGAACAACTGCCTCCTCAACTCCGGTGGGACGTAAGGGCGCGGTGTATCGGCCGTTACGTCACACCAGAGGTCGAGGGGCGGCAGTTGTTCCAATTTGGAGGCGGAAATGAGGTTGGAGAGGGCGGGGTCGGAATGTGGAGTTTGTTTAGATTTGAGGATTTGGGGTGAAGGGAAAGGCAGTAACTCCGCCACCGGCGCGGGGGTAGGGGTGGGTCGGGATAGCGCGTCCGCCACGCAGTTGTCGGCCCCCGGCAAGTATCGGATATCGGACGTAAATTGCCCGATAAACTCGAGTTGCCGGAGGCGACGCGGGGAGGCGGATTTGCGATTTTGTAGGAGGGCGTGGGTCAGGGGCTTATGATCAGTGACGACAGAGAACTGCCTGCCCTCCACGAAGTCACGAAAGTGCTTGATGGCTTCGTGGATGGCGAGGAGTTCTCTGTCGAACGTGGAGTAATTTTTTTGGGTGGGGGATAGCGTTTTGGAGAAGAATCCTAGGGGTTGGGGGGTGGCGCCGGTGTGCTGATGGAGCACTGCCCCGATGGCCCAGTCGGACGCATCGGTGGTGATGGATAGTGGGGCGTGAGGATCGGGATGGGCCAATAGAGCGGCGTCTACTAGGTCCTGTTTGCAAATTTTGAAGGAGGAGATAAGGTGTGGGGTCCAGGTAATGGGGCGGTTGTCGTTCTTTTTGGAGGGTTGGGGAATGGCGTGTATGAGTGGTTGTTGATGTTGTGCTGCGTGTTTGATGTGTCTACGGTAAAAGTTTAGCATACCCAGGAAGCGGCGGAGTTCCGTCACGGTGCGGGGTTGCGGGAAGTCGGAAATGGCGTGGACCTTGTCAGCGAGGGGTTTGATGCCCTCAGACGAAACGTGGTGGCCGAGGCAGCGGACGGAGGGTTGGCCGAGAACGCACTTCTCTGTATTGACCAAGAGGCCTTCGGAGGAGAAGATGTCGAGGATCTGTTGGAGATGGCTGAGGTGTTCTTCCGGCGTCCTGGAGGCTACCAGGACGTCGTCGAGGAAGCAAAAGACGAACGGTAGGCCTCGCAGGATGCTGTCCATATAGCGCTGCCAAGTTTGTGCAGCGTTCCTTAACCCGAAGCCCATCTTAACATACTCAAAGAGTCCGAACGGGGTGATGATGGCGGTTTTCTGGACATCGGGGGGGTGAATGTTGATGTGGTGGAATGCCCGTGAAATGTCGAGGGTGGAGAATATGGTAGCGCCATGGAGGTGCGACGAGAAGTCTCGTAGGTGGGGAACATTATAAAGGTCTGGTGTGGTCTTTGAATTTAGTTTCCGGTAGTCCCCGCAGGGGCGGATATCCCCATTGGGCTTCTGCACGATGTGGAGTGGAGAAGCCCAAGGGGATTTTGAGGGGCGGATGATACCGTCGGCTATTAGTTTATTAAAATGTTGTCGGGCTTTAGATAGTTGTAGGGGGTGGAGTCGTCGGGCTTTAGCTGTGATGGGGGGGCCGGAGGTCTCAATGTGGTGTTGAATGGTGGAGATGTGGGCAGAGGGGCGGCGCTGGGGGCGGTAGTTGAGGAGGAGGCGTTCAAATTGCGTAGGGGGGTGGTTTATGGCATGGATGAATCCGGGGATGGGTGTTTTTGTGGCGGGGTCGATCAGGCGCGCGTTCCGGACGTCGACCTGGAGACCGAAATATGCGAGAAAATCGGCCCCCAGGATCGCCTTCTCCACGTCCGCCACGGTAAACTCCCACTCGTACGCGAGTCCGCTCATATAAACAGAGGAGCGGTACGTCCCGTACGAGGGGATGGTGGTACCGTTGGCGGCGTAGAGAAGCTGCCGGTAGCAGCGCGCCTGACGACGGAGGATGTTGTTAGGGAATATTGATAGCGCCGCCCCTGTGTCCACCAAGAACGGCACATTGGTTTTCCTGCAGCGCAGGAAAAGTCGCTGGTGGGTCGGAAGGGCGTTGGGCACAATTGCGGAGGTGGGTACGTTGGTGGGTGTAGGCTGGTCCGCTGCGAAGGAGACGCGAGGCGGTTTCCCGTTGTTCCGGGGAGGGGGAACAGTAGTGGTGGGCTGTGTGGCGGTTGGAGGGATTTGTGCCCTGGAGGCGGGCGTGGAGGTTCCGTTCCGTGGTGGGGGAACGGCTGCGGCGGCGTGAGTGGCGGCCGGGAGGTTGTCTGCCCTGTTGACGGGCAAGGAGGGGCGGTTCCGGGGTGGGGGAACGGGAGCGGCGGCGTGAGTGGCGGCCGGGAGGTTGGCTGCCCTGTTGGCGGGCGTGGAGGGGCCGTTCCGGGGTGGGGGAACGGTAGCGGCGGCGTGAGTGGCGGCCGGAAGGTTGGTTGCCCTGGTGGCGGGCGGGGAGGGTTTGTTCCGTTTGTGGTGGGGTGAGGGTTTTGGCGGCGCTGCAGGCGCGGCCGGAAGGTTGGCAGCCGTGGCGGCGGCGTAGGAGGGGTAGCGCGGCTCGGTGGTGGTGGCTGTGTGAATGCGGGCGGGGGGGATATGCGCATGGTCCCCCCCGTGTTGGCGAGGAGGGGGGCCCGCCGGATTTACCGGCGGGCGTCTTCGTTTCCCTGCTTAGGGGCGAAGGAGCAGGGGGGTTGGCACTTGCGGGCCTCCCCACCGAAGTTTACGTGATAGAAACAACGGTTGGGGTGGTCCGCAGGTAGGTAGGTGGGGTTGGTGGGGCGGGTTGAGGTGGGCGCGCGCGCAGCCGCTGGGGATCGGCCCCTGCGCTGGCGGGGAGGGGATGCGTTGCGGCGCTCGGGTGAGCGCTGGCGGCGGCGGTCGGCGGACGAGTCGCGTCGGCGATCCGTCGAAAGGGGTCGACGTCCGTCGAGGGAGGGTGCCCGGCCGCGGTCCCGGGATTTTGTGCGGTCCCGGAAAGGCGGGGGGTGGCGCGGCGTACGCACCTCACTGACGGCGGCCGCAGCGGCCAAGTCGTGCACGGTGTCCGCGAGCCGTAGGAGGGGCTCGTCGGGACCGTCGAGATGGCTGGCAAGGGCCATCTGGATGGGGTGGGGAAGGGCACGTAACCAGAACGTGCGTGCGATGTCGGCGGTCATAATTCCTTGCAGCTGGTGACGCAGCCGTCGGTAGAGGTGGGAGGGCTTCTGGTCGCCGAGGTGTTGAGGTTGGGAGAGGGCGGCTACTCGGGCGATCTTCCACGGCTGGTAGGTGTTGATGAGGCGGCTGCGGAGGTCGTCGTACGCAGCGGCGGCGTCGGGGGAGATATCCGAGGTCTGCAGCAGGATCTCGTAGGGCAGAAGCGAAATGATCCGGGAGTACCGGGTTTTCTGGCTGCGGATGTTGGCGGCCGAGAATGCTGCGTCTACTTGAAAAAACCACAGCGCCGGGTCGTGCGTGTAGAAGGGGGGCAGCGACAGAGGGAACGCAGCGGACGCCGTCATGACGTCGGCGGCGGCTGCGGCCGTGGCGGCGGCGGCGGCGGCGGCGGCGGCGGCGTCTGATGACGCAGAGGTCGGTGGGGAGAGCGTGGAGAAAGGGTTGTCGGCCAATGCGTCGGATGTCGCAGCGGCGGGAGGCTGTAGCGTGGCTGGTCGCAAGAGCGGCGGCGTCGGTGAGTTCGGGTCCATTTCTGTAACTAAAATTCAAAAATTTGACTTGGTTTTGAATTTGAAAATTCGCAATCGGCGGGAGCGGTGGTGCGTTGAGTTGAGAGGTGAGTGTTGAGGGTTGGGCCAAGAATTGCGAATTTAAATTGACTGGTTAAAATTTTGAATTTAAAATGCGGGACACCGAACTACTTGACTGGGGCGACACATGAGGTGGGAAGGTGGGAAGGAAGAAGGTTGAGTGAACGTCGGGTTCACCACTGTGATGAATTTAAAATTCTCATCACGGTGGCGTGGAAGGAAGGTGAGTGAGTGAATTTAGGTAAAGGATAGAAAAGGAGGAAAAGTCGCAGGCGGCTGTAGTCAACCGAACATCTACGACTTTTGGAGGAGAGAGAGGTGGTGTGGAAGGAAGGTGAGGAAAAGTCGCAGGCGGCTGTAATCAACCGAACATCTACGACTTTTGGAGGAGAGAGAGGTGGATGAGGGAATTTCACCTAGGCGGCTGTAGTCAACCGTTCATCTAGGTGAAGGAGAGGAAAGGAGAGGTCCCTTGTCTAGGCGGCTGTATTCAACCGATCATCTAGACAAGGGGGGAAGGAGGAGAGAGAAGAGAGGAGGTGAAATTCCCAGGCGGCTGTATTCAACCGATCATCTGGGAGGTAAGGTAAGAGAGAGAAGAGAGAGCTGGTTAGAGGAAGTGTCGAATGAAGCTTGAGCGCCAGGATCCGGGGTTTTATAGTACTTGGGGGCCTCTCCCTCCAGCTCCTTGCTGGGAGCTGGTAGTGGGGCCCCAGGTTGAGTAACCCTGGGTTCTGTCGCCTGTCCCCACTCATATCTTTATTTACGGAGCTTTAGTTTGGCGTTTGGATATTGGTGAGAACTTAATATGATAGGAGTGTTCCCGGGAGGGACTCACGACATTTTGTTTATTTGTGTAATCAAATTGTGTTTAATAAGTAAGAAATGTTTATTTCTTCTTTCGTGATTGTGTCTGACTGAGCTCCACTTCGACATTTATATTGCATTTTCTGAAATTCAATACACATCCATCTATCTATCCATCTGTTTCTAAAGCACAGCTCTTAGTTATGAACTTATGACAACAATAACAATAGTGTTACGTCAAAACCTTGGAATTATGCAAAATCCCTCTTGAAGAGGTAAGTACTTATATAGAAGGGATGTGTAGTTTTTCGTCCGGTTTAATGATTTCTCATACGTTATGTATTAAATAGAACAACTTCATGTTGTTTATGTAGTTCAAAAAATTAATAAAATATATAAATAAATAATTTAGACAACAGGATTTTTTTGTTCGATTCTACGAGTTTTTATTGAAAAGATATAGATTGAAATAATGAGTTTTTTATGAGACTAAAGTAAAAAAGTCAAAGTAGCACATTCGATGAACAAAACCTGTTCGTGCCTACCCAAAATGTCTAGTAATATTGCATCAGAATATTTACAGTAGACGTCGCTTAGTAGAAATGCGGTTAAAGAAATAAGTCGGATTGAGATAAAACCTTTCAAGATTATAAGGCTTTATTGAGCCAAAAGGCGGCAAGATAATGAATTAGCATAGATACAGAAATTTGGGGTAACTATGAGCGTGTAAACCGGGGAACGAGTAACAGACAGTGGTAATAATAATATGACATTTTCCCCCACTTCTTTCAGTTCGTCACATAGTCAGCCAGATAAGCTGGCGGCCGTGTGACCCTCTCACTTCTTCTGGGAATCATGTTCGTCTCCGGTTCACCTTGCGGTGGGTCCCTTCTCTCTGGCGGGTCTACGGCGCTAGGCGCCTCCTACTGGTGCTAGATGTCGAGTAGATACCGTTGATTCCCGACCATCGGGGTACCGTATGTGGGCATACTCAGGATTGGCTTCCAGGAGGTCCACTTCGTCTACGAGCGGTTCATACTTGCTTGCACGAACCTGTCGCCGTAGTAAGACCTTTCCTGGTTCGAGCAACCAAGTTGGCAGAGCTTCTCCACTGGGAGATTTCCTTGGGTGATTGAACATCCTTTCATGTGGTGTTTGGTTCGTGGCAGTGCATAACAACGACCGTACAGAATGAAGTGCCTGTTGAAGAACTTCCTCCCATCTACTCGTGCCTAGATCGTTTGTTTTTAGGGCGAGTTGAATAGCTTTCCACAAAATTCCGTTGTACCGTTCACACTGCCCATTCCCCTGAGGGTTGTATGGAGTTGTTCGGCTGGTTGCAATTCCATTTGAGTGTAAAAAGGATTTCAATTCCCTGGACATGAATGTTGTACCTCTGTCTGAATGAATATACGATGGCATGCCAAAAACCGAAAAGAGTTGCTTCAGATGACTGATTAACGTTGCAGCCGTTAAATCAGGACATGGAACCGCGAAAGGAAATCTTGAGAACTCATCCACAATCACTAAAAGATATGGCCGTCCAGAAGCAGTCGGTAGCGGTCCTTTATAGTCTATGCTGAGCCTCTCTAATGGCCTAGTTGCCTTGATCAAATTTGATGGATTGGTAGGGTTAAAAAATCTAGGTTTTAGCTCTGCACATGTTCGACACGTTGATGTGATCTTCCGAACGTCGTCGATCGAAAATGGCATGTTCCGAGCTCGAATCCAGTGAAAAAATCGCGTGACACCTGGATGACAGAGAGCTTCATGAAGTCTGACAAGATCCTCGGTCGATGAAATAGCTCCACAAACCCGAGATAAAGCATCCGCTACTACATTTTCCTTTCCTGGTCTATAGAGTATGTCGTATGAGTACGCTGATAGCTCGAGTCTCCATCTCATAACCTTCTCGTTCTTGATTTTGCTTGTGTGCTTCCTTTGGAACATAAACGACACGCTTTGCTGGTCTGTAATGAGTTGAAAATGTCGGCCCATCAAGAGGTGTCGCCACTTGCGAACAGACTCCACCACAGCTGAAGCTTCTTTCTCAATGATAGAATGGTTCATCTCTGAAGAGTTCAACGTTCTTGAAAAGAAAGCTACTGGTCGGCCTTTCTGACTTAGCGTTGCAGCCAGTGCGACGTCAGAGGCATCCGTTTCGATGACCAGAATTTCCCGCGGATCTATAGCTTGGATTGCAGAGTTAGCTATGTCCTTCTTCAGCCCCTCGAAGGCATCCAATGCCTCGGCGCTAAGTGGAAAGTCCTTGGAGTGAACAAGAGGGTGTATTTTGTCAGAGAAACGATTGACCCATTTTGAATAATGCGAAAACATGCCCAACACTTTCTGTAAGGTTGTTGCATTTCGTGGAGGAGGGAGCTCGAGGAATGGTTTGAGGCGGTCTGAATCAGGCCTGTACTGACCACCTGTAACCTCATATCCCAACAGCTTGATTAATTTGGTATTGAATCTACTTTTTTCCATGTTTAGTGTTAGATTGTATTTCTTGACAATATCAAAAAAACGTTGTAAATTTTTGTTGTGTTCTTGTTCATCTAGTCCGCAAATCGTAACGTTGTCTAAATAGGCGAATGTAGCTTCTAACTTCTCCTGATTGATGATTGTGGTAATGAATTTTTGAAATGCCGGAACGCCGTTCGTTACACCAAATGGAAGCCTGTTGAATTGATACAGTTCCCCATCTACCTCAAAAGCTGTGTAAACTTTGTCGTCAGCCGCGATCGGGACCTGTGGTATGCACTCTTTAAATCGATTTGGCTGTATATCCTGTATTGTGCTACCTTTTCTACGATATCTTCAATTCTTGGAATGGGAAATGCGTCAAGAAGCGTAAATTTGTTGATAGTCTGTGAGTAATCAATAACCATTCTCCTCTTGTGAGCACCCTTGACAACAAAAGCCTGCGCCCTCCAAGGAGAATTACTGATTTCGATTATACCAGATTTTAGTAAACCGTCAACTTCTGCATTCATAAATTCAAGATCTTCTTTACTGTGTCTACGAGATCTGACAGCGATTGGCTTGCAGTTTTTAATCAAATGGCTGAAAATTTTGATCGGCTCCACCAGTGCTGCTTCTACACTCCCGCAAATTTTCAAGGTTGGCCGATTGCCTCCAAACGAGAATTGAACTGTCTCATGAACGCGCAACATGTCATGGCCTAAAATCAAGTCAGAGCAGAGGTATTTCATTACATACAGCTTAACGTTGCTGTACGTGTTTTCGTTAATTTGGATACTGCCCCAACAGTAAGCGCTAATTTCAGTAGTCAGTGTAGTAGATGCCATTGTGATCTGACCGCAAAAGGGGAATTTTTGAAAAGGCTTGTTTTGAAGGAAAGATTGATTAATGAAGCTGAGTGAACTCCCAGTATCAATAAGTGCATGTGCGTTGTAACCATTGATGATTACTTGCACCGTGGATTTCTTGAGTGTTGGGGCCACGACCGCAATAGATCCCATGGCTGCCGTATTGGTTTTATGGTGAGCATTTTTCTTAGATAGACATACCTTTGGGAAATGTCCTTTCTTACTGCAGTTCTGGCATTCATTATCCCGGGCAGGGCAAAATCTGCGTGAGTGTCGATTTCCACCACAAAAATAGCATGTCGAATTCTTGGAAGTTGCTCCTACACACTCTGGTTCTGAAAGTAGGTCATTTGTTGCTAGCTTTCTCAAAAGCCTCTGTCAGGGTTAATGTGCAGTGCTCAAGAAGTCGCTGTCGAATCGCAGACGATTGTAAGCCTGATATGAAGGCGTCCCTTGCACAGTCCTCCTTATTCTGCTGAGCTGAAACCGCTTGAAAATTACAATCCTCACTTATGAGTTTTAAGGCTTGTAAATACTGATCTAAAGATTCACCTGTATTCTGGCGTCGTGATGCTAAAGCGTGTCTTGCAAAAATTACATTAACTGGCTTGATGAACGTACCCTCCAAAATTTGTATGGCGTCCGCGTAAGTAGTGCTGTTTGATATGGATGGATACAAATTAGGAGATATATAATTGATCAGTAGATCCAGTTTTACCTCATCCGACGCGTCCTTATCTCTCAGGAAGCTTACGAATGTTCTCTTCCAGTGCGTCCATTTCTTAGCTGCGTCAGACTTTGCTGGATCTGCGTCTAGTCTTTCTGGCTTCAAGTATTTTTCCATCCTTTTTTTTTTGGCTCAATAAATTGAGATAAAACCTTTCAAGATTATAAGGCTTTATTGAGCCAAAAGGCGGCAAGATAATGAATTAGCATAGATACAGAAATTTGGGGTAACTATGAACGTGTAAACCGGGGAACGAGTAACAGACAGTGGTAATAATAATATGACACGGATATAAGGATAGAAGGATTGGGCTGTTGTAGTGATCAGGTTTTGAGTTTCTGGTGGTCGAAAATCGACAAAATAGGTAAAAGTGGCTGAAATCATCAAAACTGGTATTGAATGATGACCCGAAACATAACTTTAATGGTTTTGACAAAAATTTCGTCAAAAAAAATTAATCCAAAGTACCTACCCCAATATTGGTGAACACGAATAAAATTGCAACACAGTATAAACAGTACATTCACGTATAGTGATTGTTTCCAGTCAGTTTCCATACAGTATAAGTCGATCACCATAAGCGACTTATACTGTGCATACACCTTCTGGTGACTTTTGAGTAACTACTAGGGTGGGGTTACCCTCCACGGCGTAAAGAATCGTCGTAAAGGATTTGGACTAAGCAATAGCTGTTGTCAGTCTTGCATTTCGAACAAATAAATGCCCCGCATATCTTGTTATTTCACTGTACGTGAATTACGCTGAAGCGAAAGTGGCATCCAGAGACTCAGTTTTATCAAAACACTTCTCAGGGATTTCTTGAAACCTGCCTCAACACTTTTGCCAAGAGATAAGAAGGAATCCGCAAAAATGAAACAATAGAACCGTAATATAAATCATTTAAAGGATATTTAACCCAATTCAGAGTAGGTATAACAGTCTAAACATACACGTAGGTAAGTAGTCTTCCCTTGATTCGTCATGGCTTCTTCAGATCAACTTGATGTTTTGTTAAAATTTCAAGACGAGCGGATGAAGCACATGGCCTGCAGAAGACCCAAAAGTGGAAAGCAAAAGTTCCAATAGTGGAAGAAAATATCCGGGGCATTGACGAAAACGTTTAACTAATAGTGGAGCTTATTGGTATGGGCGTTTCAAGCTGAAAACAAATTTAATAAAAAACGCGGCGAAGTCCTTGTCACTTGGGTTTATTGCTCTACTGGACATACCTACAGAAATGTTGGCTGTTCATTTATTGTTTCATTCATGTGAAATAATTGAAATAGCTATTCTTGATGGTTTCCACCAATTTAGGCCCCCAAAACACTTTCCTTTTTGGTTTATTATTTTCAATAATGAACCATTGGAATCGAGCATGAAAAAAAAATTCTTACCCCCCTCAAAATTTGATGGTTTACGTTTCAAGGTATGTAGAATCCAAAACTGCAATAAAAATATTTCTGTCTGTCCGCCGTACGCCGTACGGGCCACTTTTCTTAGTTACCATGAAAAAAAATTGATGAAATTAGGGTTATAGGTTCCGTTCGGCGTCTAGTTGGTCCTCGAAGCTCGACGTTACTGTGAGTCATCTCTAAGGGGTTCCATATAGGGGTTGAAATTTTCAAAACGCCTATACCATTTTTTACGTAAATATGTTTACGGTTTTAAATAGTTCTTGAACTTGCGAGTTTTTTAAGACCATCCGGAGCATCGTACGTCCAGCCGTTCGTTCACAGTAAGGCCCCGAAGTTTGCACCGACAGGCATTTTCGACTCCAGTGTGAATGAAATTGTATACAATTCAAACCAAATCTCGTAACCAGAGACGCGCCCACAATAGGAAATTTGGCGGAGATAAAATCATTGGTAGGGATCACCTGATTATATTGGCGGAGTATGAAGTCGAGTTGGTTGTTCTGTGATATTATTTAATTTGAAAAATGATGGCTCTTTTGGAGTTTGTTGGTAGGTAGTGAAACTTGAACAAACGTTGAAGTATTATTGATGGGTAAATTATTACTACGGTAAATCATTACTCAACGGTAAATTATTACACAACGGTTCATTATACCATCTACGTAGAAGGGAATGGAGTTTGTTGGTAGGTACTTTTGCAACTTTTTTCACTCCTCATCAACAATTTCTTTTCAGAACTTCATTATGTGTGTTTCTTTTTGTTAGGTACTGTTTGTCATCGGCTGAATTATTTTAGCAACATTTAACTCGTGATTTAGGTAGGTACCTAGTAACGAGTACGGGGTTACGGGGGGTAGGACCTACGGAGGGTCTGCGATCTACATAATATGTATAGAATAGTACATATCATATTATATAGACGGGTTATCTATACATAGAGCTGTGATCTGTAACAGAAGGGTATTCTATACAAAATAATAAACCGTTGTGCAGGGATTTGCAGCGTTTTTTCAAATTACCTTTGATTATTGGTAGTGCCATTTAATTTTTTTTTATTATACAAATTGATGGTGATTTCCCAGGTTTTTGACTTCAAAAAAATCAATTTTGGGAGCTTAGCATTTGGTAGAAACTCAATTTTCCACTCTTTGGTCAAAATCGACTTCAAATTCGGTCTTCTCGTCCAAAAAAACATGAAAAACGATACTCAAAAGCTCATGTTACTAAAATACAAAAAATACCTATTTTTATACCCATTTTCACTCATAACACCCCTGGGTCCGATCGGGCTGCAAAGTTTCGAGACACAACCAGGGCCTAAATGGATCAGTGTGCGGAAGAACGAATTTTTTAGTCCGAAAATGAAGTAGTTATGCGTGGTACGGCGGACGGACATTGCATTTTTGGATTCTACGCACCTTGAAACGTAAACAAATTTTGAGTGGGTGTTATAAAAATATTTGCTGAGCGATTACATAGGCGTATTATTCGCAGAATAATAAACCAATAAGAAATAATTTCATGAAACCTTTTATCTTCGAGGTGCGCCCACCTTAACATCTTCCACGACTCAGCAGCGACCACTCGACCCTCGACCCTCGATTACATTTCCCCTCACGCTCCCGCGTTCGGCTGATTGTGTACCAGTTTTTGCCTCACGGTCTGGAAGATCCACCATATCGCCACGGCCGTCCGTAGGTTAGTACCTAACCCCGTACTCGTTACTAGGTACCTACCTAAATCATGAGTTAAATGTTGCTAAAATAATTCTGTTGATGACGAACAGTAACTAAAATGGCAAAAAGAAACGCAAATAATGAAGTTCTGAAGAAAAATTGTTGATGTGGAGTGAAATAGATGTCTCTTCGGCGCAGATCACTGTTTTCTGTGGTCAATACCTACCTTCGTGGTCAAGTATAATGAACGGTTTTGTAATAACTTGCCCATCAATAATACTTCAACGGTTGTTCGAGTTGCAAAAGTACCGATCAACAAAATCCAGCCCCTTCTTGGTAGATGAACCGTTGTGTAATAATTTACCGTTGTGTAATAACTGACTGTTGTGTAATAATTTGCCGTTGTGTAATAATTTACTGTTGTGTAATAATTTGCCGTTGTGTAATAATTTACTGTTGTGTAATAATTTACCCATCAGTAATACTTCAACGTTTGTTCCAGTTTCACAAGTACCTACCAACAAAATTCAGTAGTCACTTATCGAATGAAATAATATCGCAGAACAACCAACTCGACTTCGTACAGCCATCCTTGATTAATCAGGTGCTCCCTAGTGATGATATCCCGGCCGGATTTATACCGTTTGATTCACGATCGTAAAAAAAACTATACCCTTCAATCGAAAGTTTTCGAGGTACGGCGTTCTGAAAATTTCAACCCCTATTTTTAACCCCTTAGAGATGACTGACAGTAACGCTCAGCTTCGAGGCCAACTAGACGCCGAACGGAACCTATAACCCGAATTTCATCAATTTTTTTTCATGGTAACTAAGAAAAGTGGCCCGTACGGCGTACGGCGGACAGACAGAATTTTTTTATTGCATTTTCGTATTCTACTAACCTTGAAACGTAAACCATCCAATTTTGTGGGAGGGTAAGAATTTTTGTTTCATGCTCGATTCCAATGGTTCATTATGGAAAATAATAAACCACATGAAAATCCGCATCACCCCCGCAACATGATGACTGGGTTGGTAAAATGCTGTGGAGGGAGGGCTTGGCGATGCCGAATACGTGTCAGTAGCCACCAGTGCAATCGATAGTCGCCTAAAAATGTGTGACGAAGGCCATCAGTCCATACCAGGCTATGAATTCACGTAGTAGTACGTAGTACGCACTGTCTGGATAGACAAGTGGACATTGTCTATCCCTCTATCGGTCCTTAAGTGAAAATATCGATTATTGGGGTGAGGAGGTCAAGTGGTGTGTAACTGTAGTTTTGA
Organism: Leptopterna dolabrata; assembly: GCA_954871275.1. Classification (NCBI taxonomy): domain Eukaryota; kingdom Metazoa; phylum Arthropoda; class Insecta; order Hemiptera; family Miridae; genus Leptopterna; species Leptopterna dolabrata. The sequence goes on from OX940977.1 coordinate 44,048,323, forward strand.
ACGGACCCGACTTGTAGCGATTGATTGCCTGGTGGTGGTTTGCAGGCTTCCCTGCACGTACTCGAAAAATATCAGTCCAATGTCTACATTGATCCCTGGAATCGAACTGACGAAATCGATCGTTGATCATCGATTTTACCGTAGAATATTCTTTTACTTCACTTTTCTTTTTAGACGTCTTTGCAACCGTAGTGCGTAGTGGACAAAGATGAGACGTAGTGTAGTACATCAGTAAATACGTCATGGCGGTAGGAAACAAAGAGCGGTGGTATGTGGAAGGGAAGAGGGAGTTTCTAATTTCTCGCTCCAAGATGTTGGTTTGTGTCTACTGGAAGAGTGGTTTCACTCGCGGGGCGGGGCCAGTTGTTAAAGTAGGTTGGGAACTGATGATAACGGGATCATAAAAACTACGTGAGTTTTCCAGCCTAAGAGTTGCGAACTATTACGGTACGAACAAGGAAAAGAATTGCTATAAGGATTGAAGTGTACAAATAGTTTTTAATTAAAACTCGAATATTGCAAGAGTTTCATATATAATCTAGCGAGCCAGCTGAATTCTGAATCAGTATTTTAATTTGTTGGTAACGTGATCATGAATGCTCTACACCGCCACGAGGAGCTGTGCAATATCCAGGACAATAACAGGTTCACAGTAATTTCCCCACCCAAGCAGAGCCGATGGAACGTGATGCGGCTGGAGATGGGAACGGAAAGCCCGAGAAGAAAAAGTGGTCGGATGATTTATATAACTTTTTACGTTTAAACGGTTGAACCCCAAGCTTGACTTGTACCCCCTTGTATTTATCTCGTGGTGAGAGTATTCCTGAGACCCCTTTTACATATTTATGCAGAAAGGGTTGAAGGGAAAGTATTTTCTGACAATTTAAGGGCCTTTCTTGCCACTTCCCCGCTCAGAATGCAATCTTACGAAAAATATCATTCTTAGAAGCTGTCTCGAGCCGTTATTTACCGCTTCGCACAGTTCCCAGGGTTTCCTTCTTTGACTATCCGTATTCGGAGGTCCCGAGCATGGGAAACAGAGGGAAATCACACGTTTAACGTGTCAGTTCGGAGTCGAGCGGCCTTTCAGCGGCAAATAGTTTTAAACTTAGTTCAGCCGCCATCAAGTTACATTGGCTCAGGATGAATCCATTGGGAAAATTCTTGGAGAACACGGTAAACAACAAAGAAACTCACAGAAACACAAACTATGCGGACGTGACTTCTGACCAAAATGATTTTCACAACATGGGAACTCTAAACATCATTTACCTACTAGCGTGACTCCGACGTGACTATTAGCAAAGGTGACCAATCCCCCCCCCCCCCCTCTGAGTGCGCTTTCCTCAAGATTTCGGGGAGGTCCGGAAAGTGCCATCTGGAGCACTCACATTGCCTTTTGCTTGGCCTTTGGCTGTAGCAGTAACTTCGATCCCTGGCATCACGCCTTTGCCGATATCCTGCTCGGGGAAGGGGAGAGTTTGTGACGGATTGTTCACTTCTTCCCGTCTAATTCGTGTGACTAGCTTTCTATAAAAGCTACGGTATCCAAGGATCTACCAGAGCTTCAGTGGTGTGAACAACCCCACCACACTCGGCCATCACTTCGGGGAATACTAATCTAAAAACGCTGCAGATTGTTCCACAACGGTGTATTATTTACCTGTATAGATGCCCCTCCTGCTTAGATCACTGTTTTCTGTGGTCAATACCTACCTTCGAGCTCCCCCCGGGAACTCGAAGGTAGGTATTTATTTGCTGTTATTCATGAAGCATAACGTAAAAAAGAAAAACGGAGTTATTGAAAAATAGTCTATTTCCACTAATACACGAAAAACGCAAAAAAAACAAACAAAAAAACGTAAGCGTTTTTCGTGTATTAGTGGAAATAGACTATTTTTCAATAACTCCGTTTTTCTTTGAAATGGGTTTCCACGATTTCGTCGCGAGTGATTTAGTTCGTAAGCATAACGTATGTTCATGTTCGAAAAGTACCTATCAACAAAATGCAAAGAGCCATCATTCTTCAAATGAAATAATATCACAGAAAAACCGACTCGATTTCACACAGCCATCCGTGGTTATAATCAGGTGCTCCCTAGCAATGATATCTGGGCCGGATTTATACCGTTCAATCACAGTCATCACAATCAGTCACGAAGCTTTACTGTGCAAACTAACTCTGGACGTACAGTGCTTCGGATGGTCTTAAAAAAATTCTTTAGTTCAAGATCAATTTAAAAACGTAAAAAATACCCTTGTATTGAAAGTTTTCGAGCTGCGGCATTCTGAAAATGTCAACCTCTATTTTTCACCCCTTAGAGATGACTGACAGTAACGCTGAGCTTCGCGGACGAACTTACTAGACCCCAAATGGGATCTGCAAAACAAATTTCATTATTTCTGGTTCATGGTAACTAAGAAAGGTCGAAGTATGGCGTGCGGCAGACGGACAGAAATTGTTTTATTCCATTTTCGGATTCTGCGTACCTTGAAACAAAAACCATCAAATTTTGAAGAGTTAATTTTTATTTTTTTCTATTTTTTTTCCATGGTCGATTCCAGAGGTTCATTTTTGAAGATAGTAAACCAAAAATAGAGAAACGGACGTAATAGGAATGCCATAAAAAATGTACTTGTATTTCATTCTTTAGACGATTTTTCAGGATTTCGGAATCAGGACTAAGTCCCACGGTCCTAAGTAAATATTATGGACTGCACTCATTTTCCTGACAAAGTTTATGCCATGAAAAAAGCACGACGCCATGAATCCAACGGCACCTATTCATGCTGGTCTAACGCAAACCAATACAAGTCACCTACCTAATTTTGTAATTGTGTGTAATTTTTTTTTAAATCAAATAAATGCCCTGACGCTGAGCGTCTTATTTTTTTTTATTATTGTCATCAACGGATTTTGAGAATTACTCGCGGAGCCCAAAAACACTTGGAAACTCGGAGGTTTCGAGCTACAAACTGAATCAGTAATGGGGCAAGACCAGACGATGTCCTAAAGGAAAGATGAGGTGCCAGGCAAAGCGAGATGAAATAACACGGCAGCCACTTGGGACCTGCTTAAAGTTCAAAACACAATTTGCTCTCAACTTCTTCCCAGTGAGGAGGCAAAGGGTCGAACCACTTCTGCGAATATAATTGTACGAAGGGCCTTGAATATAAAGCACTTGAGCCGCAGTTTTCTGCAAAAAGTTTCCTCGGGTGACAGAACCTGCTAGTCAACTACGTAACGAGGTGACGTGGAAAACTGGGTAATCTCCTGCCGGCAAGTCTCGCATAACTAACTGCTTAAGGAGCTGGAGTTGAGTGCATCATGTGTCGGGTTCTTCAAGCGGAGATCCGATTCTTGGAGTCTCCCAAACTTGAGGGACTTCAGATATATTTTTTTCCGACAGCTTCTCTAAAGGGAAGCCAATTAAAATTTTATGAAACGAAGGGGGGAGGGGGACAGCATCCCATGTGAGCGAATTTTCGACTTTTATTTTAAATTCTGGTTTATTATTTTCAAGAATGAACCTTTGGAATCGAGCATGAAAAAAACTCTAAAAAAAAAATTCTAAACCCCCTCAAAATTTGATGGTTTACATTTCAAGGTATGTAAATTCCGAAAATGCAATTAAAAAATGTCTGTCTGTCCACCGTATGCCGTACTTACCACTTTCCTTAGTTACCATGAAAAAAAAATTGATGAAATTCGGTTTATAGGTCCCGTTTGGGGTCTAGTTGGTCCTCGAAGCTCGGCGTTACTGTCAGTCATCTCTAAGGGGGTGAAAAATTGGGGTTGACATTTTCAGAACGCCGTAGCTCAACAACTTCCAATGGAAGGGATGGTTTTTTTAACGTTTTAAATTTGTCTTGAACTAAAGAATTTTTGGAGACCACTCGGAGCACTGTACGAGCAGCCGTTCATGTGCAACGAAAAGCTTCGTCAACACGATCGTGAGTGAGTCAAACGGTATAAATCCGGCCCAGATATCATCACTAGGGAGCACCTGATTATAATCAAGGATGGCTGTATGAAGTCGAGATGGTTGTTCTGTGATATTATTTCATTTGAAAAATGAGGAATCTGCTGGATTTGTTGGTAGGTACTTTTGAAACTTGTACAAACGTTGAAGTATTATTTGGGAAATTATTTCACAACGGTAAATTATTACAGAACGGTAAATTATTACACACTGGTAACTTATTACACAACGGTAAATTATTACACAACAGTTTATTATACTATCTACGCAGAAGGGGCATCTATTCAGGTAAATTATTACACAACGGTTTATTATTTACCGCATGCTTCATGAATAACTACAAGTAATAATTAATTATTTAATTATTGAATCCTGCGCGTTTGCATGAAGTTAATTCCCGGGCCGTACCCAGTACTCCATTTAGGGCTTTCCTGGAGGGAGCGCGAGGGTACTGACCACAGAAAACAGTGCTCTACGCAGAAGGGGCATTTAAATAATAAACCTTTGTGTAATGATTTGCTGCGTTTTTTAAAGTGAAAACCACATGAGAACTGTTATTGGCCATTGCCAATCGTTCTTTTCCTGTCAAAGCATTAGTATTCCTGAGCTCAAGTTCTTTATTCTCACTGTTCTCATTGGTGATTCAAGAGGTTTCTAACTATTTTTCTTCGCGATAGGTACAAAATGATACAGTTGTAAATCAAACGCAATTAATTTTCCCCGTTCAAACGAAATTCATTTTCAATCCATGCTGAACCTCATAGAATTGGCTTTGATGAATCCACTCAGCGGTCATCAGTACTCCTCGTTCTGTGAAAAGCTCGGAATGAAACACAATAAAGTGACGAGTTTATGGCCAGAAGCTAGTGGAGGAGTCGGCAGTTTTATGTCCAACTTGAATAAAACAATTCGATATGCATTAATTGAGCGCAAGATGCTCATTCTCGGTTTTGTACGACGAGTGTGTCTGCCATTTTACATCCTGATGCTCAATTCAGCTGGATGAGATACCATGATATTTCGAATCAATTTGTTGCCCTCAAAACTTATTTTCAAAATAACTGGCTTGTTATTTGAGTAATAAACCGAAACCGACGTCCAAACTTGAATTCAAAGGATGTTTTCGATGATCCATGTGAATATGAGATCTCAGTGTAGACCAGCTTTACTTGTACCTAGTTATACAGTATTATTATCGATTTTTGGTTCGATTAGTTTCAACGGTGAACCTTTGGTATAGAGCCGGAAGAATTTGTCACTACCTGCTTCTCAAAATTTGATGTTTTATGTTTCAAGGTAGGTGCTCAGTTCAGACAGACAAATAAAATTTGTCCGTCCGACTTTGCCCCTTGAATATTAACGTTCTTTGAAATTTGGCATGCGTCTTCTTTAGTGTTTTTTTCTTTCTTAATGGAATTCTGAGGATCATTATTGAACCCGATAAACCAAAACCATCCCTGTCGTGATTCCCTCTCAGAATCGGCTCCTGTAATATTGTGTGTTTTCCCAAATAAACGCGGAGAACGTCGAGCTGGTAAACAACCCGGGGTTTCCCCAACCGCCATCCGCCTCAGCCGACTGTAACCCCTATAAAAATTCGCCCTTCTGGCCCAGCTGAGCATTCAAAGGCTCGACACCTGACTTGCGACCTCACTTGAACCTCTCCCTCACTCGAATCCCTCTCTCGTCCCCCCCCCCCTCTCTCTCTCTTTCCCTTCCTCACGCCTGCTGTTGGTGAAAACCGCGGGGCGTATCCCTCCATGGTATCTGCTGTAAGCGAAAACCGCGAGATAACTTCCTCTCCTCCACCACCTGCTGTTGGTGAAAACCGCGGGGAGTTAGTCAAAAGACTCCGTAGGAGCACGTCCTTCCGCAACCCGTCCTCTCAATCCGCTCTCACTCTCTCAACCCAACTCCATCTCTTCTCTGTTCCTATTTCGTGACTACCTCACGACTCTCTGGTGACCCCTTCTCTGCGACCTACCGTTTGAAAACCCACCGTTCACGACAAAGTGGTGATCACTTACCAACTCACCACAATCCCTTTTTCCTATACAATAATTAAGGAACGTGGACCCTTTAGAAGCAACGCTGTAGTTACTCGAGGGATCGATATAGTTTAAATTGATGTATCCTGTTGAAATGGTAGTGCTTGGCTTTCTGCCTCTACATATCCTGCATCCCATCCTGTTGTAATCATCTCAGTTTGCCAGGAGGCATCGCGATGTTTGTAGAGGTTACCATATCCAACGGCGTTTGATGTTGTTAGCGCTCCGGCAATTCGATATGCTAATATTATTGTTAATTAACAAGTAGGTAGTCCGCTCCCCTTACGGCAGCCCTACCCAACGGAGTTTTCCTCCTTGTGTAGTGTTCGTACAGTTACATCGTCTCTTCTGGATCATATTGATGAGGATTATTAGATTTCATCAGTTCATAAAGTCTTGAGACGGTATTGTTACCCAACACCCGACCTGAATTGGATTTTCGACAGGGCTCTTATAAGCAGCCGGAGCCTCAACCTACACACGGATACGATTTGCCACTTTTCAGAGGAAGTTCAAAATTTTGAACGATGAATGTTCATGTGCTAGTTACCTAAACTAACACGCAAAACGCTTTTAACATTGGAGGGCGGAGAAAAAGTAGAATCGAGCTGAAATTTCGAGGGTATGTGAGGATTGGTTCCCTTATGTGTATCAATAATTCCATCGAATTACGACAGAAACTCCAGCCTGCGCATGAGGATACGTGTTTTTCTTGAAACATCCGCAACCACTCGAACAAATGGTTGGAGAGGATGGAAACTGGTGATTTTTCTGCCGCTCGTACGCATACGTGAACTCTCTGATACACCCATGTATATACGTCAGTATATTCTAATAGAGCTGAATTTGGGAGGGTTGTCGTGGGTCACTAAGTAATATTAAAGGTTTCGCACGAAAACCGGTATACTGTGCCCAAAAGTAGTTCGGAAAAAGCACAATGGTGAGGTCATGTTTCCATGTCGAGGGTCACGAATTCATTAGAATAAGTAGAATACACCGAACATAAAATTGAAAATAAAATTTAAAAAATGATGAAATGAGTATCGGTTAACTTTCAACAAGAAAGAGGTAGGTAGGTACCAGAAAACGAATGTGGAAATCCGAAATAGATTATGAAAACACTAGAAGCGTGATAGTTATGGATTGATGTTTCTTTAAGATATCCACGGAATAAGAAAACGAAAAAAAAACCGAAGAAAAAAGTGAAATCGAGCATCCAGCCGCTTATTTTATTAAATAATAAAGACTGTTATTATTAAATAATAATAATTATATCGTCGTGGTCAGATCTCTAGGATGTCTCCATTATTTTATTCAATAAATAAGATTCGAGTTACTTGCGCGTCGCCTTGGCAAATGTTGCAGGGTAATTCCCAACCCACCTACCTACCTAGGATTTATTTACCTACCTATCTACTTTTCCAAGGGGATTTATGGGGTATATTTCTAAAAATTTTATGTGCGAACGCAAGCGAGCAACCAACCTACGAGTATTAATACTCGCGGAAAGTTGACCCAAACAAGTCAAACAGTTTCAACTTTATGAACGATTCCACAATTTTATTTTGATTTTTTCGTCGATTCCAATGGTTTACTGTTGAAAAACGACGAACCAGAACGTTCAAAAGTCATTGGGTACATCCAGGGGTCCATAAAATATGATATTTCCAACGGGAGCCATTATTGCTCGCTGCCAGTCCCTGTGTATTATATTGTGCTTCACTGTGGCACGTTCTGTGCTCGCTTTTCCCAAGCACATGCATATAATTTACGTCCCTTTTTTTTGGAAGCCAGTAATATTGTGCTGTTCCAGTACCGCATTCGGCTCTCTGCCAAACGAGCTCTGATTTCTGTGTTACGGAACCTCTTGACCGTTGCAACCACCAATTAGAATCGGCTTCAGCCTCTCACCGAAGATCTCAGCGAAGGCGAATAACCACCGCAGAACACCCCTAATATCTCCTCCAAACCTCTACCGCTCTGTCGCTTTTGTCGTTGAAATATATAGCTGACCCATTGTTTGTGGTGGCAGTGAAATCTCTCTTCCCATTTTTTCCTCCAATTTTTTCTTCTCACGAGCGAGACGTCTCTCGAGAAACGAAAGGTCAAACTCTCAAGGAACCTTATTTCCTGTCTACCCCTTCGACCCGATTTCCGTCCGAACGCTACTCATCGACGTAAATATAGGATTTCTAACGATATTTCGTCACTTTTATATCCACCTTTATCGCGGTTTGCCAGGAAAATTCCTTCGCTCGTATAAAAAAGGCATAATTCCCTCTTGTTTCTTGAGTGGTGGCCCTAAGCCGCTTAGGTTGTCAAAAAATTTATTGACTTTATGTATCCTTCGGGTAGAAGAACGCTCTTGGAGGGAATTCGGCCAACCAACTTAGCCCTCGAGGCTTTTCGAATCTGTTGCCTCACTTAAAATCCCGAACGTCAAATATTTATGGATGGTTAGTAGGTCTTGTGATGACGTCCACTCGAGCAGCATGATCACCGACCAGATAACGACAGTCATAACGACTGTCGTTATCTGGTAGAATAAGGAGGTATATTAGAATATCACTTTTTAGATTACATTATTTTGGTTTATCAATTTCATTCGTGTACCCGTTTATCAATTCACTTTAGTAGCTGATCATCGGACTATCTTTAACTGGAGATCGAAGCTCTGGTTAAAATTTAACTGTCCAGTCAAAGTCTGATTAGCAGGCAGCAATATAGCATTTTCGTTTTTTCTGTTCTGTTTGTGCACAAACGTGGCAAATAGTGAGTGTTTTCATTCGTTTTTCATGGTTTCTGACGTAGAAATGGATGATTAGGATTTCTCAAACGGAGAAATGAACTTGTACCTACTTTGAATGGATACGAAATACTTGGTTTGGCAGGGAAAATACCGTATTTTGAGAATGTCGTAAGCCTGTGTGTTCGGCTTGTGACATGGCGGGTGAGTTGGATGAGGTGGCGGTAATCGTTTCATCACACATAACGATTCATCACATTTTTTCTTACCTTTTCTTACCTGGTGAATGGTTAGGAGTATGGGTAAGTGTGATGAATCGATTGACGCCCAGATGAGGATAGGTTATGGTGGGGTGAGAGGTTGGATGAGAAAGGAGGAGTCCGCAGGAGTCTTGCTAATGCCCCGCGGTTTTCTCCACAGCAGGTGTTACTTGGAGGGAAGGTTAGCTCCCCGCGGTTTTCACCACAGCAGATACCAGGAAGGAGGAGAGCACCCCGTGGTTTTCACCACAGCGAGTGCAAGGAAAGGTAGAAGAGAGAGGGCGTGAGAGAGGGTCGAGAGAGAAGTCCCAAGTCGAGGGTTGGTCTGTCGAATGACGAGCTGGGTTAGAAGGTCTGCTTATAAAGGCCCCTTTCCACCCGTCCCCCATCCACAATCGGCCTTTATGACCGTTGAGGAGTGATGACGGTTGATGAAAGGTTGAGGAGTGGTGGCGGTTGATGAAAGGGACCCTTCTCCCTTGGCGTCATCCAGCTCGTCGTTCCCTTCGTTTATTTTGTTAAATCTTTCTATATTACATAGGAGTGGTTAATGTAGAGATTTGAGGGGAACCACGACAGAGACATAGGACGACGTGGATTTCCACTCCAGGTTCCGCTTATACAAGGAAACTACATTTTTTGTTCTTTATTATTATTTATTTTGTTCGTTATTGGAAAGTATCAACACTTGACGCTAGAAGGAATATTTTTTCGTGCATCATTACAGTTTGAAAAACAAGAAGACCCGCATTTGATTCCTCCAAACATAAAAATAATATTTCGTGGGTTCCCCATTGATTAGGTACATTGAAATCTTATCAAGCAGGTGGCGACCTTTGCAGCATGCCAAACCCACGTGCGAGTATGTTATATTGATCACTGCAGGAGCTGAATTTGTCTACGTTTGATGGAAATATCGTATGAAATAGAGATTAAATACGTACTGGAATTTGAAGCTACTTAAGTGGTTCTCGCGAAAGCACATAACTCCGAGAGTACAGAAATACGACAGAACTCGCGAAAATACAGAACCAAGTGCGAATGATGCTGATCCCACGTAATCTCTCAAGTCAAGAGAAAACAAGGCGAAGCCGTGAAGGACTGCAGAAGCCGCCGTGGAACCGAAAAGAAACACACATATGTACACTCGTTCAAATATACAGAGGAGCACAAAATTTGGCCGCGTTTGGCGAGGAATGTGGCGATAACGATAACATTACCATAGAAACGCCGTCCAACTCTCAAATGTTGCACCTTAATTTTACGGTATTTTAACGTTATTGCAGTGCTGGCGCTGTTTTCTCTCGTTAAAACTCTGATTGGCTAACTAGCTGTTATTTAGTATCCATGCAGTGATTGATAAACGCATCCTCAGCTCTGATTAGATAAAATCTCTTGATTAACGTTAATCAGTGACTACCAAACCGGAGCTTTAACTAGAGAATTTCTGCCGTTCATGACGATCGAACCGAAGTACACGATCTTCTCATTATGGAAAAAAGTGGTGCGACCACCGCTTTTCCATTTTCAGTTCTCATAAAAATGTTCGCTACTTAATCAGCTGGATGACGCGAGCGCAGTCTAGATGCCTGATGGAATGAGCTTTTGTATAGAATAGAGCAACAACAAAATCCTCGGCTGTTCGTGATTGATTTGGTAATCTAAAATGTTCTAAAAATTAATGGGAATAAATATTAATGTATGGTGTGTAGAAACACACTAACTACACAAGAATTTATTGATTTTACTTTTATATTTATTGATTTTTATTATATTTATTAATTTAAAATTATTTATTTTTGAAATTATTTTTAGTGACTTAATAAATTCTTGTGTAGAATGTTTTTGCTTTGAATTGAATCTACTGCCACACGTCTTCTGTAGGTTTGAAGCATTTCTTCTCTGATTGTAGAATTTGGTCTCCCATTTATTGACAAATTTCTCCTAAGAAAAATCACTGGCCGCAGTTAAGCCGGGATTACATTGGTCGTGTTGAAGGTGGTAGAGTAGAGTTGACTCTACTGACTCGCCCACTACCAAAATTTGAACTCTACTCTTCACTCTACCACCTACTTTGCCCATATAAACGGCAGAGTAGAGTTGGAAGGAGAGGAAGAAGGGAAGAGACTCAAGTCTTGATAAGAAGTGACCAACATTACTCCAGGAGTTATGGCATCCCTCATTACAGTACCGTTGCTTTTGTGACACCATGCCAAGTAATTGTTCAGTGCCTCAGGACACATTCTCATCACAAGTTTGAACTCATCCGGATCTTCAAACCCCTGACCCATTCCCTTCTTTCACTTCTTGCTTCCTCAATTGGAAACATTGGTAAAGGCTTTCTCAGTTTTGGTTCATTATTTTCAATAATGAACCTTCGGAATCGAGCATGAAAAAAAATAATTCTAACCCCCTCCCCTCCCTCAAAATTTGATGGTTTACGTTTCAAGGTATGTAGAATCCGAAAATGCAAAAAAATTCCTGTCCGTCCGCCGTACGACGTACTTACTTAGCACTTTTCTTAGTTATAGATAATGAAAAAAAAAAAATTGTTGAAATTCGGGTTATAGGTTCCTTTCGGGGTCTAGTTGGTCCTCGAAGCTCGACTTTACTGTCAGTCATCTCTAAGGGGTTAAAATTAGGGGTTGAAATTTTCAGAACGCCGTAGCTAGAAAACTTTTGATAGAAGGGTACGGTTTTTTTTAACGTTTTTAAATTGTTCTTGAACTAAAGAATTTGTTTAATACTACCCGGTGCATTGTACGACCAGCCGTTCGTTTGCACCGAAAAGCACCGTCAACATGGTCGCGAATGAAACGGTATAAATCCGGCCCAGATAATATCATCACTAGGGAGCACCTGATTATAATCACCGATGGCTGTATGAAGTCGAGTTAGTTGTTCTGCGATGATGGATCTATTGGGTTTTTTGGTAGGTATTTTTGAAGCTTGAACAAACGTTGAAGTGTTATTGATGGGTAAATTATTACACAATGGTAATTGTTACTCAACGGTTCATCTACATACCTAGAAGGGGCTGGATTTTGTTGATAGGTACTTTTGCAACTTGAACAACCGTTGAAGTATTATTGATAGGCAAATTATTACACAACGATTTATTATTTGCCTTATACTGCATGAATAACTAAAAAATAATTAATGATTGAATTATTTAATCCCGCGCATTTGTAGGAAACTTTAATTCCGGAGCCGGCTCCAGAACTCGATTTAGGGCTTTCCTGGGGGTGATGACCACAGAAAACCGTGATCTACTCAGAAGCGGCATCTATACAGGTGAATAATAAACCGTTGTGTAATAATTTGCAGCGGTTTTTCTTTATAATATACATGGCACAGGAGAACTAAAGAGATGAGGTTAGAATATAAAGCAAAAATGAAACTCGACGGATAGAATTCTCTACTATACCTTTCTGGAAACAGCACTCGACTGACGTGACGTGTGAATTCAGGTAGAGTAGGGTCGAATTAGTAGAGTGGTGGGTAGAGTAGAACGCACTCTACATTCAACTCGACCAATGTAAACCCGGTTTTAGTATGTGGTGTGAAAATAGGGTGATCGCGGTTGGTTACGAATACCTGGATCTTATGGGTACTCGCAGCAAATATTGGTTCGGTGTTTGTGTAAACTGTTCGCAGTAGGCTGAACCCGTAGTCGACATTGCCGTACGGCTAGGTTATCCTGAAACTGATTGACCCCATTCGGGGCGGGTAGGGGAAAAAAAAAATCGAGTTGACTCATTTTCCAGACTCCAAAACAACCCTCCGTAAAGGAAGCTTGTTTAGGTCAATTCGTGATGGTAACCCATCGGTGGAAGCGATAGCTGTGATGATGAGGTAGGAGGAGGTGAGCACCAGAGCTAAGAAAAGTCTCCCGTCTAATGAACCCGATCGTAAAACATGTAGGAGATGGGATGGCCCAGCATCTTGATCGCCTGCCTCCAGGCCGCCCTCCGACGATATTGGCCGTAGTTTACTCTCCATTCACTTTTATTTCTTCTGATTCATCCTTCCGCAAGGCTCCTTTTTTCTGTTTACTCCCCCCACCCGCCTATCGCCATCACTGCTAGCATGAAAACAACCTTCGCGAAATGAAATTTTCTCCCCCCACCACACTTCTAAAAGTAGAAGTTGTTTGTCCTGCGAATTTGAGCCCAGCACTTGTATAAAATATGAACAAATTGTTTTTAATTTTCAATGATGAGCCTTTGGAATCGAGTATGAACATTCCCCCCCCCCCCCCCCCCCCAGTTTGATGGTTTTGTTTCAAGGTACATAGAATCCGAAAATGGAATTAAAAAAAAGTGCTGCAAATTATAACACGACGGTTCATTATTTACCTGTATAGATGCCCCTTCCGCGTAAATCACTGTTTTCTGTGGTCAGTACCTACCCTCGAGCTCCCCCCCCCCCCCCCCCCCCCCCAGGAAAGCCCTAAATCGAGTACTGGAGCCGGCCGGGGAATTGCAGTTTCATAAAAATGCTCAGGATTCAGTAATTCAGTCATTAATTATTTTTTGTTGTTGATGAAGCATAACGTTTGTTCAAGATGCAAAAGTACCTATCAACTGAATTCAAAATGGCCATCATTCTTCAAATGAAATAATATCACAGAACAATCAACTCGACTTCATACTCGTGATTATATTCACGGATGGCTGTATGAAGTGATTACAGTCAGGTGTTCCCTAGCGATGATGCCTGGGCAGGATTTATACCGTTTCATTCGCGACCATGTTGACGGTGCTTTTCGGTGCAAACGAACGGCTGGTCGTAAAATGCACCGGATGGTCTCAAAAAAATTCTCAAGTTTGAGATCAGTCTATCAGTCTAAAAACGTTAAAAAAACCATACCGTTCTACTGCAAGTTTTCGGACTACGACGTTCTGAAAATGTCAACCCCTTATTTTTCACCCCTTAGAGACGACTGACATTAACGCCGAGCTTCGAGGGCCAACTAGACCCCAAATGGGAACTGCAAATCAAATTTCATTAAATCTAAAGGGTTATTTCCGCTAGTGTAAGAAGTTATATCACCATACCTTCCAGTTGCCACTAGCTGGTTGAGTACTGGAGGCGAGCAGGCCGTCGAGAGAATACGGTATTCTCTCGATGGCCTGATGATGATGATGATGTCCTTACATCGAAAGCGCTCGCCTCCAGTACTCAACCAGCTAGTGATGACGGGCTCCTCCGGAAGGTATGGTAATATCAAATTTCATCAATTTTTGTTCATGGTAACTAAGAAAAGAGCAAAGTATGGCGGACGGACAGAATATTTAAAAAAAATAAATGTTTGGATTCTGCATTCGTTGAAAGAAAAATCATCAAATTTTGAGGGAGGGTTGTCTGTTTTTTTTTTGTTTTTTTTTGGTGCCTGATGCCGAAGGTTCAGTATTGAAAATGATGAACCAAAATTCGCTGAAAAATTGTGCGGACTACTTTTTGCTAGGTTATTGCAAATAGGTCAACATAACATGGAATCTGTTGGTCGCTTGGAGGCGGAAACAATGGCTTATATTTAGCTATATGTTTTGCCAAGAAACACTGGCGCGAGAGAAAGGCTATGGAGCGAACCCTGTTCGACCTCTCCACTCCCACCTTCCTTTGATAAAGTGCTCAGAGTTCAATCTAATATATAGGGCTTCCTTTTCCCCCTCCCTCCTCCATTTCGCACTCCCTCGCTCTCCTGGTATAGTTGCTGACAAATACCCCTGGGACCCGCCCCTACCTTGTTCCTGTTCCGCACTCACCTAAAAACCCGTCCTGGGAGACAACTCCGGTGCCCGTTTTAATTCCGCCCTCGCACTGCCATCCCCTCCCACGACGGCTCTTCCCCCATTTGCACCGGCAAATGGACACCATTACGCCCAACACAATGTACGTTATCACTCGAGTCTGTTTATGGCATGAAAGCTCTTGTTATGAGCGTTTTATTTAATCTGTTCCACTCTCACGAAAATGTTGGTAACCTAATTTAATCTAAAACATAATGGCTGCTCAGTCCTAATTTAATCTCATGTTCGTTGCAATCCCAACGCCATGTTCGCTCGTTCAGATTGGTCGATTCAAGGCAGAACATTGCGAAGAGTGATTCGCTCGATTTTGTGTTCCGCCGTTTTTGCTTCCTAAAAGCTCTGATAAAGTTGGGCGGTTTGAGAACAGAACACGATGGGCCAGTTTTTTACAACAACAAGTTTACAATATTAAACGTATGTGATGATTATCATCAGACCTAGTGTTTCACATAATATGTTACCAGTTTTCCACAGTTACCAAAACATTCATACTTTCTCATTTCTCGTAAGTTCGCTCTTGCAATGAACACGGTACATAGTACGTAGATTATTAGTTTCAAGTTCAAAAACAATAAAATTATATCATTTCAAACGTTACATGTCACCTTCATTCATTCTTAATCTTGTCACATTGATTATTCATCTTAAATTCATTCTTAATCTTGTTTTGGCATTTCCTTTCAAATGGAAGAGGGTGCCATGTACCAACCCAACTTGCTATTTCATGTGGTAGCGCAGAGAATCCTCAAAATATTAGGTTTATTTGCATCAGTGCATGATTGACTATACCCTTAGCAACACCTTGGAGAAGAAAAAAAAAAAAATTGCGAACCAAATAAAAATGGCAAGTATGCAAACTTCAAACTCACTTTTCTCGACATTTTACTTTCTGTTACATAGCACCTTCATACACTTGTGTCTTCAATTGTACGATGTATTTTCGTTTATTAAATTGTAATGAAAACGGTATGAACACCTTTCTAAGGTTTTAATAAACGAAAATACATCGTACAATTGTGTTGTGGTATCTTCCCAGAACCACACCGTTACTATGTGAAATTAAGATCTCGCTAAATAAACCTAGAAGTGGGGACGGAAGACGCAGGAGAGCCGAGGGACAGCCTGGGGATCCCCACCATCCTCCACTAGCTGGAGGATGGAGGGAGAGGGCTCCCAAGCCTATAAAATCTCGCCTCCTTCGCCTTTCTAGCCATTCTACGCTCTCCTCTAGTCGCTGACTACTCTCCCTCTCTCTCCTAGCTCCTCATCTCTCTTCTAACCTAAAAGATCCTGGGAATGTTGGTGGTCCGCCCATAACCAAACCAGGCAACGCTCCTGAAAGGTTCTGCGCATGGTGGTGGTACGCCCATAACCAAAACGGACACATCCAAAAAGATCCCGGGCATGGTCCTCCCTCACACCTCTCGTGGTGGATGTGCGCTCCTATACATCCATCACAAATTGCAAGTGCGAATTTACGAGAAATAAGAAAGTATGAATGTTTTGGTAACTGTAGGAAACTGGTAGCATAAATTAGTAACTGGTAATAATAATCACATTCACACCCTTCTTAGAATCTCGTTACATAGTCTTTCAAATAGGTTGGCGGCTGTCTTGAACGGATTGGTCGATACGAGTAGTTGGGTTGCAATGGTTGTTCCAGACTATCGACGCGTATTTGCGTGTCGTTAAGATGTTCAGATAACTGAGAATCGGAAATGTTGCTGTAGGCACCCGATGAGCCCGACTCTTCGATGTGTTCAAGTTCGTGTCATTGCAATTGTGCGATGTATTTTCGTTTATTAAAACCTTGGAATGGTGTTCATACAGTTTTCATTACAGAAATGTGTTCATACAGTTTTCATTACAACGTAGTACCTATATAGGGAGCGGATTTTTAGGTCTGTAAGTGCTGTTTCAAATGCATTATATGCCATTAAAATACACGAAGTATTCCGTTGAGTATTCTTTATTTATTTTTTAGTAAAAACGATCAACTGTGAACTAGAGAATTGACTTAAACAGTCAGAACACACTAATAGGCGATCAGATATAGAAAAATACCTCATGAAAATGTTGAATTAAGGGGCAATAAAAGCTGCAAACTGTTACACAACGGTTGATTATTTACCTGTATAGATGCCCCTTTTGCGTAGATCACTTTTTTCTGTGGTCAATACATACAGTTTCATAAAAATGCGCGGGATTCAATACGTCTGTCATTAAGATTATATGTTGTTATTCATGAACCATAACGTTTGTTCAAGTTACAAATACGGCGTACGGCGTACGGCGGACAGACAGAAATATTTTTATTGCAGTTTTGGATTCTACATACCTTGAAACGTAAACCATCAAATTTTGAGGGGGGGTAAGAATTTTTTTTTTCATGCTCGATTCCAATGGTTCATTATTGAAAATAATAAACCAAAATGAGCCGTCATTCTTGACTCGACTTCATACAGCCATCCTCGATTATAATCAGGTGCTCCCTAGTGATGATATCCGGGCCGGATTTATACAGTTTCATTCACGATCATAATGACGAAGCATTTTGGTGCAACCGAACGGCTGGACGTACAATGCTGCGGGTGATCTCAAAAAATTCTTAGAGGACAATTTAAAAACGAAAAACCCATACTCTTATATTAAAAGTTTTCGAGCTACGGCGTTCTGGATATTTCATCCCCTATTTTTCACCCTTTAGAGATGACTTACAGTAACGCTGAGCTTCGCGGACCAACTAGACCCCAAACGGGACCTACAAACCAAATTTCATCAATTTTGGTTCATGGTACGGCGAAAAATGTTTATTCCATTTTTGGCTTCTACATACCTTGAAACGGAAACGACCAATTTTGAGGTGTTTTTTTTTTCATGCTCGATTCCAAAGGTTTGTTATTGAAAATGATAAACCCAAATTATAAATACCTAATGAAAATACAAATATTAAGTAAAAATTTGAAGAAAGGTACAAAAATGTGAAATGAATCGGTCATTCACTGAGATTGCGTGTAAAAACTGTTGGTAACCAGGACATTCTCCAGGGATAATGTAATCATCATCTTCTGTCCCATTACTTATTGTCCTGATACATATTATGCACCACGGCGGACATTCCTGATGTGGTTTATTTATTATTTTCTCATCACGGTTTATAAATTAGAAAGTATTCCGATCGTGCTTGTATTTCAAGAGGTAGGTACTGAACCATTCAAGGGCTTTTGTTTCTTCTCCAGATAATTATGTGGGTTTTGGCTCCAAGCCGTAAAAATGTGCGATTTTTGAGTATCTGCTAAACCTAGATGCGTTTTTAGGTGAAGTGAATTTGGCATCTTATTTGATACGTTTTTCGTTGAAATTAATGGATCAGTGGACCTTCGAATATTCCTTCAAGAAGAAAATAATATTAGGTTTTTACCTAAAATCCGCCCCCTGCATGTACGAGTGTTATTAATCAGTGACCTTGTTAGTGTAAATTAAAATCATTGCTTGTAATGCACAGTATGAAAGTTCAAGAACGATTCACCGTAAAAAAACGTGCTAGTGTAATAAAAAGTCGAAAAAATTACGTAGGGTGATTGAATACCACACGCTGAAGGATGGGATCCCCCCTCTGAACTGCCCACCATCAAACTCATCTTCTCTCCTTCAATCGTTCGTTAGCCCGCTCTTAAGCACCCACTTCCCTCGGATTACCGGAATGATAAACCTTTTGACCCCGGACCCCATAGAATTAATTGGACACTCCACGGCCAACCTTTATTAGCTTGTTGCTCTCAGATCTCGTCAAGTGTTTGATCCTCGGAGATGCCCAAGGTTGGCAATTGCCGTCTTTGAAAGGGCGAGAATCGTCTGATGGCGGATGGCGTTTGAATTAATTGGAATACAACCCGTCGGGGCGGCGGGTATTAAATCATTGGGTTCATTGGAAATGGATATTGCATTCAACTATCAATTTATTATATAATAATTGAATGAATGAATATCAATTCATGGACCTGGTGTGTGACATTCATAAAATGTATGAATCTCATATTTATGGAGCTATAAATTACATGGTGCATGGCGATAATTATTAGACATCATGGTGGGAGGCTTTCGCCGTTCGCCCAGATTATTCTTGGTACCACCTGGACCAGTGTATCTTCCAGCAACTCACCCGCCTAAAATTCGAGCGGTTTGAGGGGTTCAAAAAACCCTTCATTTTAGAAATTTTGGTGTTTTGAAATTGGGTTTCTAGATGAGGACTCCATGCAAATGATTTTCCACAGGTATCCAGTGGGCTATGGTGCATGATTTTCAGTGGTATTTTTGGTTGATACGGAACAGCTTCAAAGTTCTAAAAAAAGGGAATCCTCCGAAAAAGTCAGCAATCCTCGATTTAAAAAAAAAAATTAAGTGAAATATAGATATTTTTAAAAACGCTTCAAATTATTACAAAAAGGTTTATTATTTACCTGTATAGATGCCCCTTCTCTGAGTAGATCATTGTTTTCTGTGGACAATAACCTCGAGATCCCCCCAGGAAAGCCCTAAACGGAGTACTGGAGGCGGCCGGAAATTAAAGTTTCATAAAAACCAGTATGTAAAATGGCGAAATTTGGAGAGTAGGAGCGGGTTGGGTCGCAGAAGGTCCCATACCAAAATCATTGGAAAAGTACAGTAACTTCCGTCTGCGCACGCGCAAACGTGAAATACTTGAAAACGCCCATAACTACCCTAAATATTGTTGAAATGAGTTCAAATTAGAGGATCGATGAGGAATGATATTTCGATAGTTCCATATGAATTTCGTTGGAGTCTTACTGTAACTTTGTCTGCGCATGCGCGAACGTGAAATGTTGACCATTTCCTTGTAGCGCAGGCGAAAAATAGTCGTAGAGAGCTGAAATTTTGTGGGTAAACGCGGGTTTGCAGGTGGTCCCGTTTCAAAATCATGGAAATTGTTTCGTCTGCGCATGCGCAAATGAAATACTTGAAACGCCCATAACTACCTTAAATATCGTTGAAATGATTTCCAACTTGGAGGGTCGATCAGAAATAATACTTCGATAGTTCCATGTGAATTTCATTGGAATCACACAGTTGCTTTCATCTGCGCATCCGCGAACATGGAATTTGACCGTTTCATGTGACTCCTGACTACTCGAAAAATAGTCGTAGAGAGCTGAAACTATCCAACTAATTCTGTTAGTCCACGTGACCTTAGTCTTTGGTCATTAACCCATGCATGGATACTCCACCTGTCCACCTAATGAACCTACCCCACTATTGTGTATGTTTCATGTGATTCAAGTGAGGAAGCTATGCTGCCTACTCAGATTGGCACTTCTTTTTTATTTTTATTTAAATTTCTTGGGCGTGTCGTGTTATCGCGTGGTTATGTATTATAACTTGGTAAGAACCAAAATTACATAATTCATGAGTTTTTTTTTTTTTTTTTTTAAATAAATGTGCATACTTAGCCTGTTGTCGCGCAGGGCAAACGGTCAGGTGAACACTGTGAACGGAGGACAGCCAGTATCGGCAATCCGCAACCAGCGTAAGTGGTTTGGACCAGCCATTTTTCGTCCTTCTTCTAGGTCGTAGATGTGGATAAGAAATTTGGTTCACTGGTAGTTAGCCAGAATAGCCGAGAAGTTCAGCCTTCAACAGCCGTAGTTATGAGTGAGCCCGGCCATTCAAAGTCTCACGAAGTGACCAGGTCATTCCGAGATAACTTGACCGTATTACGAATTGAACGGGTCGAAGTCCGTGATGTAGGCATTGAATTGTTGAGTTTGCCCAGTCCTTTCATATGTGACGCGGGTGGCCGCCCCAGCGGCGGCTGCCGGTCTCCCCACACGCCGTTGTGAGCTGAGCGAAGTATGCGATGTACGGGGGTCCATATATTATAATGAGGTAGCGGGAGACCTGTAGAGAGGGCTGTAGCCTCCCCATTCACGTTAAATAATAAGGGCACCCCACCTGCCTTACCTACCACCGCAGCCACTGCCACCTGCCTCCGCCACCACATCCCCGCTACAGCGGGCTCCCTCGAGCCGCTCCTTTATGTGATCCTTCCGAAGACGGTCAACCCCCTCGCCCGTCCGACTCAAAAGCCTTCACCCTATCTAGAAATGAAATAATTATAACTGGAAACCCTGCGGGATGCATTAAAACTCTCCGCGTAAAAGGCTCCGGCGATAGAAGGTTTTTCAAAAGGTGAGCAGGCGCGTGGTGAGGGGGCCATCTCTTGCAAGTTGGCTGAAGGCGTAAAAGGTTCCCCTCTCCACATCTCATTGAATCCAATTTAACGACTGCGGTCTTTCCCTTTCTATACCTGCCCTTAATTAGGAATTCTTGTAACCTTCCCTCGTCTCACGGAAAGCAGGTGTAAATAAAATGAAATGAATACTGAAAATGTTACTCCAGAACACTTTCGAATAAAATGGAGATAACATTCGATAAAATAACTTTTTTTTTTAAATACAGCATAAAATGAATCTCACTTTCCTCCTTTAATTTTTCCTCATCTCATTACCAAAGGTTCATAAATTCAAAATGTCCAATCGCGTTTTGCGTTTTCGACGTCAAGCAACATTAGAGGTGCCGTGTCCGTCTGTCTACCCGAGCGCATTTGCGGGTCGCTCTACAAATGGTCCAGAATAGATTCCATCAGACTACGATCGTAACATTCGTTCATGCATGCGCAAGCATCAAATTCTGACCCTCGGTTAACACATGTTCTATTTGACAGACTTCGATGAACATTTTTTCAGGAATCGTGCTGGTTGCTTCCTGTTGGTCCCACCTGAAACTCATGCGCGAATAGTGAATGCCTTGTGTGATAATCGCGTGAGAGAGGGTAGTTGAGGGTGGCTAGCTTGGAGAGATGGATACCATGTGTTTAGGATGTGCCCAGGCGGGATCTTTTAGGTGAAGCTAACACCACAGCGAGTGTGGTGGTTATTACCAGCACAGCGAGCGTTAGAGGATGAAGGCTTGCACCCTGCAGTTATTACCACCACAACGAGTGTTGGAGGATGAAGGCTAGCATCCCGCAGTTGTTAACACCGTAGCAGACCCTAGAGGAGATGAAATCTAGCACCCTGCGGTTATTACCACCACAGCGAGCGTTAGAGGATGAAGTCTAGCATCCTGCAGTTGTTACCACCACAGCGAGTATGGGAGGGATAGGTGAAAGCGAGGAGCCGTGAGGTGAATGAGAGAGAAGTCGCAGGTAGGAGTGAGCATGGAAGAGTGAAGAGCTCGGTGAGCCGGGCGCCTTATAAAGGTGCCTCTACCTCATCCTCCGTCTACCAACGGCCGTTGGCCGTTACCTTCCGTTGGGAATCGTTGGGCGTTAGTGGGGGGAGAACCCTTTAGGCTTCTATCGAGGCGTCGCAGAGCTCATCTTTCTCCTTCGTTTTATTAGTTAGAACTGTGCCTTACATATGAGTGGTACAGGGGTACCACGACACCTTGTAAGCCTCCTTTCGAATTGTCAGATACAGATAGGATCTCTGATCGTCCATCACGAACTTCACTGGGATCAAAGCAGTTGGCTGTCCTTGTAAGCAAACTTGGAATCGCCCAAATAGTACCTTCCACAGTTGTCATCACTGATTGCAAGCCCAGGTGAACCGTAATACATAGCCCCTCCAAGCTTGATGCGATTTCGCGTCTAACGTTGGGGAGTGGTGATCTGTTTACTCAACTTAGAGCACTGTAGTTATTTTATGCACACCCCAATTTGTATGTTGGTCGAGTAGGAGACCCTCTTGGATGTATTGATGTTTAGGGACAGGGAGGCAGTCTTGGAGAGGGCTTCGTGTCCCAAAACCACCCTCAGCACCATCGGTTGCTCGAGGACTCGCCTCCCCCAGTTCATGGAGACTTTGTGGGTGCTGTGCCGGGGAGGTGGGTTTCCAAAGCCCGGACAGGGCTAATTAATTTCAATTTTCTACCCTGCAGGGATGAGCTGGCCCAAAGTTGCTCCTTGTGCAACCTTAATGAGCGTGAGGATGCACTGCATTACTTGGTTGTCTGCCCTATTTTGAGCGAATTTCGATTAACATGTAGCTGTAGTGCGACCTCTGAATAAAAAAGGACCGAGAACACTAGAAAGCAATTACCTCCCTAGTGCTTCTATCGAAGTTTGAAAATATTTGAAAAAATTGCCAAGTCGCAACTAGTAGAATAAATATCTTGAATCAAATAATCTCTTATCCCCTATCCAATGTGAATTTCGACAGTACGTGGGAACAGAGGACGCGCTAGTTAATCTAGTAGCGGAAATTTAAAAAAAAAAACCAGTCATGCAGCATGACTTAATGAGCGAATTTTCAAAGAAATATTCGAATTAATGGCTATGGTTTTGTTTTGCTTCGAACTCTCGTCTTCAATTAATACTTCTCACATTTTTCAATCTGACCACTCTAAGGGGGTGGGGGGGGGGGTAAGAGTTTAAAGATTATCCTAGTTTTGGGTAATTTTTGCGCACTTTAAATGCTCTAATTTAAGAACGGATTTAGATATCTAAAATCCGATTTCACCATCGTGTTCAGCGTGCAAAAACCTTTAAAATGAGGGGTCACTTGTTAGAAAATAACATTTTGGGGATTTTTGGGTAATTTTTGCGCACTTTAAATGCTCTAATTTGAGAACGGATCAAGATATCTAAAATCCGATTCCACCATCGTGTTCAGCGTGCAAAAACCTTTAAAATGAGGGGCACTTGTTGGAAAATAACATTTTGGGGATTTTTGGGTAATTTTTGCGCACTTTAAATGCGCCAAAACCCTCCTTAGAGTAGGCCAATTTCGCCCATCTTCGAACTTAGCCTTTCGATTGCCAAGATAGATTTTTTGTGCAAATTTGAGCTGTTTATCTCAATTCTATCGAGAGTTATCGTCTGGAGTGACACATATATATATAAATATATATAAATATATATATACATATAAAAAATGTTAAATTTCAGGAATCGTTTTAGAATGGTCTGAAACGGATTTCTATGAAGAAAATTTCCAAAAATTTATATTATTTAAATTTCGAAGCCATTGCAATAGCTTCATTTTCTTTGAAAATTCGCTAAAAGGGCTGCACGAAGGAGGCAATATAATATCAATATTCGTTGATCTTACTAAAGCATTCGACTTGATAAAACGATCAGCATTCGATGTTAGATGGTTTAAATTACCTACCTCGCAAATAGACAACAATATGTGCAAATTCAGGATATTTGTAGAAAATCTGCTTTGGAGTACCGTAAGGATCTCCCTGTGGCCCAATTTTATTTGTGATACATATAAATGACCTATTTACTATGAACATGAGATGCAAATTTGTAGCTTTTGCTGATGACGTAGCTATTGTGATAAATAGTCTCACCATGAACAAACAAAGTACATTGCATTCTCAGTCTCAGTCAACAAAACAGGACTTCCTAACGTCTCTAAATTCGGAGTGCACAAGGAAAGCTGTAGCTTAGTAAGAAATGTATGCAGCTGCATGGAAATAGAAAGGCTAATTACTAGAAAATACATCCACTACTTTCTGGCAAATCTTAAAATGGTGTGTTATGCTCATATGTATAGCATATTAACTTTTAGTATCATTGTCTTGGAGGTACTTATGCGTCTAACATTGATAGTAAACATAGCAATAAATACAGTTTTAAGAATAGCAACTGTGATGAATTTAAAATTCTCATCACGGTGGCGTGGAAGGTGAGTGAGTGAATTTAGGTAAAGGAGAGAGAAGGAGGAAAAGTCGCAGGCGGCTGTAGTCAACCGAACATCTACGACTTTTGGAGGAGAGAGAGGTGGTGTGGAAGGAAGGTGAGGAAAAGTCGCAGGCGGCTGTAGTCAACCGAACATCTACGACTTTGGAGGAGAGAGAGGTGGATGAGGGAATTTCACCTAGGCGGCTGTAGTCAACCGTTCATCTAGGTGAAGGAGAGGAAAGGAGAGGTCCCTTGTCTAGGCGGCTGTATTCAACCGATCATCTAGACAAGGAGGAGGAGGAGAGAGGAGCGAGGAGGTGAAATTCCCAGGCGGCTGTATTCAACCGATCATCTGGGAGGTAAGGTAAGAGAGAGAAGAGAGAGCTGGTTAGAGGAAGTGTCGAATGAAGCTTGAGCGCCAGGATCCGGGGTTTTATAGTACTTGGGGGCCTCTCCCTCCAGCTCCTTGCTGGGAGCTGGTAGTGGGGCCCCAGGTTGAGTAACCCTGGGTTCTGTCGCCTGTCCCCACTCATATCTTTATTTACGGAGCTTTAGTTTGGCGTTTGGATATTGGTGAGAACTTAATATGATAGGAGTGTTCCCGGGAGGGACTCACGACAGAGGTCCCCCCAGTTTGAACCAATATTGGTGCTGAAGGCGCAAGATGACAGGAGCTGAGGGCTACGGCAAACAAGAGGTGGTCGCTGAAGGCGCAAAATGACAGGAGCTGAGGGCTACGGCAAACAAGAGGAGGAGCTGAAGGCGCAAAGTGACAGGGGCTGAGGGCCGATGCAAACAGAGGTTGAGCTGAAGGCGGTCCTTAAACTAGTAGTAACATGGTAGATTATAAGTAGGTAGATGATAAGTAGGTAGAACATAAGGTAGGTAACATAAGGTAGAATATAAGTAGGTAGAACATAAGGTAGGTAATATAAGGTAGAATATAAGGTAGAAGAAATAGGATGAGATGGTGAGAGTATATACAGCAGTGGTCAGGATCCCTAAACATGTGGCATTTAGGGAAGTGATCGGCAAGGGCGAGATGAGGAGGATGAACAATATTTACAAGGTGAAAGTGAGCGGCAAGGGCGAGATGAGGAGGGTGAACAAGATTTACAATAACGATATTTACAATGTGAAAGCGAGCGGCAAGGGCGAGATGAGGCGGATGAACAATATATACAAACATGATATTTACAATATGTACAATATTTACAACCTTTGTGCAAATTCGGGGAACAAGGCGGAACGGGGTGACGGGAATCCGCCGATTCCTGGGTGTGTGTTGGGTGTGTCGAGTGATAGTGTGTGCGTGAGTGTATTGTGTGGGGGCGGCGGTTGCTCCGAGCTCGTGGCGAGGCGGGCACGGCGGAGTTCCGAGTTCCGGTACAGTGCGAGTGGATGAAAAAGACACTTGCACTGTCCCGGAATCTCAAGGCCCCGCCGTGATTGCTCATAGCGGGGCGGGGGGTTTGGCCGCCGGGACGAGGGGAACATGGGGACGCTCCCTCCGTCCGTTTCGCCGCCCGGGCCGTTTCGTCCCGGCGGAGACTATCGTGGATATCCCCGGCGATGGAGGGGGGGGGAGGGGGTGTTGGAGGGGGTGAAGTTGATACGGGGGGGTCGAAAATCGAAAACGGGGGGGGGGCGGTAAACTTGGTGGGGTGACAATTTCGGGGGGGTTGGTGATTTGAACGGGGGGTGGGGGCTTGAAATTTATAGGGGGCAAGCAAATTTGAACGGGGGGCGGTGGGGGCATGAGTTCCGCGAGGTGGAACTCGCGAAGGATGGAGGACATTAGGGGATCTGTGGGGGAGTAGGGAGGGTGTACCCCCGTGGCCTGCGCTGTGCGAAATTCGCGCAGTATTTTCCACTGGGGGTACTTCCATCGCCGGGGCCGGGGAGGTAGTCCGGTGATCCGTGGCGGGACGAAAAGAAGCGGTGTAGTCGGCCCGGGCGAAGGGGGTAGGGGGGAGAGCGGGTCCGGGACGAAAACGTCCCGGAGAATCGCCGCCATTTCCGGATCCGAATCGAAATCCGGAAACGGCGACGGAGGTGACTGGTGCATTGGGAAGAGGTGGGACATCGCGAACGGACGGTGGGAGACTGATAGTGTCTGTGGGTTGGGTTAGCACAGGTGCGGGTTTACACCTGGCTAACGGGACTGTATGTGGTTTGCCGTCAATTAACAGGGTCGCGGTGGTGTGTGTTGTGCGAATGACTTGAAAGGGCCCGGCATAAAGTGGTTGGAAAGTTTTATGGATGCCGGGCTCTTTCAGGTACATGTGTGTGGTGGTGAAAAATCGTTTGGGATAAGTGGTGTCGTTTGTCGGTGTTGTTGAGTGTAGCGGTTCCCTGTTAATAGACGGCGTGTGATTTGGGGTGAAAATGTCGGCTGGTAGACGTAACGGGTCTTTAAATGCGTTTTGTGCGGGGCTGGTTTGGTCTGAAGGACGGGCTGAAGTGCGTAGGCTGAGTAAAATGTAGGGGAGGGATTTGGTCCAGGAAGGGGAATTTGTTGAAGTAGAAATGGCCTGTTTCAGGACCGAGTGCCACCGCTCTATTTTCCCGTTGGATTGGGGATGGTATGGGGTAGTGTGGATTTTTTGGATGCCGAGGGAACGTAGTAAATCGGAAAAGTGGGCGGACTCAAACTGCCTCCCTTGATCGACCGTGACTGTTCGCGGACAACCGTAACGGCTAACCCATTGAGAGAGGAAAGCCGTCGCGACGGTGTCCGCGGTGATGTTTGAGAGTGGAATGCATTCCACCCAGTTGGTGGCACGGTCGATCATCGTGAGGCAGTATTTTTTCCCCTCGGATGGGGGAAGGGGGCCCACTAAATCCAGATGAACGTGCTCCCACGGCAGGGAGTCGGGAATGGTTTGAGGCGGGACATGGGGGTGGGCCGAGACCTTAAACCGCTGGCACTTCTGGCACCCCAGAACCCAGTTACGAATATCTGTGTTCATGTGGGGCCAGAAGTACCGCGTCTTGATAAGGTCCCGGCTAGCCCGAATGCCAGGATGGTGAAGGGAGTGATAGTGGAGGAACAACTGCCGCCTCAGTTCCGGTGGGACGTAAGGGCGCGGCGTATCGGCCGTTACGTCACACCAGAGGTCGAGGGGCGGCAGCTGTTCCAATTTGGAGGCGGAAATGAGATTGGAGAGGGCGGGGTCGGAATGTGGAGTTTGCTTTGATTTTAGGATTTGTGGTGAAGGGAAAGGCAGTAACTCCGCCACCGGCGCGGGGGTAGGGGTGGGTCGGGATAGCGCGTCCGCCACGCAGTTGTCGGCCCCCGGCAAGTATCGGATATCGGACGTAAATTGCCCGATAAACTCGAGTTGCCGGAGGCGACGCGGGGAGGCGGATTTGCGATTCTGTAGGAGGGCGTGGGTCAGGGGCTTATGATCAGTGACGACAGAGAACTGCCTGCCCTCCACGAAGTCACGAAAGTGCTTGATGGCTTCGTGGATGGCGAGGAGTTCTCTGTCGAACGTGGAGTAATTTTTTTGGGTGGGGGATAGCGTTTTGGAAAAGAAGCCTAGGGGTTGGGGGGTGGCGCCGGTGTGCTGATGGAGCACTGCCCCGATGGCCCAGTCGGACGCATCGGTGGTGATGGATAGTGGGGCGTGAGGATCGGGATGGGCCAATAGAGCGGCGTCTACTAGGTCCTGTTTGCAAATTTTGAAGGAGGAGATGAGTGGGGGGGTCCAGGTAATGGGGCGGTTGTCATTTTTTTTGGAGGGTTGGGGAATGGCGTGTATGAGTGGTTGTTGATGTTGTGCTGCGTGTTTGATGTGTCTGCGGTAAAAGTTTAACATACCCAGGAAGCGGCGGAGTTCCGTCACGGTGCGGGGTTGCGGGAAGTCACTAATGGCGTGGACTTTGTCTGCGAGGGGTTTGATGCCCTCGGATGAAACGTGGTGGCCGAGGCAGCGGACGGAGGGTTGGCCGAGAACGCACTTGTCTGTGTTAACCAAGAGGCCTTCGGAGGAGAAGATGTCAAGGATCTGTTGGAGATGGCTGAGGTGTTCTTCCGGCGTCCTGGAGGCCACCAGGACGTCGTCGAGGAAGCAAAAGACGAACGGTAGGCCTCGCAGGATGCTGTCCATATAGCGCTGCCAAGTTTGTGCAGCGTTCCTTAACCCGAAGCTCATCTTAACATACTCGAAAAGTCCGAACGGGGTAATGATGGCGGTTTTCTGGACATCGGGGGGGTGAATGTTGATGTGGTGGAACGCCCGTGAAATGTCGAGGGTAGAGAAGATATTAGCGCCATGGAGGTGCGACGAGAAGTCCCATAGGTGGGGAACATTATAAAGGTCCGGCGTGGTTTTCGAATTTAGCCGCCGGTAGTCCCCGCAGGGGCGGATATCCCCATTGGGCTTCTGCACGATGTGGAGAGGAGAAGCCCAAGGGGATTTTGAGGGGCGGACGATGCCGTCGGCTATGAGTTTATTAAAATGTTGCCGGGCTTTAGATAGTTGCAGGGGGTGGAGTCGTCGGGCTTTCGCTGTGATGGGGGGGCCGGAAGTCTCGATGTGGTGTTGAATGGTGGAGATGTGGGCAGAGGGGCGGCGCTGGGGGCGGTAGTGGAGGAGGAGGCGTTCAAATTGCGTAGGGGGGTGGTTGATGGCATGTATGAATCCGGGTATGGGTGTTTTTGTGGCGGGGTCAATCAGGCGCGCGTTCCGGACGTCGACCTGGAGACCGAAATATGCGAGAAAATCGGCCCCCAGGATCGCCTTCTCCACGTCCGCCACGGTGAACTCCCACTCGTACGCGAGCCCGCTCATATGAACAGAGGAGCGGTACGTCCCGTACGAGGGGATGGTGGTACCGTTGGCGGCGTAGAGAAGCTGCCGGTAGCAGCGCGCCTGACGACGGAGGATGTTGTTGGGAAATATTGATAGCGCCGCCCCTGTGTCCACCAAGAAAGGCACATTGGTTTTCCTGCAGCGCAGGAAAAGTCGCTGGTGGGTCGGGAGGGCGTTGGGCACAATTGCGGAGGTGGGTACGTTGGTCGGTGTTGGCTGGTCCGCCGCGAAGGAGACGCGAGGCGGTTTCTTGTCGTTCCGGAGGGGGGGAACGGCGGAGTCTGCAGGGGGGCAGGCCAGTTTGGTAGGAGGGGGTTTCGCCTTGTTCCGGGGAGGGGGAACGGTAGTGGTGGGCTGTGTGGTGGTTGGAGGGGGTTGTGCCCTGGAGGCGGGCGTGGAGGTTCCGTTCCGTGGTGGGGGAACGGATGCGGCGGCGTGAGTGGCGGCCGGGAGGTTGTCTGCCCTGTTGACGGGCATGGAGGGGCCGTTCCGGGGTGGGGGAACGGATGCGGCGGCGTGAGTGGCGGCCGGGAGGTTGTCTGCCCTGTTGACGGGCATGGAGGGGGCGTTCCGGGGTGGGGGAACGGGAGCGGCGGCGTGAGTGGCGGCCGGAAGGTTGGTTGCCCTGGTGGCGGGCGGTTTGTTCCGTTTGTGGTGGGGTGAGGGATTCGGCGGTGCTGCAGGCGCGGCCGGGAGGTTGGCAGCCGTGGCGGCGGCGTAGGAGGGGTAGCGTGGCTTGGCGGTGGTGGCTGTGTGAATGCGGGCGGGGGGGGTATGTGCATGGTCCCCCCCGTGTTGGCGAGGAGGGGGGCCCGCCGGATTCACCGGCGGGCGTCTGCGTTTCCCTGCTTAGGGGCGAAGGAGCAGGGGGGTTGGCACTTGCGGGCCTCCCCACCGAAGTTTACGTGATAGAAACAACGGTTGGGGTGGTCCGCAGGTAGGTAGGCGGGGTTGGTGGGGCGGGCTGAGTTGGACGCGCGCGCAGCCGCTGGGGATCGGCCTCTGCGCTGGCGGGGAGGGGATGCGTCGCGGCGCTCGGGTGAGCGCTGGCGGCGGCGGTCGGCGGACGAGTCGCGTCGGCGATCCGCCGAAAGTGGTCGACGGCCGTCGAGGGAGGGTGCCCGGCCGCGTTCCCGGGATTTTGTGCGGTCCCGGAAAGGCGGGGGGTGACGTGGCGTACGCACCTCACTGACGGCGGCCGCGGCGGCTAAGTCATGCACGGTGTCCGCGAGGCGCAGGAGGGGCTCGTCGGGACCGTCGAGATGGCTGGCCAGGGCCATCTGGATGGGGTGGGGAAGGGCACGTAACCAGAACGTGCGTGCGATGTCGGCGGTCATAATCCCCTGCAGCTGGTGTCGCAGCCGCCGGTAGAGGTGTGAGGGCTTCTGGTCGCCGAGGTGTTGAGGTTGGGAGAGGGCGGCGACTCGGGCGATTTTCGACGGCTGGTAGGTGTTGATGAGGCGGCTGCGGAGGTCGTCGTACGCAGCGGCGGCGTCGGGGGGGATATCAGAGGTCTGCAGCAGGATCTCGTAGGGCAGTAACGAAATGATCCGGGAATATCGAGTTTTCTGGCTGCGGATGTTGGCGGCCGAAAACGCTGCGTCTACTTGGAAAAACCAAAGCGCCGGGTCGTGCGTGTAGAAGGGGGGTAGCGACAGAGGGAACGCAGCGGACGCCGTCATGACGTTGGCGGCGGCTGCGGCCGTAGCGGCGGCGGCGGCGGCGGCGTCCGATGACGCAGAGGTCGGCGGGGAGAGCGTGGAGAAAGGGTTGTCGGCCAATGCGTCGGATGTCGCAGCGGCGGGCGGCTGCAGTGTGGCTGGTCGCAAGAGCGGCGGCGTCGGTGAGTTCGGGTCCATTTCTGTAACTAAAATTCAAAAATTTGACTTGGTTTTGAATTTTGAAATTCGCAATCGGCGGGAGCGGTGGTGCGTTGAGTTGAGAGTTGAGCGGTGAGGTTTGGGCCAAGAATTGCGAATTCACACTGACTGGTTGAAATTTTGAATTTAAAATTTGGGACACCGAACTATTTGACTGGGGCGACACATGAGGTGGGAAGGTGGGAAGGAAGAAGGTTGAGTGAACGTCGGGTTCACCACTGTGATGAATTTAAAATTCTCATCACGGTGGCGTGGAAGGTGAGTGAGTGAATTTAGGTAAAGGAGAGAGAAGGAGGAAAAGTCGCAGGCGGCTGTAGTCAACCGAACATCTACGACTTTTGGAGGAGAGAGAGGTGGTGTGGAAGGAAGGTGAGGAAAAGTCGCAGGCGGCTGTAGTCAACCGAACATCTACGACTTTGGAGGAGAGAGAGGTGGATGAGGGAATTTCACCTAGGTGGCTGTAGTCAACCGTTCATCTAGGTGAAGGAGAGGAAAGGAGAGGTCCCTTGTCTAGGCGGCTGTATTCAACCGATCATCTAGACAAGGAGGAGGAGGAGAGAGGAGCGAGGAGGTGAAATTCCCAGGCGGCTGTATTCAACCGATCATCTGGGAGGTAAGGTAAGAGAGAGAAGAGAGAGCTGGTTAGAGGAAGTGTCGAATGAAGCTTGAGCGCCAGGATCCGGGGTTTTATAGTACTTGGGGGCCTCTCCCTCCAGCTCCTTGCTGGGAGCTGGTAGTGGGGCCCCAGGTTGAGTAACCCTGGGTTCTGTCGCCTGTCCCCACTCATATCTTTATTTACGGAGCTTTAGTTTGGCGTTTGGATATTGGTGAGAACTTAATATGATAGGAGTGTTCCCGGGAGGGACTCACGACAGCAACTAATTCCCATAAACGTATGTCGTGAGTCCCTCCAGGAACCACTCCACTAGAGTTTAAGTTCTCGCCAAATATTTGACCGCTAAAGTTAGTTTCTATGAATAAACGGTACGAGTGGGGAGACAAGCCGCAGGATCCAGAGTGCACAACCTGGAGCCCCTCCATCAACCCCTAGCAGGGGGTTGGAAGGAGAAGGCTCCCTTTCCTATAAAAACTCGGATCCTGCGCCTTTTTAACCATTCGACGCTTCTCTAGCTGCTGGCTACTCTCTCTTCTCCTACCCTGCTCTCCAACCAATCCATAAAAGATCCTAGATGACGGTGGTGGTCAGCCCATAACCGCCTAGGCAAATTCTCCCAAAAAGATTCCAGATGACGGTGGTGATTCGCTCATAACCGCCTGGACACAACCCAAAAGATCCTAGATGTCGGTGGTGACTCGCTCATAACCACCTGGGCAAAACCTCATCCAAAAAGATCTCAGATGTCGGTGGTGACTCGCTCATAACCGCCTGGGCAATTCCTCACACCACCGTGATGAATATAAGCCAATTTTAAATTCATCAAAACGTACTTCAATTAGTTACCCGTTCAAACACTTCGATATTCTCACTCCCAGAGTGGCTTATATTAACAGAACGATTTTGCGTGTACATTAACACCTGAATTTTGGTTTATTATTTTCAATAATGAACCATTGGAATCGAGCATGAAAAAAAAAATTCTTACCCCCCCTCAAAATTTGATGGTTTACGTTTCAAGGTATGTAGAATCCAAAACTGCAATAAAAATATTTCTGTCTGTCCGCCGTACGCCGTACGCCGTACGCCGTACGCCGTACGGGCCACTTTTCTTAGTTACCATGAAAAAAAATTGATGAAATTCGGGTTATAGGTTCCGTTCGGCGTCTAGTTGGTCCTCGAAGCTCGACGTTACTGTCAGTCATCTCTAAGGGGTTCAAAATAGGGGTTGAAATTTTCAAAACGCCTATACCATTTTTTTTACGTAAATATTTTTACGGTTTTAAATAGTTCTTGAACTTGCGAGTTTTTTAAGACCATCCGGAGCATCGTACGTCCAGCCGTTCGTTCACAGTAAGGCCCCGAAGTTTGCACCGACAGGCATTTTCGACTCCAGTGTGAATGAAATTGTATACAATCCAAACCAAATCTCGTAACCAGAGACGCGCCCACAATAGGAATTTGTGAATACGGCCAATCATTGGTAGGGATCACCTGATTATATTGGCGGAGTATGAAGTCGAGTTGGTTGTTCTGTGATATTATTTAATTTGAAAAATGATGGCTCTATTGGAGTTTGTTGGTAGGTAGTGAAACTTGAACAAACGTTGAAGTATTATTGATGGGTAAATTATTACTACGGTAAATCATTACTCAACGGTAAATTATTACACAACGGTTCATTATACCATCTACGTAGAAGGGGCTGGAGTTTGTTGGTAGGTACTTTTGCAACTTTTTTCACTCCTAATCAACAATTTCTTTTCAGAACTTCATTATGTGTGTTTCTTTTTGTTAGGTACTGTTTGTCATCAGCAGAATTATTTTAGCAACATTTAACTCGTGATTTAGGTAGGTAACTAGTAACGAGTACGGGGTTAGGTACTAACCTACGGAGTGTCTGCGATCTACATAATATGCATATAATAGAATAGTACATATCATATTATATAGACGGGTTATCTATACATAGAGCTGTGATCTGTAACAGAAGGGTATTCTATACAAAATAATAAACCGTTGTGCAGGGATTTGCAGCGTTTTTTTACTAAGCATTCGGTGATTAGACTGACGCGAGCAAATGCCAACTGTGTCCTCCAGGTACCACAGTTACGATTTCTACACTAGGCAATATCCATGGCTAGCTCCAGCCTTTTTGGAACAGTTACCGCTCCTAACGAAGACTTCAACATCAACAGGAAAATTTTAAAAAAACTGGTTCTAGAATATTTTGAGCTTGAAAATAACGAAATGTTACTATAAACAAGTTTAAATGAGGATAATACAAACGTTTAAATGCCTTCGTACTTATTTTTTGTATTGAATAATATTGAATATAAACTACAGTATTTACTAACTACTTAGGAAACCTGTAAATATTGTTGTAAGTTCTTGATCTATGTTTATCTTTCATGTCTTTTTCACAATGGGTGTTTGAGGGACGATTGAGATGCAGGTGTGTTAGAAAACGTTATTTATTGAGACGCAAGCTTTCGACATCCCTCAGAAAGTCATCTTCAGGTGTACCTATTGTACAGTTTATTTAAATGATGTTAAAAACCACAGCAAGTGAGATCTGGAAAGTAATCTGTGGCTTATTAAAAAAACGAGAGTGAATTAGTGGGACAGGAGTGAATGACGTCATATGGCTATTGTATTGCAATACTTTAAAATGCATTAGGGTAGGTATCGAAACCATCTAGGATTCTTCACAGTTCCTGAATATTTTGCTAGTATTTGGTACCGATATGGAAATCATAATTTGAATGTGAAATAGATTTGTTTCATCCAAATGTATGTAAAATGGGAGATATGTTATTTTATAAACTGTACTGTAAACTTTACTGAGGTATGTTTCCATTATGTTGCCAGCCCGGAAGACGGCTTTACCCCTAAGCCATTCTGAATAGGTTCAAGCCATTTGTTTCTGTTGAACGATATTCATTTATATATAAATAAAACCTCTTTTCATTCATTTCATTCATTCGTTCATTCAATCAGCTGTATGAATGATACATCTTTAAATTTGTTGTTTAGATTAAAATGAGAAAACTTAAGAGTTGAAAAGCTTAATTTTTGAGGGAAGAAAGTTTTGTTTGACGGAATAAAGCTTTCTTTAAGAGGTCTGTTTTCTGGAGATCCCGTGGACGTCGTGGTGATTGTTGTATTTCGCACTCTGCATCTTATAAGCACCTTATTCTTCGTACTATAACTGTTTGTTGGAACTACGGACTTTCGAATGCCCAGGTTCTAAAAAACATCAGCAAGTTTCTCTCGTTGAAATTACCCCATCACCGTGGATAACTTGTTACAAATCTCAAATTAGAATCCGAAGTTTTGATAAACGAACTGAAAAAAAAGGAAAAGAATTTTCTGGAGGAGTGTTTCGCGTAACTAATTACATCCGCGTTATTACAAAAAGGTGCTGTTTAGTTGGCAACTTCTCTCGGATTCTGTCTTTAACGGAAACTGTCGGTTGATTTACAACCAAAACTTGTATTAAGCGAAAAAAGAGAGACGAAGAAAAAAAAATTACTTTTCTTTCTGAAGTGGGGAAAACAACAACATAAAGATAAAACTCTTTCCTCAGCTGAGCAAGGGGAAACATGAATGGGAACAAGATAAGTGCTTGACCTCAGAGCTCTATCTAAATATAGATCGAGATATCTAAAGGAGCATTTTTGTTGAATAGAGAGATTGGCACTTTATCTTGTTGTTTGTCAAAATGCTCTGCACTCGGAGGCTAAGGATCCTTTGGTCCTTGAAGACTTCCACAGTTCAGATAGGGATTTGATGAATCGTTCAGCGCATTGTGCCTTTTCAACATCCTCCCGCTGCGACGGATTTCTTGGGATTTCGAGCCTTCCAACAAAAGTTTTGTATCACTTTGGCCCCAGCGTTCGATCGGTTGGAGGAACCGAGCGCTAATCGTCGAGACGTTCTCTCCGAATCCGGTGGTTTTACGTTTTCCTTTTCTTCATTCCGATAATGTATTGGTTTTCGACCATCTTGAGCCACGGATTCTTGAGATTCCGTCAGTGAAGGTGGGTAGCTTTGGCAACGTTTCGGTAAATATTTTAGGTTCATCAAGCATTTCAGGCTTTCACCAATAATGAAAAATTCAAGATTTCACGGAGGGTAGAGTGGTTTTGAAAGGTTCCTTAAACCATGGGCGATGGTGCACGAATGAATGAAAGAGGAATGTGAACTTGAGAGTGATAATATTATATTATTTGCTAGTTGTGGAAGCCCTTTATCCAAATTAGTTTTTTGATAATTAAATAAAACACAGACAGTATATACACATCAATGAATGTACGAATTTTTAGAGAATCTCGTAAATACTTTATTAATTTAGTGTGTCTACGGTAGGTACATGATATCATTCGATTGCACGAGGTAGACACAACTTGTAAGCACAAAATGTGCCAACTTCATGAAAAAGCTGGCTGAATTTATTTAGATTGTATTATTAATTATTCATATCATTCATTAAACACATGCGCGTGAATGACAGCAACACAGTAATCATAAAATAGGGAAATAGGGGAATAGGGGGAAATAGGGGGTATGATACCTTTCCCAGCCTTTAAGAAAATAAGATTCCAAATTTTAGGATTTTTTTGTATGTTTTATATCCGGAGGTACCTACGTCAGTCGTTCGTTCGCAGTAAGTTCCTGAAGTTTGAACCGGAAAGCTTCGTCAACATGATTGTGAATCTCCTGATCGGTATACGTAACACAGCCTAGATTTCATTGGTGGGGAACTGGTTATTATAATCAAACCTGGCTTAATGAAATCGCGATTGCTGTTCCGCGTTATCATTTTATTTAAAGAAACATGGTTATTTTGGATTTTGTTGACAGACAGACACTTCTTTATACTTTCTTATAGATTTGTTGGTGGTTTTGTTGTTTATGGCCGAACGAATCGTCCGAATTTGGTGAAAATTTGGGAATATTTTTGGGGTCCTACTTAGGTTCAGCGAGCATCAGAATTTCAAAAATGAACGGGTGGGGGGGGTTCGTGGGGCGGAAATTGCGCTTTACAGTGGATTACGTAATCGTAATATCCGAAAGTTCCACTTCGGCTCTGGTGGCTGTGTGTGTGTGTGTGTGTGTGTGTGTGTGTGTGTGTGTGTGTGTGTGTGTGTGTGTGTGTGTGTGTGTGTGTGTGTGTGTGTGTGTGTGTGTGTGTGCGCGCGCGCGCGCGTGCGTGCGCGCGCTTGCATGGCGGTATCCATCGCAAAAAAATACCGACGAATAATTTATAGCGTTTTGGCTTCGTAGTCTACCAGTGGTGATCATCACGTTTGGGAGTAGACAAAGTTTTGTCCTCAAAAACCTAAATGCTAAGTGGTTCAGTAATCTTTGGAGACATTCCATCTTTTACCATGAAGATTCTCTCAGTGAATGATAATTACGGGTAGGTGAATAATGTTAATTATTGGTGTATTAGGTAAGATTACTATATTAACTTTCAGTAAGAACAGATAGCGATTGTCGGTTAGTGTTATTTTTTTCTTCTCATTCTCCTCCATCCAAGTAAACCTCAAAATTGAGCGTAGAGTAAATACGGCCCTTCCCCGCTATTGGCACCCTATTCCAACACCATCGGTGCTAATTGCCATCCAAATGGATCAGTGCATTAACTAGATTACGTTTCAATTTGGTTCTACCGTATATTGGATGGGTTGAAGTCGCTCCTTAATCTCACCAGGTTTCTGTGCCGCCATCAGCCAGACCGAGCAATTTTCACCTGATTTGATAATGGCTCCTTCGATCGTTATGATTGCACCTCGAGCCCGCCTTATCTCGGGAACGTTCAACCGCCACGGGAACGATTGTAGGGGTCAGCCCGATGCGTAAAACGTTCTCCCATTCTTATAGCCGCCTTTCCAACGGTATTCGACCTAATTTGAATACCGAGAGTTTTCGACCAAGCACCTTCTGGTAGTGAATTCGGAGTTTCGGTCTTCTATGGGCTTCCGAGTGGGCAATCTTTTTAACCAATTTCGACACGCGGAAGATCGTATCTACGGAAATTGCGCTCCGCTCTCGAATTGAGAACGCCCCGAGTGATACTAGCTCTTTCGGAATTATCCGGGAGTATTTGGTTACCATTGAATGGCTACACAGTGGAGTCTCAACGGATATATAATGTGTGATGAATTTAAAATTCTCATCACGGTGGCGTGGAAGGAAGGTGAGTGAGTGAATTTAGGTAAAGGAGAGAAAGGAGGAAAAGTCGCAGGCGGCTGTAGTCAATCGAACATCTACGACTTTGGAGGAGAGAGAGGTGGTGTGGAAGGAAGGTGAGGAAAAGTCGCAGGCGGCTGTAGTCAACCGAACATCTACGACTTAGGAGGAGAGAGAGGTGGATGAGGGAATTTTACCTAGGCGGCTGTAGTCAACCGTTCATCTAGGTAAAGGAGAGGAGAGGAGAGGTCCCTTGTCTAGGCGGCTGTATTCAACCGATCATCTAGACAAGGAGGAGGAGAGAGGAGGTGAAATTCCCAGGCGGCTGTAGTCAACCGATCATCTGGGAGGTAAGGTAAGAGAGAGAAGAGAGAGCTGGTTAGAGGAAGTGTCGAATGAAGCTTGAGCGCCAGGATCCGGGGTTTTATAGTACTTGGGGGCCTCTCCCTCCAGCTCCTTGCTGGGAGCTGGTAGTGGGGCCCCAGGTTGAGTAACCCTGGGTTCTGTCGCCTGTCCCCACTCATATCTTTATTTACGGAGCTTTAGTTTGGCGTTTGGATATTGGTGAGAACTTAATATGATAGGAGTGTTCCCGGGAGGGACTCACGACAGAGGTCCCCCCAGTTTGAACCAATATTGGTGCTGAAGGCGCAAGATGACAGGAGCTGAGGGCTACGGCAAACAAGAGGTGGTCGCTGAAGGCGCAAAATGACAGGAGCTGAGGGCTACGGCAAACAAGAGGAGGAGCTGAAGGCGCAAAGTGACAGGGGCTGAGGGCCGATGCAAACAGAGGTTGAGCTGAAGGCGGTCCTTAAATCTAGTAGTAACATGGTATAGGCAGATTATAAGTAGGTAGATGATAAGTAGGTAGAATATAAGGTAGGTAATATAAGGTAGAATATAAGGTAGAATAAGTAGGATGAGATGGCGAGAGTATATACAGTATGATGGGAGCAGTGGTCAGGATCCATAAACATGTGGCATTTATGGAAGTGATCGGCAAGGGCGAGATGAGGAGGATGAACAATATTTACAATAACGGTATTTACAAGGTGAAAGTGAGCGGCAAGGGCGAGATGAGGAGGATGAACAATATTTACAAACATGATATTTACAAGATGTGTAGAGGTGACAAAATTCGCAATATGTACAATATTTACAACCTTTGTGCAAACTCGGGGAACAAAGTGGAACGGGGTGACGGGAATCCGCCGATTCCTGGGTGTGTGTTGGGTGTGTTGAGTGACAGTGTGTGCGTGAGTGTAGTGTGTGGGGGTGGCGGTTGCTCCGAGCTCGTGGCGAGGCGGGCACGGCGGAGCTCCGAGTTCCGGTACAGTGCGAGTGGATTAAGAAGACACTTGCGCTGTCCCGGAATCTCAAGGCCCCGCCGTGATTGCTCATAGCGGGGCGGGGGATTTGGCCGCCGGGACGAGGGGAACGTGGGGACGCTCCCTCCGTCCGTTTCGCCGCCCGGGCCGTTTCGTCCCGGCGGAAACTATAGTGGATATCCCCGGCGATGGAGGGGGGGGAGGGGGTGTTGGAGGGGGAGAAGTAGATACGGGGGGGTCGAAAATCGAAAATGGGGGGGGTGGTAAAATTGGTGGGGTTGCAATTTTCGGGGGGTTGGTGAATTGAACGGGGGGTGGGGGTTCGAAATTTATTGGGGGAAAGCAAATTTGAACGGGGGGCGGGGGGGGCATGAGTTCCGCGAGGCGGAACTCGCGAAGGATGGAGGACATTAGGGGGTCTGTGGGGGAGTAGGGAGGGTGTACCCCCGTGGCCTGCGCCGTGCGAAATTCGCGCAGTATTTTCCACTGGGGGTACTTCCATCGCCGGGGCCGGGGAGGTAGTCCGGTGATCCGTGGCGGGACGAACGGAAGCGGTGTAGTCGGCCCGGGCGAAGGGGGTAGGGGGGAGAGCGGGTCCGGGACGAAAACGTCCCGGAGAATCGCCGCCATTTCCGGATCCGAATCGAAGTCCGGAAACGGCGACGGAGGTGACTGGTACATCGGGGAGCGGTGTGACATAGCGAACGGACGGCGGGAGACTGATAGTGTCAGTGGGTTGGGTTAGCACAGGTGCGGGTTTACACCTGGCTAACGGGACTGTATGTGGTTTGCCGTCAATTAACAGGGTCGCGGTGGTGTGTGTTGTGCGAATGACTTGAAAGGGCCCGGCATAAAGTGGTTGGAAAGTTTTATGGATGCCGGGCTCTTTCAGGTACATGTGTGTGGTGGTGAAAAACCGTTTGGGATAAGTGGTGTCGTTTGTCGGTGTTGTTGAGTGTAGCGGTTCCCTGTTAATAGACGGCGTGTGATTTGGGGTGAAAATGTCGGCTGGTAGACGTAACGGGTCTTTAAATGCGTTTTGTGCGGGGCTGGTTTGGTCTGAAGGACGAGCTGAAGTGCGTAGGCTGAGTAAAATGTAGGGGAGGGATTTAGTCCAGGAAGGGGAATTTGTTGAAGTAGAAATGGCCTGTTTCAGGACCGAGTGCCACCGCTCTATTTTCCCGTTGGATTGGGGATGGTATGGGGTAGTGTGGATTTTGTGGATGCCGAGGGAACGTAGTAAATCGGAAAAGTGGGCGGACTCAAACTGCCTCCCTTGATCGACCGTGACTGTTCGCGGACAACCGTAACGGCTAACCCATTGAGAGAGGAAAGCCGTCGCGACGGTGTCCGCGGTGATATTTGAGAGTGGGATGCATTCCACCCAGTTGGTGGCACGGTCGATCATCGTGAGGCAGTATTTTTTCCCCTCGGACGGGGGAAGGGGGCCCACTAAATCCAGATGAACATGTTCCCACGGTAGGGAGTCGGGAATGGTTTGAGGGGGGACATGGGGGTGGGCCGAGACCTTAAACCGCTGGCACTTCTGGCACCCCAGAACCCAGTTACGAATATCTGTGTTCATGTGGGGCCAGAAGTACCGCGTTTTGATAAGGTCCCGGCTAGCCCGAATGCCAGGATGGTGAAGGGAGTGGTAGTGGAGGAACAACTGCCGCCTCAGCTCCGGTGGGACGTAAGGGCGCGGTGTCTCGGCCGTTACGTCGCACCAGAGGTCGAGGGGCGGCAGCTGTTCCAATTTGGAGGCGGAAATGAGATTGGAGAGGGCGGGGTCGGAATGTGGAGTTTGCTTTGATTTTAGGATTTGTGGGGAGGGGAAGGGCAGTAACTCCGCCACCGGCGCGGGGGTAGGGGTGGGTCGGGAGAGCGCGTCCGCCACGCAGTTGTCGGCCCCCGGCAAGTATCGGATATCGGACGTAAATTGCCCGATAAACTCGAGTTGCCGGAGGCGACGCGGGGAGGCGGATTTGCGGTTCTGTAGGAGGGCGTGGGTCAGGGGCTTGTGATCAGTGACGACAGAGAACTGCCTGCCCTCCACGAAGTCACGAAAGTGCTTGATGGCTTCGTGGATGGCGAGGAGCTCTCTGTCGAACGTGGAGTAATTTTTTTGGGTGGGGGATAGCGTTTTGGAAAAGAAGCCTAGGGGTTGGGGAGTGGCGCCGGTGTGCTGATGGAGCACTGCCCCGATGGCCCAGTCGGACGCATCGGTGGTGATGGATAGGGGGGCGTGAGGATCGGGATGGGCTAATAGAGCGGCGTCTACTAGGTCCTGTTTGCAAATTTTGAAGGAGGAGATGAGTTGGGGGGTCCAGGTAATGGGGCGGTTGTCATTTTTTTTGGAGGGTTGGGGAATGGCGTGTATGAGTGGTTGTTGATGTTGTGCTGCGTGTTTGATGTGTCTGCGGTAAAAGTTTAACATACCCAGGAAGCGGCGGAGTTCCGTCACGGTGCGGGGTTGCGGGAAGTCACTAATGGCGTGGACTTTGTCTGCGAGGGGTTTGATGCCCTCGGATGAAACGTGGTGGCCGAGGCAGCGGACGGAGGGTTGGCCGAGAACGCACTTGTCTGTGTTAACCAAGAGGCCTTCGGAGGAGAAGATGTCAAGGATCTGTTGGAGATGGCTGAGGTGTTCTTCCGGTGTCCTGGAGGCCACCAGGACGTCGTCGAGGAAGCAAAAGACGAACGGTAGGCCTCGCAGGATGCTGTCCATATAGCGCTGCCAAGTCTGTGCAGCGTTCCTCAACCCGAAGCCCATCTTAACATATTCGAAAAGTCCGAACGGGGTAATGATGGCGGTTTTCTGGACATCGGGGGGGTGAATGTTGATGTGGTGGAACGCCCTTGAAATGTCGAGGGTAGAGAAGATAGTAGCGCCATGGAGGTGCGACGAGAAGTCCCGTAGGTGGGGAACATTATAAAGGTCCGGCGTGGTTTTCGAATTGAGGCGCCGGTAGTCCCCGCAGGGGCGGATATCCCCATTGGGCTTCTGCACGATGTGGAGTGGAGAAGCCCAAGGGGATTTTGAGGGGCGGACGATGCCGTCGGCTATGAGTTTATTGAAATGTTCGATAGTTGCAGGGGGTGGAGTCGTCGGGCTTTCGCTGTGATGGGGGGGCCGGAAGTCTCTATGTGGTGTTGGATGGTGGAGATGTGGGCAGAGGGGCGGCGCTGGGGGCGGTAGTTGAGGAGGAGGCGTTCAAATTGTGTAGGGGGGTGGTTGATGGCATGTATGAATCCGGGTATGGGTGTTTTTGTGGCGGGGTCAATCAGGCGCGCGTTCCGGACGTCGACCTGGAGACCGAAATATGCAAGAAAATCGGCCCCCAGGATCGCCTTCTCCACGTCCGCCACGGTAAATTCCCACTCGTACGCGAGCCCGCTCATATAAACTGAGGAGCGGTACGTCCCGTACGAGGGGATGGTGGTACCGTTGGCGGCGTAGAGAAGCTGCCGGTAGCAGCGCGCCTGACGACGGAGGATGTTGTTGGGAAATATTGATAGCGCCGCCCCCGTGTCCACCAAGAAAGGCACATTAGTTTTCCTGCAGCGCAGGAAAAGTCGCTGGTGGGTCGGGAGGGTGTTGTGGAGAATTGCGGAGGTAGGGATGTGTGTCGGTGTTGGCTGGTCCGCCGCGAAGGAGACGCGGGGCGGTTTCCTGCCGTTCCGGAGGGGGGGAACGGTGGAGTCTGCAGGGGGGCTGGCCAGTTTGGCAGGAGGTGGCTCCGTTTCGTTTCGGGGAGGGGGAACGGTAGTGGCGGGTTGAGTGGTGGCCGGAGGGGGTTGTGCCCTGGAGGCGGGCGTGGAGGTTCCGTTTCGTGGTGGAGAAACGGATGCGGCGGCGTGAGTGGCGGCCGGAAGGTTGTCTGCCCTGTTGGCGGGCGTGGAGGGGCCGTTCCGGGGTGGGGGAACGGTAGCGGCGGCGTGAGTGGCGGCCGGAAGGTTGGTCGCCCTGGTGGCGGGCGGGGAGGGGTTGTTCCGTTGGTGGTGGGGTGGGGGATTTGGCGGCGCTGCAGGCGCGGCCGGGAGGTTGGCAGCCGTGGCGGCGGCGTAGGAGGGGTAGCGTGGCTTGGTGGTGGTGGCTGTGTGAATGCGGGCGGGGGGGGTATGTTCATGGTCCCCCCCGTGTTGGCGAGGAGGGGGGGGGGGGGGCGTCTGCGTTTCCCTGCTTAGGGGCGAAGGAGCAGGGGGGTTGGCACTTGCGGGCCTCCCCACCGAAGTTTACATGATAGAAACAACGGTTGGGGTGGTCCGCAGGAAGGTAGGCGGAGTTGGTGGGGCGGGCCGAGTTGGATGCGCGCGCAGCTGCCGGGGATCGTCCTCTGCGCTGGCGGGGAGGGGATGTGTTGCGGCGCTCGGGTGAGCGCTGGCGGCGGCGGTCGGCGGACGAGTCGCGTCGGCGATCCGTCGAAAGGGGTCGACGTCCGTCGAGGGAGGGTGCCCGGCCGCGGTCCCGGGATTTTGTGCGGTCCCGGAAAGGCGGGGGGTGGCGCGGCGTACGCACCTCACTGACGGCGGCCGCAGCGGCCAAGTCGTGCACGGTGTCCGCAAGCCGCAGGAGGGGCTCGTCGGGACCGTCGAGATGGCTGGCCAGGGCCATCTGGATGGGGTGGGGAAGGGCACGTAACCAGAACGTGCGTGCGATGTCGGCGGTCATAATCCCCTGCAGCTGGTGTCGCAGCCGTCGGTAGAGGTGGGAGGGCTTCTGGTCGCCGAGGTGTTGAGGTTGGGAGAGGGCGGCGACTCGGGCGATTTTCGACGGCTGGTAGGTGTTGATGAGGCGGCTGCGGAGGTCGTCGTACGCAGCGGCGGCGTCGGGGGAGATATCGGAAGTCTGCAGTA
Organism: Leptopterna dolabrata; assembly: GCA_954871275.1. NCBI lineage: Eukaryota > Metazoa > Arthropoda > Insecta > Hemiptera > Miridae > Leptopterna > Leptopterna dolabrata. The sequence continues at coordinate 44,092,587 of OX940977.1, forward strand.
GGATCTCGTAGGGCAGCAACGAAATGATCCGGGAATATCGAGTTTTCTGGCTGCGGATGTTGGCGGCCGAAAACGCTGCGTCCACTTGGAAAAACCAAAGCGCCGGGTCGTGCGTGTAGAAGGGGGGCAGCGACAGAGGGAACGCTGCGGACGCTGTCATGACGTTGGCGGCGGCTGCGGCCGTAGCGGCGGCGGCGGCGGCGGCGGAGGCGTCTGATGTCGCAGAGGTCGGCGGGGAGAGCGTGGAGAAAGGGTTGTCGGCCAATGCGTCGGATGTCGCAGCGGCGGGCGGCTGCAGTGTGGCTGGTCGCAGGAGCGGCGGCGACGGGGAGTTCGGGTCCATGGCTGTAACTCAAAATAAAATTTGTTGATCAAAATTCGCAATTTAGGTGAGCGGATGGGCGTGTGGCTGTGCGGAGGTGTGAAGAGAGGTGTGATCTCCGTGCGGTTGAGGTTGGGCCAAAATTGCGAGAATTACTGAACTGTTTGAATTTTTAAATTGAGTTTTAAAATTTGGGACACCGAACTATTTGACTGGGGCGACACATGAGGTGGGAAGGTGGGAAGGAAGAAGGTTGAGTGAACGTCGGGTTCACCACTGTGATGAATTTAAAATTCTCATCACGGTGGCGTGGAAGGAAGGTGAGTGAGTGAATTTAGGTAAAGGAGAGAAAGGAGGAAAAGTCGCAGGCGGCTGTAGTCAACCGAACATCTACGACTTTGGAGGAGAGAGAGGTGGTGTGGAAGGAAGGTGAGGAAAAGTCGCAGGCGGCTGTAGTCAACCGAACATCTACGACTTAGGAGGAGAGAGAGGTGGATGAGGGAATTTTACCTAGGCGGCTGTAGTCAACCGTTCATCTAGGTAAAGGAGAGGAGAGGAGAGGTCCCTTGTCTAGGCGGCTGTATTCAACCGATCATCTAGACAAGGAGGAGGAGAGAGGAGGTGAAATTCCCAGGCGGCTGTAGTCAACCGATCATCTGGGAGGTAAGGTAAGAGAGAGAAGAGAGAGCTGGTTAGAGGAAGTGTCGAATGAAGCTTGAGCGCCAGGATCCGGGGTTTTATAGTACTTGGGGGCCTCTCCCTCCAGCTCCTTGCTGGGAGCTGGTAGTGGGGCCCCAGGTTGAGTAACCCTGGGTTCTGTCGCCTGTCCCCACTCATATCTTTATTTACGGAGCTTTAGTTTGGCGTTTGGATATTGGTGAGAACTTAATATGATAGGAGTGTTCCCGGGAGGGACTCACGACATAAAGTATACATGCTTAGTGCAAAATATATTAATTTAGCACCAAGCGGTTCTTGGGTTGGCTATTTCAAATTAATAATGAATGGCGAATTTTCGTAGTTGCGGGCATAGAGTGCAGTACAATCTCGACGAAAATCACGACCCAACATCATTTATACAATAAGTTCCAGCAGCATGAGCGTATTTATGAGTCATTTTTTTAAAAGTATCGGACCTACTCTATCTTCAACCTTCAATTTACCATAGTATCACGAATTTTACATTTTTTTAACCACACATTTCTCATGCATTTTCAGCTATTTTAGACGGGATTTAGCGAGGGTTATCCCACAGTAATCCAATTGGAAAGAACAATTGAAGTATTTTCCTGTCTCCTGTCCAATAAAATTTTGTAAACATTAGTACCTAGTATTTCTGGCCATCTGTAACTTTTTTTACGAGTTTTAGTATCAAGTCCACAAAACTTGAATTGAACTCACTGTTTTGGAAAAAATATTGTTGTTCATTGTAAAGGTAGGTACAAGGTCCAGCCATAGTATATCACCATTATTACTATTAACGGGATAAAATCAACGCTTCATGGTTTGTACCGATATTCAACCCGCAAAAACCCAAATTTGGCCCACTTTTTTATTATAAAAATGTTCATATTCTATAAAATCCTCTAAAACTGCAACACCCTGGACTCCAATTTACCCCACCGCTGGTTGATTATTTCTAGATACTCACTAAGTATGTTTGAAAGTATAATAAAACATGCTTTTACATACGAGTATGTTTATGCTTGGGCTGTCGCGTCGCCTATTTCTCCATTGAGCTCCCAAGATTTCAGTATCCTAACTTGATTAGGTAAGAAATTATTACCAAGGAGAATCATAAAATTATCTTTATAAGCGGTTCAGTTTTGAAGTTTTATTGCCTTGGACTGCAGAAAATGTTCGGTATTCTATGTACCTAGTAGATTGAAAGACAAATAATTGTTGGTGCGTTTACTCGAAAATTCGTATCTATATCATACTTCTTATGCTGGATGACTGGAACGTTTTTTACTCGCGGCGTCATGTTGTATTTGGGCTTTAAAGTTTAGCACCTAGTTGATCGGGTTACATTGGTGTTGTTATATAGGTACTTGTAGTTTTTGGTTTATTATTTTCAATGATGAACCTTCGGAGTCGAGCATGAAGAAAAAAAAATTGTAACCCCTTCAAAATTTGATGGTTTAAGTTTCAAGTTAAGTAGAATCCGAAAATGCAATAAAAAAATTTATCTGTACGCCATAAGCCGCACTTCGCACTTTTCTTTCTTACCATGAACCGAAGTTGATGAAATTTGGTTTGTAGGTCCCGTTTGGGGTCTAGTTGGTCCGCGAAGCTTGGTGTTACTGTCAGTCATCTCTAAGGGGTGAAAATTAGGGGTTGAAATGTTCAGAACGCCGTAGCTCGGAAACTTTCAATAGAAGGGTATGGGTTTTTTTACGTTTTTAAATTGATCTTGAACTAGAGAATTTTTGGAGACCACCCGGAGCATAGTGCGACCAGCCGTTCGTTTGCACCGAAAAGCTTCGTTAACATGATCGTGAATCAAACGGTATATATCCTGCCCAGATAAATCATCACTAGGGAGCACCTGATTATAATCAAGGATGGCTGTATGAAGTCGAGTTGGATGTTCTCTCATAATTATTTCATTTGAGAAATGATGGACCTTTTGGATTTTGTTGATAGGTACTTTTGCAACTTGAACAAACGTTGAAGTATTATTTGGTAAATTATTGCACAACGGTTTATTATACTATCTACGTAGAAGGGGTACCTATACAGGTAAATTATTACACAATTATTACATAGTGGTTTATTATTTGCCTTATGCTTCATGAATGATTGAATTATTGAAACCCGCGCATTTGTATGAAACTTTAATTCCGGGGCCGGCTCCAGTACTCGATTTAGGGCATTCCTGTGTGGAGCTCGAGGGAATTGACCACAGAAAACAGCATGATCTACGCAGAAGGGGCATCTATGCAGGAAATAATAAACCTTTGTGTAATAATTTGCAGCGTTTTTGAAACGCTTTTAGAGGAAAAACGCCTCAAATCCCTTTTGAGGCGTTTTACCTTCATCACACTGAATGGGCTTTCTCGGAAGATAGTGTTGCAAAAACGCCTCAACTTTCATTACGTTACTACTGTGTATTGCTATGTGTGTCCGGCCAGCTCCGTAAACGTTTGGTGGACGTTTGGAGGAGAAACACCTCTCAGAGCAATGTGAAACGCCTCAACCCGATTCTGAAGCCAACGGTTTGGTGAAAAAACGCCTCATCGACGTTTTTAGCGAGTTGAGGCGTTTTTCCTCAACCGATTACGCTAGTTAGGATGTTTCAAACGGAGAGTTGAGGTGTTTTTCATTTCATACACGCAGTTGAGGCGTTTTCCCTCCAAGTTGAGTATCTTTCAGATTTCAACCCTTGAAATTTCAACCCCTTCTGGGTCGAATTTCCAAATTTTGACTGGACCATCAGAAAGGTGGGGTAACGCGAAAATCCCATTCTCGGCAATTTTGGTTTTGAGGCGTTTTTCGTTCACATGGCGGTATAGTTTTCTCGATGATCGGCCTTGCTACTGGTGCAATTTTTTGACTTGGATAATGATCTTGGCATTGTATGTATATTTTACTATAGTTCAAATTCAATTCAATTCAGTTCTTTAATCAAAAACATATTTAGTAAATAATTAAGAATATAAGTACAGAAACATGAGAAAACCAAGTTCATGAATCGGCCCCTAAGGTCTTGACGACCCGTCCAGGGGCTGGATTATTCTCTACATATTGCTGATACCACGCTGTTTATATAGTATGAACGCTGCTTAGGTATTATTTATGAGGTATTTTTTTATTGAATGTTAATATCTAGTTTACAGGTAGTACAGGTTCTATTATAATGCTTACCAAAGTGTATTATTATGTATCATAATATTGCAATATATGTATTATTATGTACGAAGAGTATTATTATAATCATAATATACCAGGGGCACAGTAATTATTAAGTTTCAGTTTAACGCAGTAAGTTAGGATGTTTTTCTATTTTCCTGTTAATTTGTGAATTAATGTTTTCATTAGTACGTACGAGTATTTAGTTTACAAATCATTATTCGATATTCATCACTATTGTAATTGATCTTCCGCCCGTGCTATTGAAAAACAAAATAAAATAAGCAAAATAAACAATAATTGTGTTATACTGATATTTTATAGTTTAATAAATCTCGCTGGTGTATGTACCTATTGGACCGGTTCTCCAAATGTGTAAAAAGCACCCCCACTCACGCCCTAGTTTTCGTGAATATGGCACGATTTCAAGCGCGATATGGAATTAACGCTCGTATATCTTAGAAATGTTTGTATGGCTCTCTCGTGTTATATGGAGAGTTGTGAATAAACGCTCAGTTGAAGCCCCGTATTCAGAGTAACTGTCGTTGGAGAAATGAAGATATCCCAAGGATATGATTGTCGCAGGGTAACTCCGGTGCCAGAGATTTATAAACACACAAGGAGCAAATGTAGCGTTATTAATGGGGGTATCCAGTTGAGGGTGGGGGATGACTGATAGGTGTTGCACGATAATGGATGTGGTATAGGTGGCGAGAGGAGGGTTATGGGAGGCTTGGCGGGAGGCTTGGCGGGAGGAGAGGGAGGTTGCCGTTGAGAGCATCTTCCATATTCAGGAACACGTTTTGTTTGGTGTGAGGAAAATAACCGGCAGAGTATGCTTGAAACCAGGGGAAGTTATTAGTTATTCACGTAGGAGCGGCGGATCGAACGCAAGTTTCATACAGATATGATATTTATGCCGTTCAGCTCGAGATCCCCAATTTACGCGGGCAAAAATACTCGAGCGGACCTACCAAATATGAACTCATATTCTACAAGTTTGAGTTCGGCGTACATTATCCCTAAAGAAGTCATAAGGAAGAACGTCTTAGGTCATTTTCTAAACGAGTTCCTGTTCTAAATATCTGGATCTGATGTTCCAGAGGGATGATCAGAAGAACGATTGTTCTAGGAATTCAGTTAATGTGAAAACAGTGACTTCCAGAATTTGAATTTGCAACCTTCTGCTACGCGCGCAGACGCTCAGGAAATTCTTCCAGAAATCAAATTCAGGTCTCAAATACAATATCATTTCCAAAAAGACTCAGAGCCAACAAGAGTACAGTTCAAACAAGTAACAAAAGGTTTGTTCGCAGATCAGACTATTTGTTTTCTAGTCAGTTAACTTCATGTATCAAATCCCGCTGAGGTCACCACTTCTCCTTTACATTTTCCATTATTTCCTGAACGGTGAAGGTCCTCTAATATGTCAGACATCGGGAACAGGGTTAAAACTGTAATCACAACTTGGGGTCCTGTAACCTGGGTTTTTTTCCTATGGTTATTAGTGTTATTTTCCTAGGGAAAAATATAATAAATTTAATTTGATGTTTCGAGAATTATTGCCTGTGCCGTCCATATTTTTCAAGCTCCAAATTTCATCTTCACGTCTTGAATGAATTCCTCTATCGCGTCTTTGTGTGATCATACCCTAAGCACGCTACAAATTATTACACAGCGGTTCATTATTTATCTGTATAGGTGCCGCTTCTGAGTAGATCATTGTTTTCTGTGGTCAATACCTACCCACTAACCCCCCAAAAAAGACCTAAATCGAGTACCGGAGCCGGCCCGGGAGTTAAAGCTTCATAAAACTGCGTATGATTCAATAATTCTATCATTAATTATTTTTTGTTATTCATGAAGCATAACGTTTGCTCAAGTTAAAAAGTAACTATCAACAAAATCCAAAAATTTTTCAAATAAAATACTACAGAACAACCAACTCGGCTTCATATAGCCATCCGTGATTATAATCAAGTGTTCCCTAGCAATGATACCCGGGCCAGATTTATACCGTTTCATTCACGTTCATGATGAAGCTTTTCGGTGCAAACGAACGACTGGTCGTACTATGCTCCGGGTTGTCTCAAAAAGGTCTTTAGTTTGAGTTCAATTTTAAAACGCAAAAAACCACCTTTTTCTATTCAAAGTTTTCGAGCTATGCCGTTCTGAAAATTTCAACTCCTATTTTTCACCCGAGATGACTGACAGTAACGCCGAGCATCGCGGACCAACTAGACCCCAAGTAGGACCTGCAAACCAAATTTCATTAATTTTGGTTCATGGTAACTAAGAGAAGTGCGAAGTACGGCGGACGGACAGAAATTTTTTTATTGCATTTTCGGATTCTACATACCTTGAAACGGAAACCATCAAATTTTGAGGCGAGTTAAATTTTTTTTCATGCTCGATTCCAAAGGTTAATTATTGAAAATAATAAACCAAAATTGATATCTCGATGTTAATTGAAGATTTTAGTGTGATCAGTTTTACTCTTAGTTTAATTAATCGCTTCGAGGACAGTTTAGCCTAACATTCTGCGCTTAAGACAGCTGAACAGGATTGATACCAGCTCATCATCTACAGTATCTCACACTGCTGGTTACTTTCTGATTCATTCCACTAGCCTCACCACCAAAGGAAGAAAATACATCGTTCAACCATATCATTCAACTGCCGGATGGTTCAACCCGTACTTAGCAGTGGCAGCAATGCACTCAGCCTAGTTTTACCATACTCGTACATATCACACTCTATTACATTTCTATAAATGTAAAACGCACCATTCCTGGATGAGTTCTATTTTTTTTCTTGTTGATTGCAATTAAGCATAAGTAGTAAGTAAATCATTTTCCCACCTCGAGTAATGGATGTAAAAACAATATTCCCTCTGTCCTATCGATAATTTCGGAGAACAGTAGGTTGCGGTCTGAAGCTGGGTTAAAATTGACGCGTGCACGAAACTTCAAAAATCATAACAACTCATCGTAGGATGGAGCTGTTGGAGTTGGAATTCTCAGGGTTGAATCTACTTGAAAAAATAAACCTAACTGTGATGAATTTAAAATTGGTTCATCACGGTGGCGTGAGGAAGTGCGCAGGCGGTTATGAGCGGATCACCACCGACATCTACGATCTTTTGGGAGAGTGAAAAGGTGGAGGTGAGGGATAGAATTTGCCCAGGCGGCGGATATCCACCGACATCTGGGATCTTTTGAAGGACAGAGATGAGAGGTGAGTGGTAGAGTTTGCCTAGGCGGTTATGAGCGAATCACCACCGACATCTAGGATCTTTTGAAGGAGGAGGTTTTGCCTAGGCGGCAGATATCCACCGACATCTAGGATCTTTTAAGAGAGGAGGAGAGAGAGAGAGCAAGGTAGAGGAGAGAAGAGAGAGCTGGTTAGAGGAAGTGTCGAATGAAGTTAAAGTCGCAGGATCCAGGGTTTTATAGGAAACGGAGGCCTCTCCCTCCAACCCCCTGTTAGGGGTTGGTGGTGGGGCCCCAGGTTGTGTACCCTGGGTTCTGTGGCTTGTCTCCCCACTCATTCGTTTATTGACGGAAACTAAGTTTGGCGTTAGAATATTGGTGAGAACTTAAGTGTACTAGAGGAGTGTTCCCGGGAGGGACTCACGACAGAGGTCCCCCCAGTTTGAACCAAGATTCGTGGAGCTGAAGGCGCAAGTTGACAGGGGCTGAGGGCCAAGGCAAACATCTGTAGGGCTGAAGGCCAAAGGTGACAAGTAAACCAAGATTTGGGTGCTGAAGGCGCAAGGTTACAGGAGCTGAGGGCTAGGGCAAACATAAGTGGGGCTGAAGGCCAAAGGTGACAAAGGCTGAGGGCCACGGCAAACATAATAGGGGCTGAAGGCCTCGGACCTAATGCTAGCTGATGCATGTTCTTAAGACTAAGGGTGGCATGTACAATGGTGGGGGAGTAGGATGAGGACTTAATGCTAGTTGATGCATGTTCTTAAGACTAAGGGTGGTATGTACAATGGTGGGGGGAGTAGGATGAGGTGTTGTTTACAACGAATGGGTGTGCATGATGGGGTGTTGGGACTGGTACAATGTTAGTACCAGTATAGTGGTATAGTAGTATTAGTATAGTGGTAGTATTTACATAGTATTAGTATAGTGGTAGTAGTTATGGTGTTTACAATATTATTTAGAAATAGTATATACAACAATTTTATAATGATGGTCATGGGGTGGTGGCACAATACGGGGACCGCGGGGGTCCGCCGTTCCCTGGGTATGGGTAGGATGTGGTGTGTGGATGGGTGTAGGTGTGGTTTAGGTGGAGTGTGGGGGCGCCTCGGTGATGCGGAAGAACCCCTGATAGGAGGAATGATGGACCTACCGGGAGGGTCTTCCGCCTCGCCGGTGCGCCCGTGCTGTATCCGTGCGCGGTGGCGGTGATGGGGCGGCCGCGGCAGGGTTGTGAGGGGCGGCACAGTGCGTGTGGATGATTTAGACACAAGCACTGCCCCGCCATCTCAAGGCCCCGCCGTGATTGCTCGGGGCAGGGCGGGGCTATTGGGCCGCCGGGACGTGGGGAATTTGGTGACGCTCCCTCCGTCCGTTTCGCCGCCCGGGCCGTTTTGTCCCGGCGGGAACTATTGCGGATATCCCCGGCGGTGTTGGGGGGGTAGGGGGTGGTTGGGGTTTGATGATTTTGGGGGGTGGTGGGGAGAATTCTATTTTGGGGGGGTTGAATTGTTGAGGTTGTTGGGGGTTGTTGATGTGGGGGGAAGCGGGGTGTATGGGTGGTTGGGGGGGTTGAAAATTGGGGGTTGTTGGGGTTGAAAATGTTGGGGGTGGGGGGGGGCATGAGTTCCGCGAGGCGGAACTCGTGGAGGATGGAGGACATTAAGGGGTTGGTGGGGATGTATGGGGGGTGTACCCCAGTGGCTTGGGCTGTGCGAATTTCGCGCAGAATTTGCCACTGGGGGTACTTCCACCGCCGGGGCCGGGGAGGTAACCCGGTGATCCTTTGCGGGAAGAAAAGAAGCGGTGATGGGGGCCCGGGCGAAGGGGGTAGGGGGGATAGCGGGTCCGGGACGAAAACGTCCCGGAGAATCGCCGCCATTTCCGGATCCGAATCGAAATCCGGAAACGGCGACGGAGGTGACGGGCGTTGAGGGAAGAGTTGGTGCGACATCGCGAACGGACAGTGGGAGACTGATAGGGTTCGTTGGTTGAGGGAGCACAGGAGCGGGTTTACATCTGGCTAACGGGACTGTGTGGGGTTTTCCGTCAATTAACAGGGTCGCGGTGGTTTGTGTTGAGCGGATGACTTGAAAGGGCCCGGCATAAAGGGGTTGAAAAGTTTTATGCATGCCGGGCTCTTTCAGGTACATGTGAGTGGCGGTGAAGAATCGTTTGGGGTAAGTTGTGTCGTTTGTCGGTGTTGTTGTGTGTAGCGGTTCCCTGTTAATTGACGGCGTGTGTTGTGGGGTAAAAATATCGGCTGGTAAGTGGAGGGGGTCTTTAAATGCATTTTGCGCGGGACTTGTGTTGTCTGAAGGACGGGCGGAAGTACGGAGGCTTAATAAAACGTAGGGAAGGGTTTTGGTCCAGGAGGGAGATGTGGCTGATGTGGAAATGGCTTGTTTCAGGACCGAGTGCCACCGCTCTATTTTCCTGTTGGATTGGGGGTGATAGGGAGTGGTGCGGATTTTTTGGATCCCGAGGGAACGGAGCAGGTCGGAGAAGTGTGCTGATTCGAACTGCCTCCCCTGATCGACCGTGATTGTCCGCGGACAACCGTAGCGGCTGATCCACTGATTTAGGAAGGCCGCGGCGACGGCATCCGCGGTAATGTGGGCAAGTGGGACGCACTCAACCCAATTTGTTGCACGGTCGATCATGGTGAGGCAGTACCTGTTTCCCTCAGAGGGGGGAAGGGGGCCGACCAGGTCGATATGCACGTGTTCCCACGGGAGGGAGTCGGGGATGGGTTGAGGAGGTACATGGGGGTGAGCCGAGACCTTAAACTGCTGGCACTTCTGGCACCCCAGAACCCAGGTACGGATATCTGTATTCATGTGGGGCCAGAAGTACCGCGTCTTGATGAGATCCCGGCTCGCCCGGATGCCGGGATGGTGTAGGGAGTGGTAGTGGAGGAACAGCTGCCGCCTCAGCTCCGGTGGGACGTAAGGGCGCGGTGTATCGGCCGTTACGTCGCACCAGAGATCGAGGGGCGGCAGTTGTTCCAATTTGGAGGCGGAAATGAGGTTGGAGAGGGCGGGGTCGGAATTTGGAGTTTGCTTTGATTTGAGGATGTGTCGGGAGGGGAAGGGCAGTAACTCCTCCACCGGCGTGGGAGTGGGGCGTGAGAGCGCGTCCGCCACGCAGTTGTCGGCCCCCGGCAAGTAGCGAATATCGGACGTGAATTGTCCGATAAATTCGAGTTGCCGGAGACGACGCGGGAGGCGGATTTGCGGTTTTGGAGGAGGGCGTGGGTCAGGGGTTTATGATCTGTTATGACAGAGAACTGCCTGCCTTCCACGAAGTCACGAAAGTGTTTAATGGCTTCGTGGATGGGGAGGAGTTCTCTGTCGAATGTTGAGTAATTTTTTTGGGTCGGGGACAAGGTTTTAGAGAAAAATCCTAGGGGTTGGGGGGTGGCGCCGGTGTGCTGGTGGAGTACTGCCCCGATGGCCCAGTCGGAAGCATCGGTTGTGATGGAAAGGGGGGCGTGGGGGTCGGGGTGGGCCAATAGAGCGGCGTCTACTAGGTCCTGTTTGCAAATTTGGAAGGCGGTGGTAAGTTCGGGGGTCCAGGGGATGGGGCGGTTGTCATTTTTTTTGGCGGGTTGGGAGATGGCGTGTATGAGTGGTTGTTGGTGTTGTGCGGCGTGTTTGATGTGTCTACGGTAAAAGTTCAACATACCCAGAAAACGGCAGAGTTCCGTCACGGTACGGGGCTGGGGAAAATCGGTGATGGCGTGGACCTTATCCGGTAGGGGCTTGATTCAGTCGGAAGAGACTTGGTGGCCGAGGCAGCGGACGGAGGATTGGGCGAGGACGCATTTCTCGATGTTGATCTGCAATCCCTCGGCGGAGAATATGTCCAGGATTTGTTTGAGGTGGTCCAGGTGCTCTTGGGGGTTTCGGGAGGCGATCAGGATGTCATCCAAAAAACAGAAGACAAATGGGAGGCCGCGTAGGATATTAGCCATGTAACGCTGCCACGTCTGGGCGGCGTTCCTGAGGCCGAAACCCATTTTGATATACTCCAAAAGGCCGAAGGGTGTGATAATAGCGGTTTTCGGTATATCTGGGGGGTGGATGTTGATATGGTGAAAGGCTCTTGATATGTCTAGGGTGGAGAATATGGTTGTGTCGTGTAGGTGGGAGGAAAAATCTCGAAGGTGGGGGACATTGTATAGGTCGGGCGTAGTTTTAGAATTTAGGCGGCGGTAGTCGCCGCAGGGGCGGATATCCCCGTTTGGCTTTTGGACGATGTGTAGGGGGGAAGCCCAAGGGGATTTTGAGGGTCGGATAATACCGTCCGCGATTAATTTATCAAAGTGCCGACGGGCTTGAGAGAGCTGCAAAGGGTGGAGGCGACGGGCTTTGGCGGAAATGGGGGGGCCAGTGGTGTCGATAAAATGTTGGATGGTGGAAATATGAGCTGAGGGGCGGCGCTGAGGTTGGTATTGGCGGAGGAGGGTTTCAAATTTGTTTGGCGGTCGGTCGATGGTGTGGATAAATCCGGGAATCGGTTTGTTTGTGGAGGGGTCGATCAGGCGCACGTTTTTCACATCGACCTGGAGGCCGAAATAAGCCAAAAAATCGGCCCCCAGGATCGCCTTCTCCACGTCCGCCACGGTGAAATCCCACTCTTACGCGAGTCCGCTCATATGGATGGACGAGCGGTACGTCCCGTACGAGGGGATGGTGGTACCGTTGGCGGCGTAGAGAAGTTGGCGATAGCAGCGCGCCTGACGACGTAAGATTGAGTTGGGGAAAATGGACAGCGCCGCCCCTGTATCTATGAGGAAGGGGACATTGGTTTTCCCGCATTTTAAAAACAGGCGTTGGTGGGTTGGTGTGGAGTGGGGTAAAATTGCGGAGGCTGTGGTGGGGGGCGTCTGGTCGGTAGCAGGGGTGTTGGAGTTTAGGGTTGGTGGTGGTGGTGGGGGTGTGTCCCCTGCAAAGGAGACGCGGTTGGTTTGTCGCCCGTTCCGGGGTAGGGGATCGGTGGGGGGGGGGGGGGGGGTTCGCAATGTTGTGGTGGGGCTTTTTGGTTTTCGTGGGGGGGCCGTTACGGGGTGGGGGAACGGCGTGTGGTGGGGGGTGGGAGACGGCGGCGCGGCGAGGCGCGGCCGGAAGGTTGGTGGCCCTGGTGGTGGTTGTGGAGGGGCCGTTCCGGGGTGGGGGAACGGTAGTTGGTTGGGAGAGGGGCTTGGCGGCGCCGTGAGGTGCGGCCGGCAGGTTGGTGGCCCTGGTGGTGGATGTGGAGGGGCCGTTCCGGGGTGGGGGAATGGTAGACGGTTGGGGAAGGGGTTTGGCGGCGCAGCTAGGCGCGGTTGGAAGGTTGGCAGCCGTGGCAGCGGCGTAGGAGGGGTAATATCGTTTGGTGGTGGTGGTAGAGTGAATTCGGGCCGGGGGGGGGGGGGGGGGGGTGGGCTGGCGGGGGTCCCCCCCGTGTTGGCGAGGAGGGGGGCCCGCCGGGTTTACCGGCGGGCGTCGGCGTTTCCCTGCCCGGTGGTGAAGGAGCAGGGGGGTTGGCACTTGCGGGCCTCCCCACCGAAGTTCACATGGTAGAAGCATCGGTGGGGGGGGTCGGCGGGGAGGTACGCCGTCTTGGAGGGGCGGGGCGTGGTGGAGGGGGTCGTGGCGGCCGGCGATCTCCCTCTTCGCTGCTCCCGGGGAGGGGTGGGGCGGTGTTCGGGGGAAGGCGGGCGCCGGCGGTCCGTGGAGGGGGTCCGGCGGCGTTCCGTGGAGGGGGAACGGCGCCTGTCAATGGAGGGGGGTCGGTGGCGCTCGGTGGAGTGGGGACGGCTGCGCTCGCGGGACGTTGCGGCGCGTTGTCGGGGTGGTGGTGCGGTGCGGGGGTTGTGTATTTCGCCGACGCTGGCGGCAGCGGCGAGGTCATGCACCGTGTCGGCGAGGCGGAGGAGAGGTTCGTCCGGGCCGTCGAGGTGGCTGGCGAGTGACATCTGGATGGGGTGGGGTAGGGCGCGCAACCAGAAGGTCCGGGCGATGTCGGCGGTCATAATGCCTTGCAGTTGATGTCGCAGGCGTCGGTAGAGGTGGGAGGGTTTCATATCGCCGAGGTGGAGCGGCTGCGTCAGGGCGGCGACTCTCGCGATTTTAGAAGGTTGGTAGAGGGAGATGAGACGGCCGCGGAGGTCTTCGTAGGCGGTTGCGGCGTCGGGGAAGATGTCTGACGTCTGCAGCAAGATGTCGTACGGTAAAAGGGAGATGATGCGGGAGTAGCGTGTCTTTTGGCTGCGGATTCCTGCGGCCGAGAATGCTGCGTCTACCTGAAAAAACCACAATGCGGGGTCATGTGTATAAAAGGGTGGTAGTGTGAGGGGAAATGACGCAGAGGCGGTCATGACGTCGGCGGCGGCGGCGGTGGCTGCGGCTGCAGCGGCGGCGGCGGCGGCGGCGGTGGGCGCAGGTGAAGAGGCGGATTCGGGTGGCGAAAGGGTGGAGAACGGGTTGGCGACAGTGGCCGTCGCGTCCGTTGTCGTGGCGGCGGGTGGCTGCAGCGTGGATGGCCGGAGAAGCGGTGGCTGCGTCGAGTTCGGGTCCATGGTTGAGTCTGTAATTTGAAAAAATTCAAATTTTAAATTTCAAATTCAAAATTCGCAAATCGGGAGCGGAGGTGTGTGTGGTTGAGCGGAGATGTGAGAGGTGTGCGATCCCCGAGCGGTTGAGGGAGTGTGGGCGAAAATTGCGAACATGAACTGACTGACTGACCGAATTTGAAATTGAAAAGGGGACACCGAACTGAACTTGAGACTGGGGTTGACACAGTAGGTAAGGAAGGTTGGGTGAACGTCGGGTTCACCACTGTGATGAATTTAAAATTGGTTCATCACGGTGGCGTGAGGAAGTGCGCAGGCGGTTATGAGCGGATCACCACCGACATCTACGATCTTTTGGGAGAGTGAAAAGGTGGAGGTGAGGGATAGAATTTGCCCAGGCGGCGGATATCCACCGACATCTGGGATCTTTTGAAGGAGAGAGATGAGAGGTGAGTGGTAGAGTTTGCCTAGGCGGTTATGAGCGAATCACCACCGACATCTAGGATCTTTTGAAGGAGGAGGTTTTGCCTAGGCGGCGGATATCCACCGACATCTAGGATCTTTTAAGAGAGGAGGAGGGAGAGAGAGCAAGGTAGAGGAGAGAAGAGAGAGCTGGTTAGAGGAAGTGTCGAATGAAGTTAAAGTCGCAGGATCCAGGGTTTTATAGGAAACGGAGGCCTCTCCCTCCAACCCCCTGTTAGGGGTTGGTGGTGGGGCCCCAGGTTGTGTACCCTGGGTTCTGTGGCTTGTCTCCCCACTCATTCGTTTATTGACGGAAACTAAGTTTGGCTTTAGAATATTGGTGAGAACTTAAGTGTACTAGAGGAGTGTTCCCGGGAGGGACTCACGACACTAACGTTATGGCATATTCTCTGTTTCAATCACAAACATGGCAACTCAGTTGCGTGCGTCAGTTACATTTGGCAAGTCTGCTATTCGAAGAACTTTCTTGTAATTACCTTCTTATTATTACCTTCTGGTGATATGGAACGAAAGTCTTGAGATGATGTAATCCATTGATAATTAAACTCTTTTCAGTGTTTACGAAAGCCTGGCTGAATTAATAAATTCTTCTGTGAAAAGACAAGGTAGTGAGAGAAGTATAATTAGAAGTGGAAGAAGTTTCCTTTTCTGAAGGGAAGAAGGGACAACATTGCTGCAATAATAAAGTTATCTGTGAGGCTGCGGCTGCCTTAATGACAGTCAGCTAAGACTGGAGACAATTAACGAGCGGTGGTTGTCCCTGGAGGTATTAGAAGCGGATGAAGGCGAGGGTTGGAAAACGGAGGCGGTGGGGGCGCGCCTAACAATGCGGCTCTCTGAAGACTGTTCGCACCGTTTTATTGTTGTTTGTGGGTCCCGATAGGTAGCGCTGGACCGCTTGATGGAGGGAACCGCCTCTTTGGTCGGATAACCTCCACGTAACCTCCCTTCTCATTCTAACCTACTCGTAACCTTCCCTTGGAGTGTAGCAGATAATCAACTCTGTTGCCAGAGTTGGATTTGTGTGGAAGGATGGGGGTGAGTTCTTGTGTGAAATAATCCTCTATTGTCCGTCGTCGTCGCTAATACGTCACCCCCCCCCCCCCCCCCCGCGTGGCTAAGCTCACCGAGGAATAGGTTTGAAAATGATGACGTCATGAACTTGAGGATTTTCCGAATATGCCATTGTCTGTTCTCCTTCTATTCTCCGATGTCATAATGTAAGATTAAACAATTTTTGGTTCATTGTTTTCAAAATTTCAAAAAATCCTCCATTTTCATAGAGTTTGAGGTAAAAGCACAACCTATACCCTGAAAATTTGATGGTTGAATTTTCAAATACGTAGGAGAAATCCAAAATGAACATAATTATATTTCACTTTTTTTTTGTCTCTTCATTAACGTAAAAATTTGAACTTCATATGATCTTAAAAATGTTTAGCCTAAGGTCATCTTGCAGTTGAATGGATTTCGACTTTTCGGATTCATTGATACCATAATGCGCAGTGTCGTTTTGAAATATTTCTGGGTATAATTACTTCCTCCAAGGCTGTAAGTGTGTAAGTACGTAGACCTACAAGCGTCCTGCGTCTGTTGCAGTCTACATAATTTAATAATAGCCCCAGAACTTAGTGGGAAAAAAATATTCGTGAACCGCCAGTTGATCCAGTTCGTCGTCCTTGAGGTGCGAATAAAATGAATTACAGTTTTACAAGAGAAATTTTTGCACATGCCGAGACGGAGAAATTACAGTCGGGTTATGATGAGTTTCATAATGGCACCTAGTGGGGGCCAAATCGCACTTACCTTCGATATAATATCTGCTCAGCTCCCAGGCATTCAGGCCGCGACCAGCAACCTTGGGGCTGCTGCACCTTTCAGGGTTGCTGCAGCCCCTTTCATTTTCACTTTCCCCAGTACCCTACCTTAAATTTAGAAAAATTTTTGACCATTGTCATACAATTTGTTTTTTGACGGCAAATAAAAACATCTCTCTCTCTCTCTCTCTCTCTCTCTCCCTCTCTCTCTCTCTCTCATTGCGGCCATATTTTCATGTAGAAAGGGAGTTCTGAGGCTTATGCTTTTCAAAACAGCGTTTTAAACAGAGAATTAGCTCTACGCAAATGATAAACTGTAGTGGAAGATTTTGCAGCGTTTTGCTCATCGTTCCCCTGTTGAAATTATTGTTAGCTTCTTTTCGCGTTTTGAACGCGTTGTTTTGGTTATCAGCAGTATTATTTTGAATATTATCAATTCCCGTTCCACATGTCTCCTTGGATCGTTGTCAATCGTCGAAATAGTTCATTCAGTTTTTCGGTTAGCTTGAAGCTATATTCCTTCCTCTTGAAAATTATGGCACACGGTGGCGACGCTTCTGGAAATTTCTTGAAGGACTTCATCGCTGGCGGTGTTTCTGCCGCCATCTCGAAAACCGTCGTCGCCCCGATCGAGAGAGTCAAACTCATCCTTCAGGTGCAACATGTCTCAACGCAAATCGATAAGAAGTACAACGGGATCTTGGACGCTTTCGTACGGATCCCGAAAGAAGAAGGCATTTTGAGTCTCTGGAGAGGGAACCTCGCCAACGTCATAAGGTATTTCCCAACGCAGGCTCTCAATTTCGCTTTCAAAGACAAATTCAAAGAGATTTTCCTTAAAGATGTCGATAAGAAAACCCAGTTTTTTCGGTATTTCATCGGGAATTTGGCGTCCGGTGGCGCCGCCGGCGCCACCTCGTTGTGTTTCGTTTACCCTTTGGATTACGGACGTACCCGACTGGCGGCGGACATGGGGAAATCAGGCAAATCCCGTCACTACAAAGGTCTTACCGACGTTATCGCCAAGACGGTCAAGGCCGACGGCCCTCTCGGGCTCTACCGCGGGTTCGTCGTCTCCGTCCAAGGGATCATCATCTACCGAGCGGCTTATTTCGGTCTCTTCGACACGATTCAGAGCCACTTCGGGTACAACGCCAAAACGTCGTCTCTCATCCAAACGTTTTGCATCGCCGAGCTCGTGACGACGTTCTCCGGCATCGTCTCGTACCCGTTCGACACGGTGCGGCGGCGGATGATGATGCAGTCGGGTCTGCCGCCGGAGAAGAGGAAATACAAAAATACCGCGCATTGCTGGAAGAAAATATTCGTGGAGGAAGGCGGGAAGGCGTTTTTCAAAGGCGCCTTTTCCAACATCATCCGCGGCACCGGCGGTGCCATTGTCCTCACCCTCTACGACCAAATCAAATTGCTTTTATGAAATATCCCCCCTCCCCCGCAGCTTCGGATCTTGTTCTCTTACCTGTTCCCACAGTTGTTCGCGATCTTTACTGTCCGTCCCTGTGATCAGTTCTAACAATAAAATATATGTTTATGTCTGAAAACTATAATTTTCATCCTCCAGTTTTGAATATCATCCACACAACTCCCCTCGAAAATCGTTGTAAGCAGTTGGGAAATCTGCTGTGTGGGCCCAAACCCCGTGAAATTCGGTGAATTCGAGATCCTCAGGAAAAGTCAGAACATTTCATGAATTCGAGCGCTGGTGAATATCCGTGACAGTTAGTGAATATGAGCTCTGTTATCGTCGATTTTTAAGCCACAAAACTCCAAATATCCACGAATATCTAAATCAGTGATCGCGTAATACTCACGTTAAAGTGACAGTTGGTGAATATGAGCTCTGTTATCGTTGATTTTTAAGTCACAAAACTCAATCGAATATCTAAATCAGTGGTCGCCTAATACTCTCGTTAAAATGAGCATTTTTTTCTGGATGTATAACCGAACTGTAGTGCGAGGTCAAGGATTTGGCAGCTCGTAAACTATTTTAAGTAGCCATTTAGGTGTTGAAAGGCCATGGGACATGTTGTGAATCTGCGCAAAATTTGCTACACCGAGGGTAAGGTTCTGAACTGACCCCACTCCAGAATAACCACTTCTAAACCCCGACTGAATAGTAGCTGCTGAGTCGAGAAGTCTGTATAGCAATTGTTACCCATTTTCAATGATATTTGATAGAAAAAACCCTAAATTTGATTCACCTTTTGTTTTTGAAAATTGCCACTATCTAAAACAGCTTATTAATTTCCAAGTCCTGGAAACTAAATGTTAAGACTTCTTGCTTTCGACCAAAAATAACCGGCCGTATTTGGTTACCTACGGTCATTATGGTAACCGAGCTTGAGGGGCTGTATTGGGCTGGTCTGTATCTTCGGTTACATTTCGTACCATTCGAGCCTCCAAAAACTCCAATTTGACCATCGAATACCAGTCCAAGTCAGTGATCACAATAATGGAGTTAGGAATACCGCGCATTGCTGGATGAAAATATTCGTTTTAACATGTTTAATGTTTTAGGGCTGGGGGTCATTCTGTGAATTCCGACACGCAAATATGCAACGTTTTTCATTGGTTACTACACAGTTACTACCTTCTGTTGTAGCAACCATAAAGAATATCGCACTCGAAAGAAACAAGAGTCAATAGCTACGTTTTTCATTGGTTACTACACAGTTACTACCTTCTGTTGTAGCAACCATATGTTGATGGCGAGTTCTATAATAAGTACAGTAAATGCAACATTATACTTGTAGAGTTCAGTGAAATTGTGGCTTTCATTTTTTCTTGACATTAAAAAACTATATCTAATTTCTCCCTTGCGAGGGAAAAACATTAAACATGATTTAATGTTTTTCCCTCTCAAGGGAGAAATTTAAATGTATAAGTTTAATGGAAGAATTTCAAAGGCGCCTTTTCCAACATCATCCGCGGCACCGGCGGTGCCATTGTCCTCACCCTCTACGACCAAATCAAATTGCTTTTATGAAATATCCCCCCTCCCCCGCAGCTTCGGATCTTGTTCTCTTACCTGTTCCCACAGTTGTTCGCGATCTTTACTGTCCGTCCCTGTGATCAGTTCTAACAATAAAATATATGTTTATGTCTGAAAACTATAATTTTCATCCTCCAGTTTTGAATATCATCCACACAACTCCCCTCGAAAATCGTTGTAAGCAGTTGGGAAATCTGCTGTGTGGGCCCAAACCCCGTGAAATTCGGTGAATTCGAGATCCTCAGGAAAAGTCAGAACATTTCATGAATTCGAGCGCTGGTGAATATCCGTGACAGTTGGTGAATATGAGCTCTGTTATCGTTGATTTTTAAGCCACAAAACTCCAATCGAATATTAAATCAGTGGTCGCCTAATACTCTCGTTAAAATAAGCATTTTTTTCTGGATGTATAACCGAACTGTAGTGCGAGGTCAAGGATTTGGCAGCTTGTAAACTATTTTAGGAAGCCTTTTAGGTGTTGAAAGGCCATGGGACATGTTGTGAATCTGCGCAAAATTTGCTACACCGAGGGTAAGGTTCTGAACTGACCCCACTCCAGAATAACCACTTCTAAACCCCGACTGAATAGTAGCTGCTGAGTAGAGAAGTCTGTATAGCAATTGTTACCCATTTTCAATGATATTTGATTTTAAAAAACCCTAAATTCGATTCACCTTTTGTTTTTGAACATTACCCCCATCTAAAAAAGCTTATTAATTTCAAAATCCTGGAAACTAATGTTAAGACGTCTTGCTTTCGACCAAAGATAACCGTCCATTTGGTTACCTACGATCATTATGGTAACCGAGCTTGAGGGGCTTTATTGGGCTGGTCTGTATCTTCGGTTACATTCTGTACCATTCGAGCCTCCAAAAACTCAAATTTTACCGTCGAGTACCAGTCCAAATTATTAGTGATCACAATAATGGAGTTAGGAATACCTCGCATTGCTGGATGAAAATATTCGTGGAGGTAGGCGGGAAGGCGTTTTTCAAAGGCGCCTTTTCCAACATCATCCGGCGGCACCGGCGGTGCCATTGTCCTCACCCTCTACGACCAAATCAAATTGCTTTTATGAAATATCCCCCCTGCCCCGCAGCTTCGGATCTTGTTCTCTTACCTGTTCCCACAGTAGTTCGCCATCTTTACTCTCCGTCCCTGCGATCAGTTCTAACAATAAAATATATGTTTATCTCTGAAAACTATAATTTTCATCCTCCAGTTTTGAATATCAGCCACACAACTCCCCTCGAAAATCATTGTAAACAGTTGGCAAATCTGCTCTGTGGTCAGTTTGTTCTCTCCAAAAAACATTTCAAGACATTTCGGTTTGATTCGAACTGTTTTACGGTGCCGTCGATGTGGCTGCCGAGACGAGGCGATACAACAAATTGAAAAGAGCAGTGCGGGAGATCCCCGGGCCTAATCCCAGGGACTTTGAGAGGCGATAAACCAGTGAAGCTAGATAAAGGGGTAATTATTACCCCCGCTCTGAACAAAGAAAGTTCCAGAACATTCATATTTGCAGTAAATACAAAATTTTAGCAAAAGCAATACATACATGCATAGCTGCATGCATACATGCATAGATACAGTTATATACATGCATAGACTACATAGGTATAAAAAGTTCACTTAATTTTAATGCCCTGAACAACAAACTTACGTACCAACAAATATGGAAAAAGTTTATGTTATGAACAAATCCTGAAATAACCATATCTTTCTTCAGATGAAATACTAACACTAAAAAAGAACTCGATTTCATAAAGCCATGCGTGGCTATAGTCAGGTTTTTCCCTGCCACTGATATCAGGACTGGATACCCATCATCTGATTCACACTCATGTTGACAAGTCTTTTCACTTCTAACTTACGGTGTGCTTTGTCAATGAAACTGCTGATACACATATATGCAGTAATAAATAGCAGTGGAAGAGAAGTGCCTGGGCGGGTCACTGACCTTAGGCTGATGAACCAAAATAAGTTTAGAACATGTACTATGTAGGTAAATAGACTCTCTAAAAATCGTTATATTTGTTGTATAAAGTTTTTGTTGAATGCAAAAATTGAATGGAATTGAATTGACTTCAGTGTCTTACGATGAACGAACGGCTGGGCTCTGGATGGTCTCTGAAAATTGTCAAGTTGGCGAAAATTTCTCCTATTTTTCACGCCTTTAGAGGTGACTGACAGTAGCGCCGACCTTCGACCATCTAACCCATAATGGAGTCTGCAAACCCAGTTTCATTAATTCAGTACATGATAGCAAATAAAAAGTGCCTGGTACGGTGATCGGACAGAAATTGCTGTATTCTGTTTTTGGATTTTTGGATCTTCGTACTACCTTTAAACAGACCATATATTCTTTGGGTGTGGTGGTGGGGGTAGGGGTATTAACCTTTATTTCCCCTGTGCTCGATTTCCATCGGTTGGTTACCGTAAATTATAAACGAAAAAAAAACTGTCGGTCATAAGCAGTGGCGGATCCAGATGGGGGAGGGGGATATATTAATTGCTACGCAATTTTAACGCCGGGGGTCATGTGAAAAAAATGTCCTGTCACAATATCCTGTCACAAAAACGCGTCACGCAAAGAGGAATGTGATGAAGATGAGCACAAAGAGGAATGTGATAAAGATGAGCACAAAGAGGAATGTGATAAAGATGAGCACAAAGAGGAACGTGATAAAGATGAGCACAAAGAGGAATGTGATAAAGATGAGCACAAAGAGGAATGTGATAAAGAATTACCAACGTTATCTTTGTTACCTATGAATAACTAGTTACCTACATTTCATGGTAACGGGCGCCGCTTGGCATTTTTCAATGTGTTTCTATGGAAATTGGCCCCGTATTGGCAACGGCTCGTTTGAATTTGGTATCTGCAATTGCATAGCAAATTCTCCTATGTTATACGAAGTATAAGAACACATCCTTCGGGGGTGAGGAACGGCGAAGCCGTTCCGAGGGGGCGGAGCCCTTTTTGGGGGTCCAGGGGGCTTGCCCCCTGGCGAGGCCCGAAGGGCCGAGT
This sequence comes from Leptopterna dolabrata, assembly GCA_954871275.1. Lineage (NCBI taxonomy): Eukaryota > Metazoa > Arthropoda > Insecta > Hemiptera > Miridae > Leptopterna > Leptopterna dolabrata. The sequence goes on from OX940977.1 coordinate 44,114,879, forward strand.
ATATATATATATATATATATATATATATATATATATATATATATATATATATATACTCGGCCCTTCGGGCCTCGCCAGGGGGCAAGCCCCCTGGACCCCCAAAGGGGGCCCCGCCCCCTCGGAACGGCTTCGCCGTTCCTCACCCCCGAAGGATGTGTTCTTATACTTCGTATAACAAAGGAGAATTTGCTATGCAATTGCAGATACCAAATTCAAACGAGCCGTTGCCAATACGGGGCCAATTTCCATAGAAACACATTAAAAAATGCCAAGCGGCGCCCGTTACCATGAAATGTAGGTAACTAGTTATTCATAGGTAACAAAGATAACGTTGGTAATTCTTTATCACATTCCTCTTTGTGCTCATCTTTATCACATTCCTCTTTGTGCTCATCTTTATCACGTTCCTCTTTGTGCTCATCTTTATCACATTCCTCTTTGTGCTCATCTTTATCACATTCCTCTTTGTGCTCATCTTCATCACATTCCTCTTTGCGTGACGCGTTTTTGTGACAGGATATTGTGACAGGACATTTTTGGTTTATTATTTTCAATAATGAACCATTGGAATCGAGCATGAAAAAAAAAATTCTTACCCCCCCTCAAAATTTGATGGTTTACGTTTCAAGGTATGTAGAATCCAAAACTGCAATACAAATATTTCTGTCTGTCCGCCGTACGCCGTACGCCGTACGGGCCACTTTTCTTAGTTACCATGAAAAAAAATTGATGAAATTCGGGTTATAGGTTCCGTTCGGCGTCTAGTTGGTCCTCGAAGCTCGACGTTACTGTGAGTCATCTCTAAGGGGTTCAAAATAGGGGTTGAAATGTTCAAAACGCCTATACCATTTTTTTACGTAAATATTTTTACGGTTTTAAATAGTTCTTGAACTTGCGAGTTTTTTAAGACCATCCGGAGCATCGTACGTCCAGCCGTTCGTTCACAGTAAGGCCCCGAAGTTTGCACCGACAGGCATTTTCGACTCCAGTGTGAATGAAATTAAATACAATTCAAACCAAATCTCGTAACCAGAGACGCGCCCACAATAGGAATTTGTGAATACGGCCAATCATTGGTAGGGATCACCTGATTATATTGGCGGAGTATGAAGTCGAGTTGGATGTTCTGTGATATTATTTAATTTGAAAAATGATGGCTCTTTTGGAGTTTGTTGGTAGGTAGTGAAACTTGAACAAACGTTGAAGTATTATTGATGGGTAAATTATTACTACGGTAAATCATTACTCAACGGTAAATTATTACACAACGGTTCATTATACCATCTACGTAGAAGGGGCTGGAGTTTGTTGGTAGGTACTTTTGCAACTTTTTTCACTCCTCATCAACAATTTCTTTTCAGAACTTCATTATGTGTGTTTTTTTTTGTTAGGTACTGTTTGTCATCGGCAGAATTATTTTAGCAACATTTAACTCGTGATTTAGGTAGGTACCTAGTAACGAGTACGGGGTTAGGTACTAACCTACGGAGGGTCTGCGATCTACATAATATGTGTAGAATAGTACATATCATATTATATAGACGGGTTATCTATACATAGAGCTGTGATCTGTAACAGAAGGGTATTCTATACAAAATAATAAACCGTTGTGCAGGGATTTGCAGCGTTTTTTCACATGACCCCCGGCGTTAAAATTGCATAGCAATTAATATATATATATATATATATATATATATATATATATATATATATATATATATATATATAACATTCAAATGTTGTTTCTATACCTACATAAATATAATAATATTATCAATTATTGACGTTACTTAGGTAGGTAATTATGCACACGTTCATATTACGAGTGCGATAATATAATATTCATATCGTCGCAATTATATTATTATTTATATTTCACAAGTAATCATTTAATCATAGTAACAGTAATTAGTGTCTTCCCATTCTATCACATAATCAGACACAGTAATGTAATGACGATAATTCAAGTAAATTATATTTATAGATAGGTACGGCCCAATCTCCCTGTAGAACTAGGCTTTAATATTGTCTTTGGTATAATTATTTCCTTAGGTACATATTATGTAATGTAATTATACCAAAGACCTAGCCTAGTGCTACAGGGAGATTGGGCCGTATCTATAAATATAATTTACTTGAATTATCGTCATTACATTACTGTGTCTGATTATGTGGTAGAATGGGAAGACACTAATTACTGATACTATGATTAAATGTGTGTGTGTTTATAAACACTTTGTGACGTCACTGTTACCTGCTAATAAATCATCTATCATGGCTGCTCGAGGCTGAATGAATGACGTGTTATTAATAATCGCCCCCATTTTGTTTCATAATAAAAATGAATTATAATGAATAAAATAAATCTAAATTGTTATACTCCCAAAAACAACGCTGTTGTAAACATTTGTCCGCCAAAGTAGCGTGGCTTCCAACGCTGGTTGGCGGGGAGCTTCGTTAGTGAAATCTCAGCAACCCTCCGGTTTTCCCTAAACGGACTGCGGTTTTTCCTAAACCGGGTTTTCCCTCTAACGAAGTCCTTAAAGACACTTCGTTGTAGCATAGTGAATGTGTGTTCCAAATTTCAGCACGATCCGCTACGTCTGTGAGGCTGCAGCCCTGTCAAAGAACAACAACGAAGAGAACGACAGAGGGAACGATAACAGGAAGTAGAAAAAGAAAAACTTGATAAATAGTGCAAGCTACATCTTAATTGTAAGTTTGGGGGGGGGGGGGGGCTGCTTCAATCAGACACGAACGAAAAATACTGCAAATCTCTACATAAAGGTTTTTTATGTAACGGAACACCCTTCTGTTACAGATCACAGCTCTCTGTATAGATAACCGTTCTGTATAGATCACAGCCCCTACGTAGTTTAGTGCCTATTCGCCACTACAAAATAGTATCATGGGTTGAATATTCAGGCAGTGGCTATACTCGCAAAAAGAAAAATAGATGCAGTTCTAAAGGAAAATTGTTGATGTGAAGTGAAAAACATTCGCTCCGGGAACCGGGATTCGAACCCCTGATTTTAAATGTAAGAGCCCGACGCCTAGACCACTCCGCTACAGCAGCCACCTGGCCGAGGGATTAGTGATGTACGCTGTCAGCCCAGCTTCATGCCTGCATACACGCTGCTCTTTAGGGACAATTTTATGGACACATCGTAGAATGCTCCAGATGGTCTCAACAATTCAGAAAAAAAAACTTAAAAAAGCGAGAAAACCCACACCTCAAAATAAAAATTTCCGAGATATGGATACCTACTCTGCATATTTCAACCCCTATTTTTCAGTCCTTACAGTTGATTGATAGTAACACCAAGCTTCGAGGACCAAGTAGAGCCCAAATAGAACCCATATACCAAATTCCGCCAATTTTGGTTCGTGGGAACTAACGAAAAAGCCGCGGAGGTGGATGGCATACGGCGGACGGACGGAAATATTTTTATTCGATGTTCTACGTCCCTTGAAACGTAAATCATGAAATTGTTGGGGGGGGGGGGGGGGGAATTAATTGTTTTCCCATGGTCGATTCCGAAGTTCATCATATTGAAAATAATAAAACATAAGAAATACGAATTATTCTCAGATCTGATCAAAGTTCAGGCTAACCGAATCACTACGAAAAAGTGCTCTGATAATTCATTTTACTTTTTCAGGTAAGCTGTTCTTGGAGTCTAAATAAGGTGGAGGCCTCCTTTTCTTCTTTCGTCTAACCCGAGGTACGTAAAGGAACCCCAAGGTACTATAATATGCGTTGCGTCGAATCGTGGACCATAACCATGTTATATATATATATATTTATGTACCATTATGTGCCGCAAATGGAAGTCGTCCACTTGTAGAGATGGTGAGATTCCATAGTTTTAAGTGTTTTTTTCTTCATCACAATATCCGTGAGTACAGTCCGTTTATAACCACCTTTTACTAAATTCGATGACCAAGAACAGTACCTCTAACAATTATGGATTTCAATACGAAATAAAATGTTGAAAAGTTCCTGTCGTGCTGCATAAGCAAGTACGACAGCGCGTTCCCGCGTTCGAGTCCTGGCCGCTGCAGCAATTTTTTTTTTTTTTCACCTTCTTCAACATTTTATCTCCCAGTACTATCAATTAATTCCATCACCAGAGACTCACAATTTTCGTTTTGTTTTGTGTATTTTCTTTTCTTTTCTTTTCCCCAAACAACCTCACGATCCGCATCCGACACGAACGGAATCTCCGTCCCCAGGGCGCAGGTTCCAGACGCTGCTCACAGCGGTTTACTACACTACGGTTTCTTACATAACGGTTTATTATTTGCCTTGTGCTTCATAAATAACTACAAATAATTCATTATTGAATCCAGCGTGTCGTGATATCACTCCTTTTATGTAAAGATCTCGCAAATAAACTTATGAATGAGTTGGTAGACGTGGCCAGGCAGCTCGAGAGAGCTGGCGGGGCTGAGTGGGAAGGGAAGGGAAGGGAGAGTGGAGGATAGAGGGAGCATAGTCCGCAGACTATAAAAACTCGGCCCTTCACCTTCCAAGTCATTCTGCGCCCTCCTTAAGTCGCCGACTTATCTCTCTCTCTCCTTACCTCGCTCCTCCTCGCCTAAAAGATCCCCAGACTGGTATATCCACTAGGCACGTCCTAAAAGAACCCAGACTGGTCTATCCACTGGGCACCTCCTAAAAGATCCCAGACTGGTCTATCCACTGGGCACCTCCTAAAAGAACCCAGACCGGTCTATCCACTGAGCACCTCCTAAAAGAACCCAGACTGGTCTATCCACTGGGCACCTCCTAAAAGAACCCAGACTGGTCTATCCACTGGGCACCTCCTAAAAGATAACAGAATGGTCTATCCACTAGGGCACTTCCTAAAAGATCCTAGACTGGTCTATCCACTGGGCACCTCCTAAAAGATCCCAGACTGGTCTATCCACTGAGCACCTCCTAAGAGATCCCAGACTGGTCTATCCACTGGGCACCTCCTAAAAGAACCCAGACTGGTCTATCCACTGGGCACCTCCTAAAAGATCCCAGACTGGTCTATCCACTGGGCACCTCCTAAAAGATCCCAGACTGGTCTATCCACTGGGCACCTCCTAAAAGATCCCAGACTGGTCTATCCACTGGGCACCTCCTAAGAGATCCCAGACTGGTCTATCCACTGGGCACCTCCTAAAAGATCCCAGACTGGTCTATCCACTGGGCACCTCCTAAAAGATCCCAGACTGGTATATCCACTGGGCACCTCCTAAAAGATCCTAGACTGGTCTATCCACTGGGCACCTCCTAAAAGATCCCAGACTGGTCTATCCACTGGGCACCTCCTAAAAGAACCCAGACTGTTCTATCCACTGGGCACCTCCTAAAAGATCCCAGACTGGTCTATCCACTGGGCACCTCCTAAAAGATCCCAGACTGGTCTATCCACTAGGGCACTTCCTAAAAGATCCCAGACTGGTATATCCACTAGGCACGTCCTAAAAGAACCCAGACTGGTATATCCACTAGGCACGTCCTAAAAGAACCCAGACTGGTCTATCCACTAGGCACCTCTTAAAAGATCCCATACTGGTCTATCCACTGGGCACCTCCTAAAAGATCCCAGACTGGTCTATCCACTAGGCACCTCCTAAAAGAACACAGACTGGTCTATCCACTGGGCACCTCCTAAAAGATCCCAGACTGGTCTATCCACTGGGCACCTCCTAAAAGATCCCAGACTGGTCTATCCACTAGGCACCTCCTAAAAGAACCCAGACTGATCTATCCACTAGGCACCTCATAAAAGATCCCAGACTGGTATATCCACTAGGCGCCTCCTAAAAGAACCCAGACTGGTCTATCCACTAGGCACCTCATAAAAGATCCCAGACTGGTATATCCACTAGGCACGTCCTAAAAGAACCCATACTGGTCTATCCACTGGGCACCTCCTAAAAGATCCCAGACTGGTCTATCCACTGGGCACCTCTTAAAAGATCCCAGACTGGTCTATCCACTAGGCACCTCCTAAAAGAACCCAGACTGGTCTATCCACTAGGCACCTCCTAAAAGAACACAGACTGGTCTATCCACTGGGCACCTCCTAAAAGAACCCAGACTGGTCTATCCACTAGGCACCTCCTAAAAGAACCCAGACTGGTCTATCCACTAGGCCCCTCCTAAAAGAACACAGACTGGTCTATCCACTAGGCACCTCCTAAAAGAACCCAGACTGGTCTATCCACTAGGCACCTCATAAATGATCCCAGACTGGTATACCCACTAGGCGCCTCCTAAAAGAACCCAGACTGGTCTATCCACTAGGCACCTCCTGAAAGATCCCAGACTGGTCTATCCACTGGGCACCTCTTAAAAGATCCCAGACTGGTCTATCCACTGGGCACCTCTTAAGAGATCCCAGACTGGTCTATCCACTGGGCACCTCCTAAAAGAACCCAGACTGGTCTATCCACTGGGCACCTCCTAAAAGATCCCAGACTGGTCTATCCACTGGGCACCTCCTAAAAGATAACAGAATGGTCTATCCACTAGGGCACTTCCTAAAAGATCCTAGACTGGTCTATCCACTGGGCACCTCCTAAAAGATCCCAGACTGGTATATCCACTAGGGCACTTCCTAAAAGATCCTAGACTGGTCTATCCACTAGGCACCTCCTAAAAGATCCCAGACCGGTCTATCCACTAGGGCACTTCCTAAAAGATCCCAGACTGGTATATCCAATAGGCACGTCCTAAAAGAACCCAGACTGGTCTATCCACTAGGGCACTTCCTAAAAGATCCCAGACCGGTCTATCCACTAGGGCACTTCCTAAAAGATCCTAGACTGGTCTATCCACTAGGCACCTCCTAAAAGATCCTAGACTGGTCCATCCACTAGGGCACTTCCTAAAAGATCCCAGACCGGTCTATCCACTAGGGCACTTCCTAAAAGATCCCAGACTGGTCTATCCAATAGGCACTTCCTAAAAGATCCCAGACTGGTATATCCAATAGGCACGTCCTAAAAGAACCCAGACTGGTATATCCACTAGGCACGTCCTAAAAGAACCCAGACTGGTATATCCACTAGCCATGTACCTTACCTGACCATCCTGCCTCATCTGATCAAACCACAACACAGCGCATTTTTATGAAACTGTAATTCCCGGGCCGGCTCCAGTACTCTCGATTTAGGGCTTTCCTGGGGGGAGCTCGAGGGAGATATAATGGCCTCTGGAACCAGGAATTACAGTTGCCCGGGAATTACAATTTCATAAAAAGACGCGGGGTCCAATTATTCAATCACCGTTGTGTAATAATTTACCTGATATATGCCCCTTCTGCGTGGATCACTGTTTTCTGTTGTCAGTGCCCTCGAGCCCCTCCAAGGAAAACCCTAAATCGAGAGCTTATGAGAAATTGGGAGGGTAATTTTTTCTTATAACAGCAAATTTTTCATGTACTTGCCTTTTTGTGGAAAATAAATAATAATTTATTCAAATAATAATTCATTCATTCAGTTGATGGGCGGTAAAACCGCGTCGAGTGAGAGTCGGCACGCGTGCCGCACGGATTGATCCTCGTAAACCAAGGTTAATGGTCGTGGGGGGGGGGGGGGGGGGGGGGATTTAGGTGGGAGTTTTCCTTAAACCGGGGGCAGAGATGGGCATATTCATATTCGTAAATACGAATACGGTCATATTCACATGGCGTATTTTCTATGAATACGAATACGAGTATATTCGTATTTACGCGCGTAAATACGAATATATTCGTATTCACACGGTCGTCGTGTGAAAAAGGCAGATATATGACGGTACTAATTCGAATTTCATGTTAATATGTTAGGAATATGTTTATATTCACACGAATTTCGTGTAAATACGGTAGAAATGTAATGGTATTCCCTCACATTTCGTGTGAATATGGTAGGAATGTGTTCATGTTCACACGAATTTCGTGTAAATATCTTCGAAATATTATGGTATTTCCTCGAATTTCATGTGAATATAATAGGAATATGTTTATATTCACACGAATGTCGTGTAAATACGGTAGAAATGTAATGGTATTCCCTCGAATTTCGTGTGAATATGGTATAGGAATGTGTTCATGTTCACACCAATTTCGTGTAAATATCGTCGAAATATTATGGTATTCCCTCGAATTTCATGTGAATATGATAGAAATATGTTCATATTCACGCGAATTTCGTTTAAATATGGTCCAAATATTATTTTACTCACTCACATTTCATGTGAATTTGATAGGAATATGTTCATATGCACATGAAATTCGAGGAATATATTTACACGAAAGTCGTGTGATAATCAACATTCCTACCATATTTACATGAAATTCGAGTGAATACCACCATATATCTCACGAGATTCGTGTGAATATGAACATATTCCTATCATATTAACGTGAAATTCGAGTGAATACCATCATATATCTACCATATTCACACGAAATTCGTATGGCTATGAATATATTCGTATTCACGTGGAATTTTGTGATTACAAATATACAGGGTGATCCGCTCGTAGATGCAAAAAAATTTGCGTAAAATTGCATCAAAAATGAAGTAAAATACCGCCAACCGCATATTTTTATCTCAATCCGTTCTCGAGATATGATTTTTTAAAGGATTTTTCAGGAAAACCGTTTTTTTTTTTCCTTTTAAACTCAAAATTCTCTGCTTCACCTCATTTAATTTTACTTTTTGACCTCATTTTCGGAATCAGCGTTAAATTTTCCATACGCATGGTGCACTTCAAGTCTTGAAGGAATACCATCTAGAGACCACAACAACAGCTCAAACATTAGACGAATTTGAAAAAACAAAATTTCTGACATTTTAAAAACGTTACTACCTACCCTCCGAAAAAAAAATCCTGGAAACTGGCAAATCTCTTGAAAACTTCTTCATTTAATAAGCTTTCCAATGGTATGGTCAACCTTGCGATTATCTTGTTTCTTTGATGAAAAATTCAAGTTTAAATGCAAGAAAACGTTAGGCACCTCAAAAGAGGGAATTTGATCAGAGGGTTGGAAAAATGTTAAAAAAATGTTTTTCATGTTTTTAATTGAAAAAAATTGAGTCAATAATGCCAATTTAATTATTTTAAATGCAATAAAACGTTAGGACCCACCAACACAACCCAAAAGTGGTTGAGGATTTAAAGAGACGAATTCAAGAGGCAAGCGCGACGGTGACGGTGCAAGAACATTTGACATTCAACGTGACAGTGGGACAAATGCGTAAGCGTGCTAGAGCATGCATAAGAAAACGGTGGGCATTTTGAAAACGGGCTTTCCTAATCACCGAAAAACCTGATTTCGAATTGTAAATTGGCATTATTGACTCAATTTTTTCAATTAAAAACATTAAACACTTTTTTTCACATTTTTGTCTGCCCTCTGATCAAATTCCCCCTTTTGAGGTGCCTAACGTTTTCTTGCATTTACACTTGAATTTTTCATCTAAGAAACAAGATAATCGCAAGGTTGACCATACCATTGGAAAGCTTATTAAATGAAGAAGTTTTCAAGAGATTTGCCAGTTTCCAGGCTTTTTTTTCGGAGGAGTAGTAACGTTTTTGAAATGTCAGACATTTTTTTTTTCAAATTCGTCTAATGTTTGAGCTGTTGTTGTGGTCTCTAGATGGTATTCCTTCAAGACTTGAAGTGCACCATGCGTATGGAAAATTTAACGCTGATTCCGAAATTGAGGTCAAAAAGTAAAATTAAATGAGGTGAAGCGGAGAAATTTGAGTTTAAAAGGAAAAAAAACACGGTTTTCCTGAAAAAACCTTTAAAAAAATCATATCTCGAGAACGGATTGAGATAAAAATATGCGGTTGGCGGCATTTTACTCCATTTTTGATGTAATTTTACGCAAATTTTTTTGTATCTACGAGCGGATCACCATGTATTCATATTCACACATGTATAAAGATTATATTCGTATTTACACGCGTGAATACGAATATGTTCGTATTCATAGAAAATACGCCGTGTGAATGTATTCATATTCATACATTAAGAATATGCATATATTTATGTCCATCTTTGACGGGGTCAGTGTTTTGATGCTCCACCACCCCGTCGTCTCTTATTCACATTTCTCCTGGGTGAGTAGGAGGCGGAGGAAGGCAGGTCGTTACACGTATCGTTGCGCCCATTGATGGTCAGGGATGGAATGGAAGGAGCAGGGGTGTGAAGGAGCGGGCCGCCAAGACCTACCACTGGCTCTCGGCCTTAGGATGCACATTTGCGGCTCTGTGCTCGCGGCCTCGAGCATCCGCCCTCGCTCCGGCCACATTAATCTCCTTCATGACCTCCGCCCTCATCCTCCTACTCCTCCTACTCCACCTCCTTCTCCCACTTCTTCCTACTTCCCCGTCTGTAACTTTATGTGTGTAATGCAGTGTTTCCACATGACCGCAATAAACTCCCCTCAGTTGGGAGCGAAATTTCCCTTTTTTCCCTCCAAACGTGAATAATTTTTCCCCGCCATTTTCTCTCCGTTGGAAGTGACATTTTTCTCCAACCCCCCCCCCCCCCCCCCCCTTCACCCTCCAACAGTATATTTTAATGATAAGAAATCCTGTTAACAATGATCACATTATGAGATTTAGTAGTTTGAAAGTCTGAACATTACCGTACCTACTTCCACCAATTTTGGCCCCAAAAACACGACTTTTTTTAACGCTTTTTTTGGTGCACTCCTTTTTTTCTTCAAATTATCTTTGATCATCGATAGTGCCATTTAATTGTCTTGATTCACCTGCTAATGCTACTTCTAGTAATATTATACAAATTTATGGTGATTTCAGACAATTTCCCAGGTTTTTGGCTCATAAAAAATGAATTTCGGGAGCTTAACCTTTGTTACAACCTCAATTCTTCACTCTTTGATCAAAATCGACTTCACATTCGGTCTTCTCGCCCTAAAAAAACATGGAAAACGATACCTCACAAGCTGTGTTCTCACTGAAATTGGTCTGAAGGGCTGTCAAAAATTTGTATTAAGGGCTGAAATCAATATTAATTTATCTGACGTTGTGTGGGGTGGTGATTCACGACGGAGGCACTATTTTGATGATACAAATATTTTTCTCTCTCTCAAAAAAAAGAGTCGCATTTGACTTCATATGAACCAATAATCGGTAAAAATGGGTAAAATTACGGAAAAATTGTATAATTTTTCAAAAAGTGGTATGGTTTCTCGATATATCATCGTTTTACCCAATAGCGTGAATATTTCTTTGAAAATTCGCTCTTACAGCCATGCTGTATGACTGGGACTTATTTTTTTTCGTTTTCTTAACCTCTGCATCCGTCTTCAGCTTCGTGCGTCGCAGATGACTACTAATCAGGAAAAAGAAAAATCAAAAAATATTTGTTCTGTTATGTAAAAAGGTGGTATATGGATATAGCGCAAAACCATATAACTTTTCGTAAAACTATGTCATTTTTTCGTAATTTTAACCATTTTTATCGATTGTTGACCCGTATAATGTCAAAATTGACCCCGCGTTTTTTTTTTCTTTTTTCTTTTTTTCTTGAGGAAAAGATTTGTATAATCGCAATAGTCCTTCCGTCGTGAATCACCGTCCCACACAACGTCAGGTGAATTAATGTTGATTTTAGCCCTTAATACCAATTTTGCCCCCCACCACCAATTTTGCCCCCCCCCCCACCCTACCCCTTAAAAAATCCAAATTTGACCCATAATCTTTATTTAAAAAACAATTTAACGGTATTCTTCCGTGTTTATTCATCTTTTCACACCACTTCCACTGATTTTAATATCAGTTGTTAGCGATTATCAATATTGTTAGACGTATTAACTGATTCTTGACCCCTGACACTCAAATTTGACCCCCTTGGAATTGTTGACAATTGCTCATCTTGGAAGTCATCCCTTTGTTTGGCAATATGAACATTTTGGCAAAATTTGGAATCTTTATCGTGTACCCAATGCCATATGTCGTCTGGAATGACACAAAAATAAATATATAAATATATATAAACAAAAATAAAGAAAAAATGAGGCATGCGGATTTACCTGGGAGTTTCGCTTAGGAGCGAATAAATATATATATGCGCATATACCTAAATGTTTATTAAAATGTAGGGATGAATGCAGGATGTTCTAGGATTTGCCGAGAAATTTTTCAAAAATTCACGTTCAGAAAATTTTGGACCCATTGCAGTAGCTTCATTTTCTTTGAAAGCTAGCTAAAAGAACAGTCTAGGTAGGTTTGTAATAGTGCGGCTGTTCTCGAGTAGTTTTTTGGTCCGGTGGAGACGGGATCGGTGGGTGGAAGCCTAATCGATTTCCCTTCTTAACCGGTGATAATCTCAATGGTATAGGATGGGGACTCTCGAGGGTCCACCCCCACTGTCACACTCTGACACATGGTAGCAAAGCGTGGTTAGGTAGTATGCGCTGAGCAACTCGCCATACTCCATCCACTTTTTGTGGGCTTACCAGAAGGATAAGCCCAAAGGTTACCCAGAAGGAGTCCTTCACTAACAACCTGTCCCTTTGGTAATACATGCATCTATTGGTTTCCCCATTTCCTTTCCCCCCTTTAGGGTGTCAGTATAATTAAAATATATTGAGCTCATTTGAAGGCGATTAATTTTGTGTCCCAATTTACATGTCCCAATAGTTGTTCCATCTTAACGATGGCGGTTGATCACCTACAGGTTACCGAGATGAGCACAATTCACTGGACAACAACCTCTGACAACATTGTACGCCAGTACTCGTATCTAGGAGCTTTGTTCTCCACCAGTAATACATTATTGGGGTAGTACGACTAAGATGGAGGTTAATCACCTTGTTCAGATGTCGTTTCCTGCTACTTTCATGCTGCTTTTCATTCCCCCTTTTTCTCTCACATACTTCTGCTACTCAGAAGTATGTCATGTGGGGAGGAGTATAACAGTGCGGTGTTCTCGAGTCGTTTTTTGGTCCGGATCGGTGGGCGGAAGCCTAATCGATATCCCTTCTTAACCGGTGATAATCTCGCTGGTCTGGGAGGCGGACTCTCGAGGGTCCACCCCCACTGTCACACTGTCACAGGTTACACAAATCTTGAAAGCTGCTTTTCGAGGACGGTTGCAGTGGACGCCCGCACCGTCCTACCAGGCGCCTCTCGTTCAGACGAACTGCAGGGCCTCGCCAAATAACAACTGAGCGTTTGTTCGGTTATATGTTTGTATCGCTTTGCGTTGTACCTTCAGTTGTTCTCGGACGGTTATCGGACGTCAGAAGGTGCGGACTGGAAGCTCGGGAGTCGGGCGAGGCCCAATAAATTACGCGGGTCGACGGCCTTTCTAAAATATTGCAAGGCTATCTCCGGAGCGCCAGGTTGAAGCATCGCTCTGATTCGTTATCGTCAACGGGGATTCCCGCTGCGATGGGCCTGGGCCGTTGATAAGCGTGGTTTAACCGACCTATCGAACTCCTCCCGTTTTTTTCCCTTCTCCACAATGGTTTTCTCCTCATTGCGGGGGAGAGGCAGAGAAAAAAACACCGAATTCCACAAAGGGTTTTTCGCATGAAAGAAACCACTACATTGGACGTCGGCCGAACCCAAACGCGCCAAAATTCTTTCCAGATGCACAAATTCTTCTTGGTCGATGACTCATTTCACTTCAAAAACACTGCAGATTATTATTAAAGGTTTATTATTTACATTTATAGTTGCCCCTTCTGCGTGGATCGCTGTTTTCTCCTCGAGCTCCCCCCCAGGAAAGCCCTAAATCGAGTATTGGAGCTGAACCGGGAATTATAGTTTCATAAAAATGCGCGGGGATTCAATAATTCAATAATTAATAAATTATTTGTTGTTATTCATGAACAAACATCCATCCAACTCGACTTCATACATCCATTGGTGATTATAATCAGTTGCTCCCTAGTGATGATATCTGGGCCGGATTTTGGCCGTTTCATTCACGATCATGTTGACAAAGATATTCGGTGCAAACGAACGGCTGGTCGTACAATGCTCCAGGTGGGCTCAAAAAATTCTTTAGTTCGAGGTCAACTTAAAAACGTTAAAAAAAAACCATACCTTTTGTAGTGATCGGCTGCTCCCTATTAACATGTCATAGCGTCACTTGAGAAGCGCCCGTCTTGGCGGCTTCCCGGAGCGGGGTTCCCCTACCCCCCTCCGGGTCTGTAATAAGGGGTATAAAAAGGCGACGTATTATACCAATAAATATGCATTCCAAGTCACAAACCGACTCAAGCAGTCTCGTGTACTCATTCCTAGATATAGCTCCCGCTGGATCATCACACCTTTCTATTGAGTTTTGCAGTTACGGCGTTCTGAAAATGTCAACCCCTCTTTTTCACCCCTTAGAGATGACTGACAGTACCCCGAGCTTCGCGGACCAACTAGACCCCAAATGGGACTTACGAACCAAATTTCATTAATTAAATTTAGCAAATTACTGTTTCTTTCATTTGCAATTAATTGAAATGGCTAGTTCTGACGGTTTCCAACGACTTCGGTCCCCCAAAACACGAATTAGGCTCATATTTTTGACAAATTATCTTTGATCGTTGATAGTGCCATTTACTACTTGTCTTGACTCACCTGTTGAACCAAGTCACCACTTCAAGTGTTATTATACAGATTTATGGTGATTTCAGACAATTTCCCAGGTTTTTGTCACATAAAAAAAGAATTTTGGTAGCTGAACCTTTTTTTTTGGGACATGGATATGTCTTATGGCTGGGGATCATTCCAAAATTTGCGTGATACAAAAAAATTTGACGTTTTTTGGCGCAATCCCCGTGGTGGTAGAAACTTGAAATTTGGCATGTGAATTAGCGGGTGAATCATGACAATTAAATGGCACTATGAATGTTCAAAGATAATGTGAGAGGGGGCGGAGGAAGGAGCCAAGCTCGTGTTTTTGGGGGTCAAAATTGGTGGAAATCATCTAAAATAATTGTTTCAATTATTGCGCATGAAAAATGAGCAATAAGTGAACAGCCAACATTTCTGTAGGTATGTCCGATAGAATAATAAACCCAAGTGACAAGGACTTTGCAGGGTTTTGGTTTATTATTCTGTGAATTATACACCTATGTATTCGCTCAGCCAAAAAATTTTATAGCACCCTCTCAAAATTTTTTCTTTCCCGTTTCAAGGTGCGTAGATTCCAAAGATGCAATCTCCGTCCGATGTATCACGTGTACCGGCTTCATTTTCGGTCTAAAAAAATCGTTCTTTCGCACACATCTCCATTTGGGCCCTAGTTGTGTCCCGAAACTTTGCAGCCCGATCGGAATATACCCTGGGATGTTATGAGTGAAAATGTGCGTAAAAATAGGTACTTATTGTGTTTTAGTAAAATGTTAGTAACATGAGCTTTTGAGGTATCGTTTTCCATGTTTTTGGCCGTGAAGACCGAATATGAAGTCGGTTTTGACCAGAGAGTGCATGGAAAACTGAGGTTCCACCAAATGTTCAGCTCCCAAAATTGATTTTTATGAGTAAAAAACCTGGGAAATCGTCTGAAATCACCATCAGTTTGTATAATAACACGAGAAAAAGTGTCAACACGTGGATCAAGACGATTAAATGGCACTAACAATGATCAAAGATAATTTGAAGAAGAAAAAAGGAGACTACCTAATTCGTGTTTTGGGGGCCAAAATTGGTGGAAACCATTAGAAATGGCCATTTCGATTATTTCACATGAAAGAAACAAAAACGAACAGCCAATAGAATTATAAACCCAAGTGACAAGGACATTGCAGCGTTTTTTTTCTTTTCAATCAGTGGAAATGGACAGCCTTTTAATATATTTTATTGACAACCTTCTATTAGGTATAGTGGAAATGGGTTTCCACGATTTCATCGCGAGTGGTTTAGTTCCCTTCCATGACGTCACGGTGGGTTCTTTCAATCCTCGTCACGGGTTAATAATTACACAGATCGAAAATTCCGAGCTGAAACGTCACATGAAGGTTTCCAATGGCGCTGAATCCAATTTTGAAGTCGAATCGCCAAATTATGCAAGTTCCCCGCCACGAGATTTTAGCTGCACAACGAGTCAGTTTTGAATTGTATTTGAATTGAATGTTAATTTATTTCCATTAATTATTAGGTAATCATACATCAACCGTATAGATATCTGGCGTAACTGGAAATTACCTTTCCCACTGTAAAGCCCAGAGCTTTGTGTTGTGGGAGGGGAGTCGACTTCCCAATTATTAGATACAATAAGCAAGATGTACACCAACTTTATGCTCCATCCCCCCCCCCCCCACCACTACATCCTATTATCACAGCTTAGTTCCACATATCACAGTTTTCTCTTAATCCTATACTGCCCCCGTACGGAAGAACGTCCTAAGTCCATTTTTGCGATTTCGAGAAAAACGAGGTTTAGTGAGATTTCTTCTGCCATCCACCCAGTTCAATTAATTCAAGCCCAACTTTTTCGATCGTGTCTCATATCTATTCCCCCAACTCATCCACATACTGTTCAACCATGCAATTAATTACCTTGACGATAATTATCAATTTTAGCGCAATTATACGGACATAGGACAGTCTAACCCAGTATGCACTACATCGGACGACTTGAACGTATATGGTACCAGGTTAGAACGTCTTATCTACAGGGAAAAGTTGAGACCATGAATCCTAAATTAAAATTGAAAGTCCAGGAGTCCCTGATGTAGGCATTTTTTACCTCATATTCAAATATAAGTGTGCACATAAAATCCTTATATTAAATAGATACCTATTTTCTCTGGTTCCACACCTTTAGTAGTACTGGGTAAGGTAACCAAATCATTAACAAATTAGCATTCTTCTAGAAAACAAAGTTCATTTATTATCTTTTCTGCATTAGGTAGGTAAATTCATTTCATGAATTATTCTTTCGTTAACAGCCTTGATTATACTTTTATAACACAGCACTGAAACTTAAAATATAATTTACTAGTCTCTTTTGGTTTATTATTTTCAATAATGAACCATTGGAATCGAGCATGAAAAAGAAAATGCTCACCCCCCCTCATAATTTTTGATGGTTTACGTTTCAAGGTATGTAGAATCCAAAACTGCAATACAAATATTTCTATCTGTCCGCCGTACTGAGCACTTTTCTTAGTTACCATGAATAAAAATTGATGAAATTCGGGTTATAGGTTCCGTTCGGGGTCTAGTTGGTCCTCGAAGCTCGGCGTTACTGTCAGTCATCTCTAAGGGGTTCAAAATGGGGGTTGAAATTTTCAGAACGCCGTAGCTCGAAAACTTTCGACGGAAGGGTATGGTTTTTTTTACGATATTAAATTTGTCTTGAGCTAAACAATTTTTTGAGACCACTCGGAGCACTGTACGGCCAGCCGCTCGTGTACCAAAAAGCTTCTTCAACATTATCGTGAATCAAACGGTATAAATCCGGCCGGGATTTCATCACTAAGGAGCACCTGATTATAATCAAGGATGGCTGTATGAAGTCGAGTTGGTTGTTGTGCGATATTATTTCATTTGATAAGTGATGGACAATTGGATTTTGTTGGTAGGTACTTGTGAAACTTGAACAAACTTTGAATTATTATTGATGGGTAAATTATTACACAACGGTAAATTATTACACAACGGTTCATCTACCAAGGGGCTGGATTTTGTTGATCGGTACTTTTGCAACTTGTACAACCGTTGAAGTATTATTGATGGGCAAGTTATTACACAACGGTTCATTATACTTGACCAGAGGGTAGGTACTGAACACAGAAAACGGTGATCTACGCAGAAGGCGCATCTATTTCTCTCCACATCAACAATTTTCCTTCAGAACTTCATTATTTGCGTTTCTTTTCGCCATTTTAGTTACTGTTTGCCATCGACAGAATTATTTTAGCTACATTTATCTCGTAATTTAAGTAGGTACCTAGTAACGAGTACGGGGTTAGGTACTAACCTACGGAGGGTCTGCGATCTACATAATTTTGTATAGACTAGTACATATTATATAGACGGGTTATCTATACAGAGAGCTGTGATCTGTAAAAGAAGGGTATTCTGTACAAAATAATAAACCGTTGTGCAAGGATTTGCAGCGTTTCTAACATTATATTTATCAATATAATTATTAATTGCTGAGGAACCTTTAAAAATACATCAGTCCAAGTCATAAAAGATGACAGTTTTAATATTAAACTATTTTTGACACTGTGCCTAACTAACATGTTACTGAATGTACTAGTACATTAACCAACGAAAGAATGAACGTATTTATAATATAGAAAAATACTACTTTGGAAGTATCATTAAAAAAATGGTAACACTTGAAAATGGTCACGAAGGCTAATCAGTCTAAATTGGTAACATCAGTGTTTGCATCATCAAGGGACTCTTCTTCATTGCTGACGGCAATGACAATCCACAATCTGGAATAATTGCCTTCAACTTTGTAATTAAGTTATCCCTCCTGTCTTTCTTTCCTTCTGCCTTGGCAATGGGGAATGACCGCTTCTGACCCCACTCACTGGGAGTATGGTCACTGGAGGAACTACCATGATACTGCTAAGACATTTCGCAATATTATTAGCCAAGAAATGCCACTTAGGACAGAACTGCGTTGAGCAATTATAGCTGCCAAACTAGGCCAGAGTGTCCTAAGTAGAAATTATTAGGTTAAAACGTCCTACCTCGAGGGCTGAAGTCGAACATAGGACGATCTAGCGTAGTGTAATACTACGCTAGATCGTCCCAAGTCCGACTTCAGCCCCAAGTAGGACGTTTTAACCTAGTATGTTCCACATAGGACACTCTGGTCTAGTTTAGACGGCAAAATGGTGCAAATGGACTTAGGACAAAGCGTTTTTTCACTGCTTTCTACTACATGTAGGACGTTCTAACCTAGCTCAAAAAACGCGTCTCTTCGAGCTCTACCAGGCCATGTCCTTAACTCAAAAACTGAAAAAAATGGACTTAGGACGTTCTTCCTTATGGGGGCAGTATAGTACTAGTACGAGAGTGAACGCTGATACAAGTTTCCTGCGCTGTAACACATTATATAGGTATACCTTCTATGCCGATTGTCGTGGTATCCTCCCAGTACCTCTCATTGTAAAATTAAGATCTCACTAATAAATACAGTAGTGGGGACGAAAGACGCAGGAGAACCGAGGAACCTAGTGGAGATCCCCACCATCCTCCACCAGGATGGAGGATGGAGGGGGAGATAGCCCTAAGGACTATATAAACTCGCCTCCTTCGCCTTTCCAACCGTTCTACGCTCTCCTCTAGTGGCTGAGTACTGTCTCACCTCACTCCTCATCTCTCTCCTCAACCTAAAAGATCCCGGGCATGGTGGTAGACTCTGCTCTATAACCAAACCAGGCACATACCTAAAAGATCCCGGTCATGGTGGTAGTCTCGCGCTGTAACCAAACCGGGCATAACCTATCCTCACACCACCCGTAGTGAATGTATGTCACCTATGCATTCACTACACCGATCTATTTTTTGTATATCAAATTTTAATTACTTATTAACTTGACAAAATAAAATGTCTGGACAAATTGAACAACTAAATACTTAAGCAAAACATTTTACACAAACAATAATAACATACCCAACACGAATGAAATAATAGTTATATTTTTAAAGTCTCGGGGTACAATAGCTTGATAGGAACATTGTGCATTTTGGTGTATTATTCTGTGAATAGTACACCTATGTAATCGCTCAGTACAAATTTTTTATGACCCCCTCAAAATTTTTCCTTTTACGTTTCAAGTGCGTAGATTCCAAAAATGCAATGGCCGTACGCCGCCCGCTCTATCACGTGCACCCGCTACATTTTCGGTCTAAAAAATTCGTTCTTTGGCACACAATATGCCCCAATTGGGCCCTAGTTGTGTCCCGAAACTTTGCAGCCAAATGGGAATATACCCAGGGGTTTTGTGAGTGAAAATGGATATAAAAATAGGTACTTTTTGTGTTTTAGTAACATGTTAGTAACATGAGCTTTTGAGGTTCTAAGGAACTTTCAGCCTTAAATTTACGTTAAATTTTGGCCTAAAATAGTCGTTTTTTCGCACACAGTTCGGGTCCACATTTGGGTCCTAGTTGTGCTCCGAAACGCAGCAGCCCGATCGGCATACTCCCAGGGGTAAAATGGGAGAAAAATTAGTGTAAAAATAGGGGTTTTCGAGTGATTTTTGAGGTTTTAGTGAACATGAGCTTGTGAGGTATCGTTTTCCATGTTTTTTACGGCAATAAGACCGAATATGTGGTTGATTTTGACCGAAGAGTGAAGAATTGAGGTTTTAACGGGGGTTAAGCTCACGAAATTCATTTTTATGAGTCAGAAACCTGAGAAATTGTCTGAAATCACTATTAATTTGTATAATAACACTAGAAGTAGTATTAGCAGGTGAATCAAGACAATTAAATGGCACTATCAATGATCAAAAATAATCGGTCGAAAGGAAAAGCCGAGCCGAATTCGTGTTTTTGGGGACCAAAACTGGTGTAAACCATCAAAAATAGCCATTTCAATAATTGCACATGAGATAAATGAACAGCCAACATTTGTGTAGGTATGTCCAGTAGAATAATAAACCCATGTGACAAGGACTTTGCAGCGTTTCTCATTATCAGTTGAAATCAACCATGAAAAAATTATCTTTTTAAACTTGGATCTAGTGAGGTTTTCTGGGCAGCGTAGGTCGGTAGAGTTCACCAGCAATTATCGTATTGGCTGCGGATATTATTCGCTGTAATAGCCGGCAGCGCTTTCCGAGCCACGGACAGGCATCGGGGGGCGTGTGAGCGGGATCCGAACGGTATGGAGGCGCCCTCATAAATCCTTGACGTTTTCGATCCCGGCCTCCCGAATCACGATAAATTTTCGATGCCTGAACCTGAGGGAGGAACAGCATGTTGGAACGCTCGGAGTCGGAAGGTGAATATACGAGCCAATACGGGATGACGCCTCGAAGTGTTTACCTTTTAGAATAATATGTACACAGGAGTCGGAGTGCGCTTCCGTCACCTTATGTTTTCTGCTGAAACTGTCGGCTGGCGGTTGACTCCGCTCAGCAGCATCTTCCTCGTTTCACTCGGTGTACAAACACGCTCTGCACCTCAGAGCCGGAGAGGCTGTTGGAAAACTCATCCCCTCCTTGACGACGTTCGGATATTTTTCCATCGGATCTCACCTCACCGACTTGATAGGTCCCTACCTACTCGGTTCTTAGTCGAAAACTTCACTGGCGGTGGCGTAGCCAGGATTGTTGGTTGGTTTTTGGTTTGGGAGGTGGGGGGGGGGGGGGTGTCGGATATAGAAAATGTAAGGTTTGACTTTACGCAGGGACCGCTCTAGTAATACAGGCGCCCTAGGCAAATGATAAAAAAAGCGCCCCTAAAAAAATTCGCGAATTTTTGTTATTGCTATCTTTGATATCATAACAGGTACAAATAAACAACAAAGCATTTTTTATTAGAGGATAAATATTACTTTAATTATGTTATAATGACATAATTTTATATATTTCATTTTATATAATTTACTTTCTATCATTAATATCTTGTTAATACTTAATACATTGCTGATAAGCTTTATCGTGCATTTTTTTTTTCAATTTTTTTTCTTTTTTTCCCAATTTTTTTCTGCCCACTTGCCATTTTGGCGCCCCTCAAATTTCGGCGCCCTTCACTTTGCCTAGTTTGCCTATATGGTAGAGCGGGCACTGACTTTACGAAGTTGAACGTAAATGTAACAGAGGATAAATAGAGAGTTTTCGCAAAGGTTTGGCGACTAGCCCGTCGAAGGGCAAAGGCCTACATACGAAGGAAAGTGCGAACTGCTCATGCGCACGTTTGGGTCGGAACGACCTAACTTGGCTGGTCAACGTTGGATGCCACCAGTCTACGTAAACGACCAAGCACTAGGTCCTTTCCCGTACTAACCTTCCACCAAGGAAACCTCATCGCATGGATTGCCTTCTTCCATGGTATTTGTGATTATTTTTGTGTGTTGTGTACGGGTACCTGAAAGCGTGCGTCTTTTTTCTCTCGATTTTTTGTTTTTCTGCTGTATAAAACCCCTACATATCTATATTTTTTTGAAAACAGTATTAGGAAATATTTCTGTGATCCTTGAAGACTGGAAAATGTCAATAAATTGTACCTGGCTAATTTCTCTATGTCTATGGACAACCTTACAGTTTTTTGGCTAATAATGTCTACCTATTAGCCACTAATTTTTGCCAAATAACTTTAATTAGCCAAACCTTTATAGTTTTTTGCCTAATTTATCTCGTGTCTATGGGCAACCCTACATTATTTTCCGTTTGAAAATAGTAATAGGAAATGTTTCTGTGATCCTTTAAGACTGGAAAATCTTAATTAATTGTACCTGGCTAGTCTATGAACAACCGTATAATTGTACTAGCGAAGATGAAAACTAAAAACGGCTTTTTAAACTGAAATCTTCAAGTGATGAGATTATGATGAGAACAGTTCAACGTCAACGTTAGCGTCACCCATCGAATCAACTTAGATCGTTCAACGACCTAACTTTCACGACCTCAGATCGTTTGACGATCTAAGAGGTTAGCATCCGGGTTTTTCCCCTAGATCGTTAGCCCGGAGATCCTTATTCCGACCGAGTGGCTAAACTTTTGCGAAAACTTTCTAATAACAACGCTTGCGTACAAGTCCGCAACACAGTGAGACATTTTCATGTTGTATCACAAGCTTTATCTTGACAGCAGGTAGGTAACTAATTTTTCATCATGCTCAGGTAAGCTACCGCGCAAGGTACGCGGGTACGGTTAACAAGAAAATATTCAATAAAGCACGCGATTCCAACGAGTGGTGAACGACTTTTGTACGATGAAAAACGGCAAACATGAATTTCCGTAGAAACGAATCAGTTGTAAGCGAAAATCATCAGAAATTGTGCGTAACGCGTTTTCCTGTCATCAGTTTAGTGTTGGATAGTTAGATGATTATTATAGAAGCAGTCATTCAACAGCTACTTATTACTGTATACTTAACTACTCACCTCGCTTCCACCCCCCCCCCCCCCCCCAATTGGCCCTTCGTTTTCCTTTCTTTCATTATCCGTCATTTCTTGCGAATTCTTATCATTTCCCACGTCAAAATCATCATTGAAATCACTATTATCTATCTATCATTGATCACTATTTGTCTCCAGTTTCTTGATCAAGTGATCAACTGAGCCCCTATCGGCAATTTTTTTCTTCTCCATTTTCGTGATGAGGGAAGGGTTTACGTGTGATGAACGCAGGGTCCCCATCCATTTCACTCATATTGGAAAGGGAACTCGGCTTTGTTGAACTACCCGTTTCGCATAAAAGACCTGACCTGGTTCATACGACTTTTCCACAAAAACTCAAATTTGACCCACAGACTTAGTTGAATTGCTCATTTTCAAATTCGTCCAGGTGAATTGCTCATTTTCAAATTCTTCCTTTCGTTTGCCACTACAACAATTTTGCAGGACGTTCTAAAACGGAAAAGAAACGAATATTTTTTTTAAACTCGTGTCCTTAAAATTTCGGGCTCATTCAGTGTCCATCAGGACCCAAAAATATTTTAGCGCTGCAAATTTCGTGTATTAGTGGAAGTAGACTATTTTTTCAATAACTCCGTTTTTCTTTTTAGGATAATGAGTTATGAATTAAGTTCGTAAAAATTACCAAAAAGGCGATGTGCTAAGGTAACTTTTTGTTAGTTAACAAATATTTGATAACTTAAACGTCAAGTAGGCATAAAATATTGTCAAATTCTTTGAACGTTATAAAATGTTTATTTTTTAAACAGGGTGGAAAATATGGTAATAAATAGTATTAGAGTAAATTGAAAGGAGGATAGTGTAGATGTCTACGTTCCTTCAAATATTCGCCGATATGGCCATGTGGAATTTTCATTGAGACCTCCCCCCACCAGAACACCTTCACGGATCCAAGGGTTTCTGGATTCCTTTCCTCCGCATCTCTTCCATCCAGTGACCGTCTCGTTCTTCTTCGGTTGTCCCGCATATATTTGCTCAGAGTCGCTTAAAAAGGAAGAGATGTTCCTAGTTATAAAAGCTCATTCTATCGAAAGCGATCACATCCAGCGGCACGTAGGCCGGCAATTGAAAGTGGAGGTGGATTTCCCAGTAACGTTAGGGAACGGGAATGGCTGCTATGAATCACGCTAACGTAACAGCTCCAATATCGAAGGGAAAACTTCCCTGAGGGTCGTCCCGGATGCATATTCTTTATTTTATCAGCTTCAGCCTCGATCCACCTTCGAAATTTATCCGATCAAAAAGCCTATTCCTAACCCTAACCCTCTTCCTTCAATTTCCACAACCCCGTCCGGTTTTTTTATTTTTTTATATTTTATAATTTATTTTCAGATGAATGATTTCTAAAGGGGAAAGATTCCACTTCCTCTTTCAGATTGAGGGGGAGAGCATGAAATATTCATGTGGAGTTCTTACATTATCAAGTTGATTAGTACTTTATATGCCAATAACTAGAACTGTCGATGAATTCATAGAGTAGGCACGATTTAAGTTGTATTCATAGAAGTTATTCATTCAGTTCTGAATGAATAATGAATTATGCATGAATAATTTGGATTTACTATAGTGGAATTTGTGGACCATTTATTGCTTCTTCTCATGAAAATATACAGAGAGGCCCATCCAAGGTGTACCATTCCGAGCTTAATTTTTTTTAAATGTCCGGAGTAAACCCCCTTAGTTTTTAATTTTCTATCGATCTAACCTTTTTTTTTACCTTGACGTCACTTGTTGTCTAAGCTTTGGAAAGCTCATAGAAAAAGAGCTGTTCATAAAATGAGAGTGCGGTTGGTCTCAAACTTCGTAGAGTGGTATCTAATTCCATTCAACAACAGCAGCAAAAAACGCTGCAAATTATTACACAAGGGTCTATTAGTTACCTGTAGGATGCCACTTCTGCGTATATCACTCTTTTCTGTTGTCAATACCTACCCTCGAGCTCCCCCAGGAAAGCCCTAAATCGAGTACTGGAGTCGGCCCGGGAATTAAAGTTTCATAAAAATGCGCGGGATGCATTCATTCGGTCATTCATTATTTGTTGTTATTCATGAAGCATAACGTTTTTTCAAGTTACAAAAATACCTGCCAGCAAAATCCAAAACAGTCATCATTGTTCAAATGAATAATATCACATAACTGCCAGTTCGACATCATACAGTCATCCGTGACTATAATCAGGTGCTCCCTAGCAGTGACATCTGGGCCGGATCTATACCGTTTCGTTCACGGTCATGTTGAAGCTTTTCAATACAAACGAACGGCTGGATGTACAATGCTTCGGGTGGTCTCAACAAATTCTTTAGTTCAAGATCAATTTAAAAAAAACCCCATACTCTTCTGTTGAAAGTTTTCGAGCTACGGGGAACTGAAAATGTCTACCCCTATTTTTCAAACCTTGGTTTTATCAAACGTTTTGGTTTATTATTTTCAGTATTGAACCTTCGGAATCGAGCAAGAAAACAATTTTGAACCCCCCTCGTAATTTCATGGTTCCCGTTTCAAGGTTCGTACAGTCCGAAAATGGAACAAAAAAAAATTCGCTTACGGGTATACCTAACAGTTTGTTATTATATTATGAGTCTCCAAATTCAGCATTTTACCCTGTGACGTCATTTGCATAATCATCTCATCGACTACAGCATCACGCGCTGGACATAATATTGTGATGCTGTAAATTGGTTTTTCGGCGGCGGGAAAATGGCTCACGTGTCTGTGAGAGGGCGCAAAACCCCCGCTAGTCCCGGTAACACCGTTATCACGTCCCCGCTCGGTCCGTCGCCGCCAGCTGAACCTGTCATTAGGTCAAATATTAATCCGTTTCATCGAGCGTCCAGTCACTGCATCCCGTCGGCCCGGATGCCACACTAACGCCTGTCCAGCATTCCGTCCTGTCGTCACTGTGACTCCCGCGAGCCCGATCAACTCCCGAAAAGGCTGCAAAATATTGACGTCCTTGTTTTTCCGTCTCTGGTCATCATTATCATCCCTGTTGGCTATCATCTATCAATTTTTCGTGTGTTCATCCATTTTTAGCGATTTTCGACATGTAACAATAATAATTTGGCGATTTCGGACCCACCTTTTTTGAGAATAAATATAATTGACGAAACACAGTCTTTTATGTCTCAAGTCACCATTATATACAGAACTTATGCAATTTTATATATAAATGTTCGGTAAAATGTAGATGTAAAACTATTTTTGACCCACAAAAATTCAAATTTGATCAAATTTTTCAAATTTCACGAAAACTTGCATTTTTGTTTCCCGCTGAATGCTCTCGTTGTCAGGTATTATTAAAACTAAAATTATTAAAACTATGTGGTCTGTGGGGGTTACCCACAGTATCAACTCAAATGTGCGCGACCCAAGTTATTATAACCCGTCACCACGTACCTATATAATTTACAGTTGTAAAATAAAATTGCATTGATTCGTACAAGAACCACTGACTAATTCGCTTGAACTCTAAATTGAAACACAACTCATAGGACAAACGCCCTATAATTGGTGACTTCCCGACGTGATGCGCAGCCTTCTGATCAGGTGACGTGATCATGGCGGAAGGCGACTGTCCTGTGCTGAGATCAGCACTGCAACAGCTCCAAACCACAGCAGCGGTAGCATAGACACTCGGACTCGGGCCTTAGAAGAAATAGAAAAAATATGAGAAATAGAGAGGAAATACAGAAGAAATAGAATTTAAAGAAAGAAGAAGTAGAAAATTAGATGAAATAGAAGAATAGAAAAAACAGAAAAATAGAAGATTATATAGACGCTCAAGTTCCCAAGACACGGTCGGGTCGACAAGTAATGTTCCCGAGCTGGTTTCGCTGAAGCGAGGAGCCTCGAGCTGGAGGGGGAATAGCTGTGGGGGTTACCCACAGTAACAATTTAAAATTTGCATGATCCAGTCTTATTATAACGCATTACCACGTACCTACATGTGTAGTGAATTTTGTAGGTGACGCGCATTCACCACTAGAGGCGTTAAGGTAGGTCGTGCCCAGTTTGGTTATAGTGTGAGAACTACCACCATGCACAGGGTCTTTTTGGATATGTGCCTGGTTCGGTTATAGCGCAAGGCTACCACCATGCCCAGGATATTTTAGGTTTAAGGAGAGAGATGAGGAGTGAGGAGAGAGCAAGTAGTCTTCGACTACAGGAGAGCGTAGAATGGTTGGAAAGGCGAAGGAGGCGAGTATTTATAGCCCTTGGGGCTATCTCCCTCCATCCTCCAGCTAGTGGAGGACGGTGGGGATCCCCACTGGGTTCCTCGGTTCTCCTGCGTCTTCCGTCCCCACTTCTATGTTTATTGGCGAGATCTTAATTTCACAGGGAGTGGTTCTGGGAGGATACCACGACAATATGATTAACAGTTGTAATACAAAATTACATTGATTCATTCACGAACCACCGACTGATTCGCTTGAACAAAACTACTCTAAACCGAAACGCAACTCATAGGACAAACGCCCTATATGGTCAAATGAGGTAGATGAATGAGTAGTTCGTGGGTATGGGATTCCATGTAATAATCTGCCAAGCCATTCATTTCCATTCTGGAGTTGCTACGGGGGAAACGCGCCTTTCAGTATTTATTATCCTTCACGCCCAGTTTACCGTCGGATGCCGAGACGTGAACACCTCCCTCTCTTTTCTCGGCGATTTTTGAATGAGATGGGAAACTGTGGTAAATCATTCAGCCGCTTAGGGGATGAAGTTGATGAGGAAAATAATTATTGCTTAGACCTCCCTAAGGGGACTCTTCCCTCTGTCTAATTCCCAGCCTTCGCTTCCCCACCCTTCTCCAACAGCTTTCACAACTCCCGGTTTTCCTAAGACAAAACAAAAGAGGAGTGTTAACAAGGTTTGGAGATGAACTGCCTCATAAATATGCAAGTGATGGTAAGTTTTGGAAAGACACTGTTATTTACTGATATTGCCCCTGAAAGCGGTTCGCAAAGAATTTAATGCAATGAAGCAGTTCAATTACCGAATCCGGAACACCTCGTTCGTTTTGAATCGTCTGATTTTTTTCTTTCGTCATTTCCGTCGCGCTTCTCTATCTTTTTCCTGTTGTTTACAACTTACTTCCCATCGTTTTCTTCACATTTAGATATAATAACAAGGTCGGGAGTTGCTGAAATAAAAATTGTCAACTACAAGAAATTACAGCAGTGCTACAGCAAGTGGAAAATGCCCGTTTTTCACGCACTTTTGTCTCTCTGTATGAGTGTTTCCGTGTTTCTGAATAAAAGAACTAGGGATTGTCAGTGAAGGGGTACTACAATCACGGAGTTCAACCCGCGGGGGTAATCCATTTGAGGGTAATCCATTAGTTGGATTACCCTCAAACTGGAACTTCCGTCGACGCCAATCTACACAACTTTTCCGAATAAGAACTGGGCATGGCAATATAAGAAGGACGATGCATATTTTCGGAAAAACAGACGTCCAGGATTGCACCGATTGTAACGTAATTGAAGATGGGAACATGTACTGGTCGAATGTGCTCGTAATACCGAAGTTCGCAGTGTGTATTTGGCCGACTTTTTGCGTGAAAACAATGGTGAAGTAACAAAACTACTAAAGAAAAATAACAAAAGAGATTATGTATCTATACTGAGATTTTTAGAAGAAGCTAAGTTAATTTTGTAAATATTCTAATATAGATATAAACTATATAATTACCTTGAAAGCTGTGTGGCACATCCCAGCCAAAATAAAGAAAGAAAATCGGCTTCAAATAAATATCTTTTTCGAAATTTTCTACAACTGAAAATTTGGTACTTAATACGTATTATTACGTAATATACGTTCATTAGTATGCGTGTAGGTTACCTTGTGGATAATTTTCCAGATAGAGAGTATTTTCTTGAAGAGACGCCACCTGCACCGAGATCAGATTGTTAATGGGAATTTCCTCTTCAATTTCACCACCGACCACTTGCTAGCGCGCCAAGAGGCCACCGCAAGCTTTCCACATCCGCTCTTGGCATAGTACTGTTCTCTTAGGTAGCTAATATTACTGTTTGGAGTGACGTTGAAATCCTCAGTTTGCCTGCCCTCATCTCGACCCTTCGCCTCATTCAAAGCCGCTTAGTTAACCCCCAAATCCCAGGGAAATTACCTTACAACGTTACAGCCGCTCTCAACTCCTCGTGCTCCAACCCGCATGTCAAGTTTCACCGCTTTCTTGAAATAAAATTATTCGCAACAGAAGATTATTGTGATGGTGTGGGTTGCACCAGTTTGCTACTACAGCCAACTTGACTTCCCGTTCGGTTGGAGTAGAAGCTAATCTTAAATTAGAACACTCGAGTACGTGATGTTACAGTGTTGTGTTTAAACTGTGATTTTAAAGAGACTTGGGTTTTTTAAGCCCTCAAAATTTGATGGTTTACGTTTCAAGGTATGTAAAATCCAAAAATTGAATAAAAAATGTCTATCCTTACGCCGTATTTCGCACTTTTCTTAGTTAACATGAACCAAAATTAATGAAATTCGGTTTGTAGGTCCCGTTTGTCTAGTTGGTCGGCGAAGCTCGGCATTACTATAAGTCATCTCTAAGGGGTAGAAAATAGGGGTCGACATTTCTCGAACGCCGTAGCTCGAAAACTTTAACCAGAAGGGTATGGTATTATTTTTAACGTTTATAAAATTGATCTCGAACTAAAGAGGGGGGTGAATGAAACGGTATGAATCCGGCCCAGATATCATCGCTAGGGAGCACCTGATTATAATCACGGATGGCTGTATGAAGTCGAGTTGGTTGTTTTGTGATATTATTTCATTTGAACAATTATGGATCTCTTGGATTTTGTTGATAGTTACTGTTTATTTTGTGGTGGGATGGTGGGAGGGGGCAGGTATTGACCACAGAAAAGCGGTGCAAGACACTTCATCACCCGCTACTCTGTTACCAGGATTAAAAATGGGGACATTTCATCACCTGAGTCAGATTCAAAATGCGGACATTTCATCACCGGCACGAAAACGTTCGTTTTCCAGTTCCCACTTCCCTGTTTACCCTCACTGAACTCCCTCTTCCCAGTTTCCGTCTTCCCCTAAGGAAAAAGATAGAAGAAAAAGAAGACAACCATTCTAGAATGAAAATTCTACTTTTCTTGATGGAAAAAAGCTCGTAACACATGCAGTACCAAGGTATTCAAAATAAGTATTATGTATTATAAGTATTATGTAAGTAGTATAAGTATTATACAGTACAAAAATAGAATGTATTCATGCCTCCAATAAGGAAGACTTAGGTAGGCAAGTAATGCGTGCATCGTGCAAAGCAATTCACAAATGCAATTTCTTAGTTTTTAGTCTCTCCCCCAACTTTTTGACGAAAGTGATTTCGTCAAATTCTTGTGACAGAAACCGTTCTAATAAAATTTTATGCTGATCCTGAGCTTTAGTCGTCCTCATCGTGCGCTGTTCCCCCTTGTCAATGCTACTGATCTTCAAACTGCTTTCCACCTGATTCTCTTGTAACACGCTCAACACTCGCCACATGCAGGGTTTTTTAGCATAGAATTGAGAATTGTAGTGGGCATGGAACGATTCCACGATATGTTGGGAACGGTTCTGAAATGGCTCTCCGGGTGCGATATATCATTTTTCGAAGGTTGGGAATCTCGTGCAAGTCAACAGTTTCCTTATCGGCAATGCTCCTCCGGATAATTTTATTCGGTCTGCTAGTGATATCCTCCAATGCTTTTCGCTTCACGGCCACTCTTACCTGAACATAACATTAAATGAATCCCCTATTGTTTTCTGCTCTATAATTTCGAAAAAAAAAGTAGAAGGTACATACTTCTTCCGCTTCCACTGATTCTTGTGATGGTCGATCGTGGTTGTGTTCAGCGTCAGAGGTCTTCACCACTACACCTACCGCACTATCAGTTGTCACAGTGGCCTTACAACCGCCTTTAAGTGCCATGGAGCATCTACACAAAACATGATTTGAAACATAAACTTTACGTTTAATATAGCGAAAACCCCCGTGCCACACTACGCGTTCACCTCGGCTACTACTCGACACCCGCAACCTTGACGTCGAAGCCATAACTGGTTACTTTTGTTCAAGAGACGATTGGTGGTGAGATGTCTTGTTTACTCAGGTGATGTGATATCCCTTGCCCCCGAGCTCTACGAACAATAGCTAGGTGATAAGATTTCCTGTGCCCCGGAAAAGATTACGCAGAAGGGGCAGCTGTACAGGTAAATAATAAACCGTTGTGTAGTAATTTGCTGCGTTTAATCAGTGAAGAATGTAACTACCTTCATGAATATTTAAAGCTCATAACAGCCATAAATGTAACAGCGTCACCATCAATGAAATTATTATTGAGATCAGGGATTGAAAAGTCAGATCTGTTCGAATGAAGGCTTTCGCCATGCTTCATAAAATCCATTCTCAACTGATTCTTTGAAGAAGTGCTCGAAGCGAGCGGTGGAGCGGAAACTCTCCAAAGATCAACAGGGTATAACAAGTGAAATGATGAATGCAGCCCGTGATAACTTATCGCCGCGTCATTTCATTCGTTGATCGATTTTCTACGCTAGCAACCGTTGGACCACAGGAGCCGTAGCGATTCAAACCGTCTGCGTGCTTTGCAATCTTTAATTTTTTTCTGTATACAGTGCCCCATAAATAAACTTTGTCCTTTATATAATCCAATATAGCCTACATCAACTAATTTTACGATTTTCCAATAGGCACACAAACCGCTCGAATCCAATTTCAATGATAATTTGGAAGTTTCTGGTTTCGAGTTATATACATCGCAATCGAATATGCAGTTGGAACGTAGACATTAAATAAAAAGTAGTCATATTTCATGCATTTCATTTCTTTGGGAAGCCCCCTTGCTTGGAGTTGAAGAATAACGTGTCTGATGCCGGTTGAATGTTTACACAGAGTTGAGAAAACAAATAGAAATCAGAGAGCCCATTCACTAAGCGAAAGAGACATCTCTCTTCGTTCCGACTCTCTCTTTTGGCAGAAGAGATAGTATCCACGACAGGGTTATTCAGTAACTTCCGAAAGAGAGAGTTGGGGGCCATCTTGGCATTTTCGATCTAGTTTGTTTGACAGTGATAAATCGTGTAATATCCTCGTTCATCCGCAACCACATCGGTAATTTTGATCGTGTTTTTTTTTTTTTTCATAAATGCAAGTCAATTTTCATTAAAATATATACATGTTATTGATTCATGAGTAAAAAAGTTCAAGTACGGGTTGAGGTAGGTATATACCTACCTAAGAATGGACGTTCATTAGGTGTAGATATAATACAAGCATTAAACCCCCTAATTCGACTTTTTCTGTTTATAATTGAGCCTTTTTTTTCAATTTCATTTTAACTTTTATTCGATTCATGAGTAAAAACGTCCAAGTATGGATTAAGGTAGGTACCTTCGAATAGGTATCACTAAGTAATGCGTTCATTATTAAGGAATTTAACTCGCGGGGGCACAGACATCTCGCACTTCATGGATACTATGGGATTTTCATGCATTAGGATCCATATCTCTTTCTGAAGGTCACTGGAGCTACTCTGTAAAATAGACAAACCCCGGAGACATTGGAAGAGACTGTCTCCCGGGAAATTTCAAAATAGATAGTCTCTTTCCACTATATTATATTTTAGTGAATAGGCCCCCAGGAGTTTGTAACAAGACGAGGCCTTGTAGCCCTCGTGCTCCCCTCCCCTCAACCTCGTAGCAGCTTCGTTTCTCTATCACGGTAGCCTCGGAAGCTATGTTAACATAGACGTAATTATATATAAATATGGTCTTGACCAATCCATGGCTTGCATGTCTCGGCCTTGGTACTCTGGGCGCAAAATATGAGCCAATGTGGACCATTGGGTTGTGGGTCATGGCTTTTCAACGGTTTTCACGGTTGCACATGCTACACTGTTCCAAATGTGATGAAATTCATAGGGGACCATCTACAAGGTACCCCTGAACTACCGTCCAAATTTGCACCACTTTGAACCATTGATTCGTGAGCACACGCACAAACTTTTTTTTCTCGGTCGATTCGTGTTCAGGGTGATCGGAACTGGGAAAATCCTCTTTTTTCCCCCTCAAAATAATTATAATTGTCTAAAAAGTGTATAAAAGAAAATGTATGGCCGCAGCCACTTCTGAGAGGCCAAAGCGAGAGCACTTCGAGATTGATGAAGCTGTGTGAAGTATGTAGGTACAAAGAATGATGAAGCCCGAGTAAGATCCTTTTTGTTCAATAATGAACCTTCAGAATCAAGCGCAACAAACAAAGTCCCCCCCCCCCCCCTTCCACTATCATTTGATGGTTTCCGTTTCAAGGTAGGTACGTAGTTTGTAAATGGAATACAAAAATGTCCGTTCCTATACCATATCTTATACTTTACTAGTTGCCACGAACCAAAATTAATGAAATTCGGTTTGTGGGTCCCTTTTGAGGGACCAGTTGGTCCGCGAAGCTCGGCGTTACTATCAGCCATCTCTAAGGGGTTAAAAATATCTTCCCCGGCCGAATGCAGTACTCTATTTAGGGCGTTCCCAGGGGTTTATTATTTTGTACAGAATACCCTTCTGTTCAGATCACAGCTCTCTGTATAGATAACCCTTCTATATAATATAAATATGTACTATTCTATACATATTATGTAGATCGCAGAACCGTACCCCCCGTAACCCGTACTCGTTACTCGGTACCTACCTAAATCACGAGTTAAATGTTGCTGAAATAATTCTGTCGATGGCAAACAGAACTAGAATGGCAAAAATAAACGCAAATAATGAAGTTCTGAAGGAAAATTGTTGATGTGGAGTGAAATAGATGCCCCTTCTGCGTAGATCACTGTTTTCTGTGGTCAATACCTACCCTCGTGGTCAGGTATTATGAACCTTTGTGTAATACCTTGCCCATCAATAATACTTCAACGGATGTTCAAGTTGCAAAAGTACCGATCAACAAAATCCAGCCCCTTCTTGGTAGATGAACCGTTGTGTAATAATTTACCGTTGTGTAATAATTTGCCGTTGTGCAATAATTTACCCATCAATAATACTTCAAAGTTTGTTCAAGTTTCACATGTACAAACAATAGTCCATCACTTATCAAATGAAATAATATCGCAGAACAACCAACTCGACTTCATACAGCCATCCATGATTATAATCAGGTGCTCCATAGTGATGATATCCGGGCCGGATGTATACCGTTTGATTCACGATCGTGTTGACGAAGCTTTTTGGTGCACACGAACGGCTGGATGCACAGTGCTCCGGGTGGTCTCAGAAAACTCCCAAGTTCGAGGACTATTTGAAAACGTTAAAAAATTTGAGATATTGGCGTCCTGAAGATTTCAACCCTATTTTTCACCCCTTAGGAATGAGTGACATTAACGCCGAGCTTCGAGGACCAACTAGACCTCAAACGGGACCTACAAACCAGATTTCATTAATTCTGGTTCGTGGTATCTTAAGAAAAGTATGTTAAGTACGGCGGACAGACAGAAATTTTTTATTCGATTTTCGGATTCTAAGTATATACCTTGAAACGTAAACCATAAAATTTGGCGGTTGGCGGTGAGGGGGGGGGGGGGGGGGTAGATCAATTTTTTTTTCCATGCTCGATTCCAAAGGTTCATTATCAAACATAATAAACCAACAAGAATCGTGGACAAACATCAGCAGTTGAATATGCATCACATCCTTACAAATAGTGGCATTTATGCACAATATTATTCTGCCACCGATCATTTACTGTAAATGCACGGGCCACCATTTTGGTATAAATACACAGTGAAGCAGGAAGCTAGTTTTCACAGTTAGATGTCAGTTCTCTTGCTTTTTGCAACGTGAGAGAAACGGGTGTTTCTTCCAGACTAGGGCAAAAGTAAACTCAACTCCTTTCAGAGGAGCCTTGAGGTTCGTTAGAGGCTGAATTGTCCGATTAGGTCTCTTTTATCATTTGCTTTCAGAATGAACCCTGTTCTTTATTCTGTTCCCACTGCAAATGGCCATACAATTATTCATAATACTCGTAGTGCATCTGATCAAATTGTGAACTGTAATTCCCAGGAGTTCGCTAACGCCTGGGCTGTTATTCTTCGGACGGGGTAGAAAAATAAATGTTCAAGGGAGAAACGAGAGGAGGCACTAACGCAATATGTCATCGTTTTCCTCTCCTTACATGTAGCGCTCAAACAGCGGAGGTAAATTTCACTACGTTAGTTGCTGTAGGTAAATTGTTTAGCGTTTTACGTCAGAGGTCGGTCAGAGATCACTAGGTATGTTGGCCTACATTATCGGGATGCGGCCAAGGATGATGAAAGTAGGGAACTTGACTGGGTCACAGTGCTTCACTGGAAAACGGTTTGAACTTCCGCCGATTCCACCTTCAGGATGAGAGCACAGCTGACAGGTATAATATTAAAAAGGAATAGAGAATAACGAATCCTCTGCTAACTTAAATTGCTAATTGAAACTGATTTTATCCGAATAAGGTTTCAATGATATAGAAACTGGGAAGGTGACGCTAGAAAACCTTACGTATATTATGAGGATTACTCACCGGTTCAAGCTGGCTTTTGGAGACAAAATGCCTATATGGTTCTAGAATAAATACGCACAACACGTTCACTAGAAGAGTTTATATTAAACTGAAGTAACACTTGCTAGTTTGGTATAAGTACTAGATAGCTGTCGTAACGAGAGAAAAAGAACGTAAGCGGCTCGAGAGCATAAGACAAGATGGCGAGAGCCGAGAATAAGTCGCGAGAGATGGACGATAGAAACAGTGATGCCACTACTATAAAACAAGATAGAACAAGTACAGTGTTACCACTACTACGCATCGTTATAGTTCATACAAGAGCGACTATATACGATCCATACGTGGATCCATGATAATATTATTTATGATCCATACAAGGATCCATGGCGGTCTTATTTTGAATACTCATTTCCAGCACTCCCTCCTATTCAAAGATAAGACAAGATTAAGTACGATTACTATTCAAGAAGCACTACTGTGGTTATAGAAACCGAAATCCAAACAAAAAGATTGACACAAGATAACCTGCGACAGCAGAGTAAGAGTTACGTACTGGTCACATGTAATGAGAGAGTGAAATTGAGATCAAGTTGCAAATTTGAATTTACATATATCATAAATTTCAATTTGAATCAAAGTTTGAGGAAGACTGAGATTAAATCAAGAGAGCATGTAGTTGACCGCAAAGAATTTTACATAAAACAAGAGAAGGTTAAAAAAAAAATGGAAATCACGCGATGCATAACGAGGCAAGAAGTTTCGCGGATGGCAAGTTGTCTTCGAAGTCGAGATCGTGCAGACGGATGGCAAGAGGTCTTTGAGGTCGAGATCGTGCAGACGGATGGCAAGATGTCTTCGAGGTCGAGATCGTGCAGACAGATGTCAAGATGTCTTCGAGGTCGAGATCATGTAGACAGATGAGTCAAGTGGAGAACAAGTGTGAGGGTTCTGGTGCTCAACTCCAAGGCTCCGCATTTCCTGGGGAAAGTTACAAAATAGTGTTAAATTTGGTCAACAAGAAATTCCGAAAGTACACAAATTTATCATAAGGCAAAGCCTTGGTGAATGTATCCGCTATCTGCTCATTGGTGGAGACCCAAAATATAGAGACATTTCCATTTTTGAACATTTCATGTACGAAGTGCATAGACAATTTGACAATATGCTTCAAGGTGCGAGAGTCGTTTGTCATAGCAACCGAAATTGCCGGAGCACAATCGCACTTCAAGATGGGAAGCATGTCTGATCCAGTAAGGAATTTACACAGGCTTCGAATACTTGTAAGCTCCTTACATGCCTCAGACATAGCAATGTATTCCGCTTCACAGACCGATAGCGCCACATGGGTTTGCTTTTTCGATTTCCACGACACTAAATCCCCAAAGGACTTAATCGAGAACCCAGTGGTTGATCGGCCGCTAAGAGAACTGGTACCAAGGGATGAATCCGAGTAAGCTATCAAGTCCTCAGTTTCACCGGAAAACAAGATTCCGTAATCCAAGGTTCCCTTTAGGTACCGCAGTATCCGCAGAACACACTTCCAGTCAGAGAGTGTGTACCCAACTTGTTTCCTGCTCATGAAATTGACCGCGAACGAAATATCAGGTCTAGTACAATTTTGAATATACAAGAGAGAGCCAATTACTTCGCGATATGGAACATTCGGGGATGATTCTAAGTCCTCAGTCAATCTCAACTGTGCAGTTAACGTACACTCTGTTGCAGACATAGGGGTTGTACACACCTTATCCTCTGGGGAGAGAAATTTGTCCAGCAAGTTTTCAATGGCGGGTTTCTGATGGAGGAACATCAGCCTTTTGGACTTATTTCTCTTGATTTCAAACCCTAAGAATTTAGTTGGTGTGCCAAGATTTTTGATTTTTACCTCAAGCTTCAATTTTTGGATAACTTCCAGGGCTTTCTTGTCATCGTTTGAAGCTAGGAGGCAATCATCAACATAGATAATGATCAGCGCGTATTTTATATCGTCCTGCCATTTGAAAATACAAGTTTGGAAGGGGTATATTTCAAAACCCATGGCAAGAAGAATACTGCTGAACTTTTTGTACCACAAGTTCGGAGAAACCTTTAATCCGTACAAGGACCTTTTAAGACAACACACATGAGACTCCTTCAAGTTCGGTGGGTAGTCTTTTAGTTCAATCAGGCCTTCAGGAATGTACATATGTACAGGTTTTTCCAAGTTACCATGCAAAAATGCAGTGGTTACATCTAGTTGATAAAGGTGTAGGTTCAGTTTGTTCACGATAGACAAGAAAACGCGAACATCACCTAATCTAGCCACAGGCGCAAATATTTCTGAAACAAGATAATCGTTTGTGTCAGCAAAACCTTTAATCACCAAACGACTTTTGTATTTGGTGGAGCCATCAGATTCAAGTTTCCTCTTGTGAACCCATCGAGATTTTATAATTTTGGTTCGAGGGGCAAGATCTGATCTGGGGACAAGTTCCCAAGTACTCATTTCCTCCAGAGAGTCAAGTTCGTCACGTATAGCATCTTCCCAAAATTCCCTCTCAGGGGATTCCATTGCTTCTTTGTAGGAGGAAGGCTCCAACAAGTCTACCTGTCTATCTCGTTGCAAGGCTACAATTTCTGTAGGTTTTTCCGATAAGGAGTTATTTAGATTCAAGTTGTCATTCATGTCAAGAATTGTGGCAAGGGGCTTAGGATAGTCTTTGATTCTGTCGCCGTACACTATAGACTCAATAAATTTAGCATCACAAGAATTAACAAGGGTTTGGTGTGCTTCTGAGAAAATTACATATCCAGTATCGTTGCACTCCAGCAAGTAACCCTTTTTCGCATTTGGCGCAAATTTAGATTTATTTTTCGTGTCTACATAGTGTGCAAGACATCCAAAGCGTTTGTGAAACTTTAAGGATGGTGCATATCCTTTCACCTTTTCAAATGGACTAATAAACATATTTGAAGAATGAGGCATTCTGTTGTAAACAAATACAGTATAATTCAAGGAGTGTCCCCAGAACGAGTAAGGCATTTTAGCCGACAGCAAGTTTACTCTGATTTTATGTTTCAGCTCTTGATTAACTCTCTCCGCACAACCATTTTGTTGTGGGACGTGAGGTTGACTAGGATCCCAAAGAATGCCCTCTCGGTCCATCAACTCCTTCATCTCCCGTGTCTGAAACTCAAGGCCTCGATCAGACCGGAGCCTGAACACGCTCTTGGATCGGGATGTGATGGACGCGATCTCAGTCAGACATTTCCTGAGCGCCAAGTGTACCTCTTTCTTATTTTTGAGAGTGTGAGCAAAAACATATCGAGAAAAATCACATACAAAGATCGCAACATAACAGTCACTGGTTCGAAAATTTGGGGGACTAATAGGACCCATGAGATCCGTATGAAGCAAGGCAAAAGGTTTATCAGCTCTGTGCCTCACCTGAGTGTGGGATTTTCGGATCGTATTAGCCTGATGACAGTCCTCACAATTCAAGATTTGATCCGTGAATGTAACAAATTTGAGTTCAGGTAGGAACTTCTTGGCGGCCTGCAAGTATTGCCTTGAGGTATGATTAAGACGCAAGTGCCACAAGAAATCCACCCCAGGAGAAGTAGGCGCATCTAAATTTTGCCTATCAAAATCGGAGAGTTTTTGTTGTATAGGATCAAGATTAGGATCATAAGTAGCGACCTCAGGCACCCTAGGACAACCACCAACCTCAGGAACCCTCCCTCCCAGGATGGCAGAGACTTCAGATGACGAATGATCAGACCTCCCTCCCAAGACTTGAAAGTCAGGAGACCTCCCTCCCAAAAGACTACAGGGCGTCATAGATGAAGGGCTACCAGACTGTACAAGTGAGGTGGTGAAGATGGTATCAAGTTTGCGCCGCTTGAGATCAGAATTTGTCCCAGGGATCCCAGAAACAAATCTTGTTTGCCCGGAAACAAATATCCCTAGTATGACCGCGACGGCGGCAGTAGATACAAAATTTTAACCTCTTTATGGTTTTTGAAGCGGCGCCAGCGGATGGGGGTTGTTTATGTGGTTGGGACTTGCCAGGAAGGTCAGGTTTGCCAGGAATGCCCCCTTTGGCACGCGAAAAGCCACCACGGCCCCTAGTAGACGCAACTCTAGCCCGAAACAAGGACATGCTAGACCCCGATGCCTGGTTAGCACGTAGCTGTTCCTCAAGGAGCATGTCACGCAAGACCGGAATGTCGAATTTGAAGCCGTGAAGCTCCGCCTTCTGGTATGTGACCGACCCCTCGATAGCCAGCTCAAAGATGGTTTTTATGTACTCTGGGGTCAGCATGTTGGGGACTATAGTTGTGAGTCTCTTCTGGAGATCGTCGAATCTCCCCAGAAACTCAACGGCTTTCTCCGCTCCTGGGTCAAAACGAATTGAATTGAATTCGTGAACAAGACGTTTCAATTGAAACGTGGAGGAGGGGTCGCAAGTAGCCTGGAGTTTTTCCATGATGGCTTTGGGGTCGTTCAAGTCATGGACCAAGTCTTGGTAATAAGTACCAAGAGATTCAAATATAAAATACCTGACCTTCCTTTTGGCTACAAGGATTTCACTTTGGGAAAAGCAAGCTGGAGTGGGCTCAGACGAGTCAAGTAGGAAGAGACACTCCTGTGTCTCTACCTGTCCGACAATGCTCCTCTTCCAATACTTGAACTGCCCCTCGCTCTCCAACCGACAGTCAAGGGGTCGAAATCGAACCGCGTCGATTTTTCTGACTCGGTAGGAGGGAGGAGCAGCCAAAGTATCCGAATGCGGAGACCCACCAGGAAGTACAAGTTTATCCACATCCATGGCTGAGTCCTCAACCAAAGAGGTGGGATCAGGATAGGGAACAGGAACCTTAGGAGGAGCTTGGAGTGGCAGGACAGTTAGGCGCTGGTCTAGTTCTGAGCATTTTTGATCCAGCTGGGAGAGTCGAGAGTTTATTTGTCCAAGGCTTACCTCCATCTGCTGCTTAACATTTTCCAGAAACCCGGAGAGGACATCCTCAGACGTTTTAGCGGCCTCCAATCGCAAGCGTTCAAGGCTGCTTTCACCACCATCAGAGGATGCCTTCTGCGGGTGTGGGGGCGACTCAAGTAGCCCACCTTCCTCCAGATCCAAAATTGAGTCCGTGTCACTCATCCTCACAATTTTTGGGGGGGGGGACAAGGATATCAGTCACAGTCTGCAAAATTCAATTGGCATTACGAACTGAACATTCAAAATACAACAGCATGCGGCAAATAGAATCAAGAATCGAGAGTCGAGTGAATTTTCTAGATTTCTTTAAGTTAAGTGTCTTTATAAGTGCGTAAGAAGGTAGTAAATCAAGCAAAATCAAAATTTATGCAGGCTCAAAATTTGTGTTGGATCGAAATGTATGCAGGATCAAGATTTATGCAAAGTCAAAATTTATGCAAGATCAAAATTTATACGAGATCAAAATATATACAAGATCCGGATTTATACAAGGTCAAAATTTATACAAGATCACAATTCATGCATACATAAAGGTAAAAACAAATCTTGTTACTAGGTCTGGTGAGCAAAGAAGCTAGAAGTCAAGAAGGGTTAGACAGAATTTGTGCACATACTTGAAACCCAATTCAAATACCTCTTCTCGTAGTTCTACTTGACTGTATGAAAGAATGATCTCAGACACCCGTGGATGACAAGAACAAATTATGATCAAACAATCAAGCAATTCAAGTCACCTCCCTCCGACCCAGTGAAAAATTCATGGAGGTGAGTGGTCCACGGGGCCCGCTCCCACGTTGATTGAGATACAAAGGATGCAAGTTTCAAGATTTGAGCTTGGGTTCGGGATACCCTTTCAGTGACCCTTTTCTATATATGCAGCTTCCCGCGACGAGCCTCGTTTAGTCGAGACTGAGACACACCGTTCGTGAATTGAATCGAGATTCAATTAACTTAGTACTTTAACCTCAGAGGTCATGCCCGAATCAAATACCTCTTTATTTGAGTACGGCCCTTTATAGTTCGAAACTCGAGTGAACTGGGAAAACCCTATATATCGCCAGACGGGACAAGCAAGTTCGTGCACACTGATTAAGGTCAAGGTGAATCAAGAATTTGTGCACTTCATAATCAGTCTTCGTCTGACTCGGAAGGTCAAACGTTCGATATTTAAAATATAGAACGTACCCTCGCGTACTCAGTCGCCTGAACGGATTGTGGGATAATCCGAACAGACATACGCACTTGCGCTGAGGACGGGTAAGCAATGCTTTCACATCAGTTTGCAAATATGAGTGCGAACTACTTCGATGCGATCGCATCACATCGAAGTACAAGATGAGTGCGCTCGGCCGTAAGCACTCGCACTGGTGTCACTATGGGACCCTAACAAGCAGGAATTGGTGGAGCGAAACAACCCAGAAGTTGGAAAAACTAATAAGACGGTGATCTTCGATGAAGAGAAACCGACATCTAGCCCAGGGAAATCAAAAAGTGGAATTTGAAGAGTGAGACGAAAATCAACAGACGCTGCCGGCGGCCATGTTCCAGGTTCCAACAACAAAGGGGACAAGGGGAATGACGCGACAGTTTCGAAAGGCAATCCGTTTCCCAAGCTCATTCAATCAGATCATTCGCTTCAATGTTTATGGGCTTTTAGCCAAGTTGCGAATCATGAAGGTAAATTTGAATAATTCAAATCCAAATCATTACAACCGTATTCAATCAAGCTTGAATAAACGATATCGTATCCGAATAAGGTTTCAATGATATAGAAACTGGGAAGGTGACGCTAGAAAACCTTACGTATATTATGAGGATTACTCACCGGTTCAAGCTGGCTTTTGGAGACAAAATGCCTATATGGTTCTAGAATAAATACGCACAACACGTTCACTAGAAGAGTTTATATTAAACTGAAGTAACACTTGCTAGTTTGGTATAAGTACTAGATAGCTGTCGTAACGAGAGAAAAAGAACGTAAGCGGCGGAACTTGACTGGGTCACAGTGCTTCACTGGAAAACGGTTTGAATTTCCGCCGATTCCACCTTCAGGATGAGAGCACAGCTGACAGGTATAATATTAAAAAGGAATAGAGAATAACGAATCCTCTGCTAACTTAAATTGCTAATTGAAACTGATTTCATATAAAGATTTTAAATTAGCAGAGCATTCGTCATTCTCTATTCCCGATTAGGTCGCCCCTTTGCATCATCGGCTAACAATCAATATTTTAAGACGGCTTAATGATGATGCAGTAGGCGGTAATTGTATAAGCTGTTGTGAAAATGGCGAAGAAAATCAGCGAATTTTCGATGTATCGTAACTGCATAATCTACACATCAATTTATTGTTTTATTTACAACAAACAAACAAACAGCAACCTAACATCTCTAAACAACAATCTCTAACATCAACAATCTCTAACAACACATCTCTAACATCAACAATCTCTAACAACACATCTCTAACATCAACAATCTCTAACAACACATCTCTAACATCAACAATCTCTAACATTAACAATCTCTAATTTATCGATGTCATCGTAGACAGCTTCCTAATACTGAGATTGTGTGGGCCGAGGAAGACTTAGTTAGTCTCTATTTGAAGTGAATGTTTTAGTGTTGAAATCGAATTTTGTACCAATTTGCAAAATAATAACTGGTATTTAAGTAATAATGATGAGAAAGTACCTCATTAATTTGGCATCCTAACAGGATTGATGTTTCTACCTGCTCAAGTTCTATATTCCTGGGATCTAGGGGTGCCATTGTTTATCTCATAATCATTTACGAGACCAGATATATATAATAGGTACCTCTGGTTATCCCAGGTTTGATCGTCTCTATCCGTGAAAGAGGAGCTAACAGCAGTTTTCGAGTTATTTAAATTTACGTTTATTTTATGTGTTCGATGTATCAAAAGCTATCGATCGCATCACGTTCATTCATAGGCGCGTTTAAGATGATGGATGCTTCCATCTTCTCTTGTTATTGACAGTAAACTAATATGCAAAGATTAGTTTGATTTGAGGGGGGGGGGGGGGGGGGCTAAGGCCCCGCCTTGTTCCA
Organism: Leptopterna dolabrata; assembly: GCA_954871275.1. Classification (NCBI taxonomy): domain Eukaryota; kingdom Metazoa; phylum Arthropoda; class Insecta; order Hemiptera; family Miridae; genus Leptopterna; species Leptopterna dolabrata. The sequence continues at coordinate 44,158,588 of OX940977.1, forward strand.
AACTCCCTATTTATATTTGTTTCACCAATGGATTATTCCATTTCTGTTCTTAATTGTTTTTTCCCCCAAGTATATTGCTTGAGGATAACGAAAATCGGGTCCGTTCGTCGAGAAATGTTTAACATGAAAGTAGAGGCGCAAATATAAATTGGGAGTTCGAAAAAAAGCCTTGAGTGGTAGCACATAATAATTAACACATGATTCCTCGGTATTCGTGATAATTATATAGTTTTCATACTTAACCTTGAAGTCGTCCGTTGACACATTAATCTTTTTGAATACTTACTGTTATATTGTTCTATGATATTGATGATAAATTCCTCACATACTTCCCTGTTATATATTAATAGTCTTTGTTCATACTTACCTGTTCACTTACGTTAGAGTCTCGTGGAAAACCTTATTCCTAAATTTCGCTACATACCAAAATTCTTGCCGAATTGAGCTATGCTTACCAATGCTTACCTCTTGTTGGAGACCTAAGTACCTAAGTCTTGTTCATTATACTTACGCAGTAAAATCCTTGTCAGTTCTCACTCGAAGTCCCATTTACAATTAGTTTGGAAGGAGTAAAACGTCATCCAGAATGCATTGTTCACCTTTATTACAGAAACTATAAAACTGGGTAGTTACCTTCACCACATTCAGAACCCCGAACCCTGTGCCTGTGCGAAATGGGAATCGGGGGCCGTAAGCCACCCATAAAATATATTTAATAGTACATCATAGCAGCTCGTTCAAGTGGAACGCCGCTGACTCCGCCGTCGGAAGACAACAAGAAGGTTTAGAAGAGTAGGGATAACGATTTCAACCTCATAATGAAAGGATTTGGATTTCTATCATACCAGTTAGACAACAACATCATTCCCCATTTAAAAAAAAATAATTCATTAATTTTTTAAAAATTATTGTAACGATTCCGTTCATTCAGTATGGACATTTTCAATTCCCTCGACATTGACAAACGGTGTAATTATGATTAGTAATAATGTTGCATGCATTACACTGTAAATTATTTCTGTAGAAGGCTGGTACATATGGTGAATTTGTTTATTTACTCGGTCAGTAAACATAAATTAGAGAGCGTTCAGCACAAATTTCTGAGATACGTCGCCTACAAGTTAAAGATGCCCTTCGACAGTACTTGTTAAGAAGAATTGATGACCCTGTGCAGGCTTAAGTCCTTGGATGCCCGTATGATCTTAGCTGATCAATCGTACTTCCATAAACTGGTCAATCTCATCTCAACTCCCCTAATCTGCTGGCCGTTAATATTCCACAGTTCTACACTAGATCCTCCTTCATGTTCCCTTCTCGCCTTATAAGTATCTCTACAATCACTTCATTGAATGCCCCGTGATGCCAATCTCTTGTGTCAGAATGGTCCCTCGATTGACTATTTTACTCAGTCCTGGCCAGTAGTGAAAAACAAAATTAGCGCTGAACTGCAATATTTACTGATTTCAGAATTAATAGTGAAAATCAGTAGATTTAATCAAGTTCATCTAGTACCTGCAACTAGCTGTCTGCGCCTGCTAGGTGGTCCCTTGTTCACGATTATCGTATTCTGAATTTTAATTTTATTTTGTCATTTATTATTTTTTTCATGCGTCATTTATTGTATTCTGGCATTAATGTAAAATGCCCAACTTCAAAATGTTGTTCTCCTCTGTAATTGGGTTCGCTCGTTTATTAAATAAATAAATGCGATTCACATCTACCGTTGCCGAAGTGCATGGAAGGGAAGACTGCCATTTGTGATTTTGGCTGTTGGCGTTGTACATCAAACGTACCTATGTTGATAATGTATAGACGCCGCCAACATCGAAAAATGTAGGTACTCGCACTGCCTAACCTGAAGAATTGAATAAACTACTATCGATCGTTCATTGTGTCATTTGTCACTCAACAAGCCAGCCTTTGTGCTCACCTTGAATAATTAGGATTAACAACAGTTTGGATTAACATTCCCTCATCCCACATCCTTTTACAATCATTTAGAATCCCACATCCATTTCTGAATAAGTCTAACTAAGGGAAAACTGTCCTAATATAATATATTAATTCAATCGGTAAAAGTTGTTCTTTAATTCATTCGGCAAAAGGGTTAATTGCTTATCTGGTAAAAGATTTGACTAATTTAACAATTAATGCTGTTTATCATCATGCTTAGCAATACTGATGCCATATTACCCTCTAAATTATCTGTACTGGGCTGGAATATGGTGAATGTGAAGGACCGAAGCCAGAGTGCTCATTGTCCTCTTAATAACACGTGGCATTGCAGACGCATTAGAGTGTTGATGGTGTACAGAGGCCACGAACATCAAAATGTACTTATACTACTTGACCTGGTGAATTGAATAAACTACAACTGATCGTTCACTGTGATGTTTGTCATTTTTCCTTCTAGTAGAGAGAGATCAGGGGTCGTAATTATAAACGTATAATTAAAATTAGGCCTAGTTTTGGCTTCCCCTTGAACAACTGCTTCTTTTACAGTTGTTTATACTTATGTTGCGTTATACAGGGGCTTTTTCACACAAAGAAGTGCTGTAATGGATAGAGTAGGTCGTGTTACTCGACTATTAATGGAAAGAACTCTGTTTGAATCTCAGGTCTCCCTCTAAAAATGTTGACTTTGTGACATCTTTCACTTAACCTATTATTATACGTCATCAGGCCTCGATGACATCTTACGGTGTAGACACCACAGGATGCTATGGGGTAGTAGGTAGATGGCGTAAGTCCGCCAAAACAGAAAGCCACGTATAGTCGATGACGTTGTGCAGTTAATACAGTTAGTTTGTTCTCAAACCGCCATTTATCCTTACCAGTAAGTTTGTGAGCGAATTCTTAACAAACCTTTGAGAAGGGGCATTTTGGAATACAGGGATGTCGGGCTTTACAAATGCATTACTGATAGGTACCTACTTGGTGAGGAAATACGTTCAACAAAGCCTTTGTTTCATATACCCGCGACTCGAAAGTTCAGTCAAAGTAGGTATTTATGATTCAGAATTTCATTCAGAACCCCATACCCCGAATTATGCCAAATCTCGAGAAGGTAGAAAGCAGTGAGATTATAAGGAGAACAGGAACAAGAAGGAGCTTACGGTAAATTGAAAAAACGCTGCAAATTATTACACAGCGGTTTATTATTTACCTGTATGGATGCCCCTTCTGTGTAGGTCACTGTTTTTTTTTGGTCAGTATCTACCCTCGTGCTTCCCCCAGGAAAGCCCTAAATCGAGTATTGGAGGCGGCCGGGGAATTACAGTTACATAAAAATGCGAGGGATTCAATAATTCAGTACCTTATTAATTATTTGTTGTTACTCATTTAGCATAAGGTAAATAATAAACCCTTCTGTAATAAACATTTGTGTGAAAAACCGTTGTGTAATAATTTGCCTGTATCGATGCCCCTCCTGGGTAGCGTTTAAGGAGAAAAAAAGGCATGTAATATGAGGCGCTACGTCAGCAAGCTGTGGGAACCTTGGGACTCGTCCGTTCAAGTCGTTGCAGTCGATAGAAACAATTATCTTCTCCATCCATCCTTGAACTTCCATCAGATACCTATGCGTATTGTATTGTGAAATATACTTGTACTTTGAAATAAATATACTTGGGTTCCATTGTTTGAAATGTATAGCTACACCACAATAATATTTTTAAATATCTATCATCAGTTTCGCAATTACAGATTTTCGTACTGCCGCAGCCGAAAATACCAATGTACTTCATAATTATTATTATTCTTGAGTCAGGTGTGTAGAAAAGGGTTCAAAAAATTTACACATGTGAATAAAAATAATAAACATATTTCTATATTTCCTCAATAATTTTATTCATGTATACCTACGATTAGTAGTTGGTAACATTTGAAATAAATGCATACAGATTTATTTGCTATGGGGCCTATACAACTACTAGGTACTTACAATTAAAAGAAATAATAACTAAATTAAAGTCGGTATAAAAAGCCACACCGATCACATAAAACTCGGAATAATTTAATTTTGAACCGATCTGCGGAATCAGTAAGGCACACGTCATGCATAATCACTGGAGTCGTTCTCGCCAAAAAGATCCAAACAGTTATAAAGGTAATAGTCAGAACTCTTGCATACTTTATCACAATACACGCAACAGATTGATTTCCTAGAAAGTTGGTTTCCGTAAAACCCACATGTTACCAGTACTGAAGGTTCGACGCTCATTTTTGTTCCAAATGTTTGTTCCAATTTTTGCTCTGTTGTTGTTGTTTTTTTTCTCTTTTAGATGTCAAAAGACTGTGTAAGTTTCCAGTAAATTTGCTTCCTTTTCATTTGATGTAAACCACTTTCACCATTGAACACGAAGGGTAAGTAGAGCCTTCCAGCTTTTTCATGGACTGAACAAGGTTTTTCCAACGATGAATCGCGTAGCGCAGTTAATCTGGGACAATTAAATTGACCCAAATCATGAGTCATCCTATTACCAGGGAAGAACTCTCGTAATATTGCGCATTTTCCAAACCCTTTTGCACAATATCCTTAGTTGTATCGTGTAGAATTTCACGTATTTTTCGTAATACGTATTTCCACCTTCCCATGCTAAGCCGTGGATGTTCTTGCGACAGTATCTTGATTGGAACGTGTCTCCTTTGTTGAGGGTTATTGAAGGGTGAAAAACGAAATGTTTTAGGACGAATGCAGATGGTCCCTCGTGAGCGATAATTGACAACTCCTTGGTGACTCTCTCACATTGCAAAGTTAAATCGATTACAAGAAGACATTTTGCTAATAATTATCCTGCAACGTCGTTTGAGTAGCAACTGTCCAGTTCCAAGGCCTCCTTCCCAATAGGAGAACTGTTCGGTCAGCTGTAATACGTGCACCATCATGAATCATAGGGTTGCTCAACAGACGTCTAGGTCCCTTCCTACACAGTCAGGTTGCCATGGTGGGGGATTTATTCGAAAAGGTTCCCTCGTTTTGAAAACTCATTCTGTTGTGACAAATAATCAAAAGTATTTTTCTCCCTGTTCAACTCCACCATCACTACAAAGCAGTTAACATGGTCATTTGTTTCTTCAGGTTTTAGGTTATTCATATCCTTCAGTCTATTGGTGGATTTTTTCAACAGTAAACCGTTAAAGTACGCCTCGACGTTTATCAAACTACATGAACTCACACGCAATCTTTACGAAAGAAGACGCCAAGAAAACCTGTAGAAAATTTTTTTAATTCCGCTGCAGAGAGCCTGAAAACATTTAAACCTTTCCGTCTTTACCATCCCAGCTCTGCTACTAATGGTCAATGCTGGTCTCATTTGGACACGTGTAGATGATATTGTCCGTTTTGTTCGTTGAAACTCAATAAATGGACGGAAGAGGATGAACCTGTACTGCCGTCAAAAGGAACAATGCCTCATCTCAAAAATTTCCGAAAATGGGGTTTTTACGGATTCCCCCCTAATTTTGACATGCTCTTTCCCCTGGTGAAGTCATAAATTGAAAATTCGAATTGTAAAACGTCGAAATTTTCATCCGAAAACCGGATAGTGTTGGTGTTAAAAGGAAAAACGCCTCATCTCAGTCAAGTCAAAGGTGAAACGACTCAAGTATGGCACCATAAACGCCTTAAATAATTTATTGTGAGAAACACCTCAAGTCGGTTAAAATCGAGGTTAGGCGTTTCACCTTTGAATCATTGACTTCGTTATTAGGTCGAGTAATTTACCGTCAAATGAGCGAGGCGTTATTCCTTTGATTATTATACTCGTAACAGCTAAGTACACAGAGGTGTTCCTGGCCTGTCGTCAATTTATTGTAAAATGTAAAATCTGAATTCTGAAACAAATACAGCTTACAGCGTACAGAGCCGTCGTCTCCCGTATTTCTAGTTTTCTTATTCATTTACTGATAGGTATTCAAGGTTCTTGAGAACGTTCTTTCATTTTATAAGTTTATTCGTTCTTCGATTCTCATTTCTGTCTTACCGATTCCTGCTCAACGGAATAACATTGGAACAATAGGGAAACATCAATATTTAGTAGCAAATTTTTTCCTCTGAAGGAATATTTGAAAAGAGAAAGAAATATTTGAAAGGAACATTGAGGAAAAAAAGAATATTCGAAAAATCCAAAGGTATTTTTATACGTTTCACAGAAAACTGGTTCCAAAAACGCATGCTTTATTTTACTTAAAGCTAAATGCATATTTTTGGGTTAGTTGTATATTTCAGTGGTAAGTGCATAAATAAAGCATTACTGCGGATTTTCATTTGGAGAATGATGTCTCTTTTGGATATTGTTGATAAGGTACTTTTGTAACTTGCACAAACGTTAAATGCTTCATGAATAGCATAAATAGATACCTACCTAATTATTAATGATGGACTTATTGAATCCCGCGCATTTTTATGAAACTACAATTCCCGGGGAGCACGAGGGTAGGTATTGACCACAGTTTCTTACGTTTTGGTTTATCATTCTGTGAATAATATTATGTATTTGCTGGGCAAAAAAATTTTTGAACGCCCTCTCAAAAAAAATTCCTTTCACATTTCAAGGCGTGTAGATTCCAAAAATGCAATGTCCGTACGCCGTATCATCCGTATCTACTTTATTTACGGTCTAAACAATTCCGTCTTTCGCACACAGGCTCCATTTGTGTCCTAGTTGTGCCCCGAAATTTTGCAGCCCGATTGGAATTCACCCAAGGGTGTTATGGGTGGTGTAAAAATAGGGTTTTTCGAGTTTTTCCAGGTTTTCGTGCGCATGAGCTTTGTTTTCCATGCAACATGCAACTGTAATTCCTGGGCCGGCTCCAATACTTGGGCTAAGGCTTTCCGTGAAGGTGGGGGGGGGGGGGGGGGCACGAGGGTAGATATTGACCACAGATAACAGTGAGCTACGCAGAAAGGGCATCTATACAGGATATAATAAACCGTTGTGTAATAGTTTGCAGTTTGTTTTTTTTCCCAACGCCTCCTAAACTCTCCTCAGTTTGTTATGAATCAGAAGTTCCGTCACTCACCCTCTCACCTCGCTGATTTATAATTATATATTTATGAATGTTAAGAAGCCGAAGTATGTTTTGAATCCCACAAGGTGTCACAGAGGGCGTCACACTGACTTGTCAGATATAAAAGGGGTTTTCCCTCTGACATCCTATTGACGGATATAACAAGCAAGACCTTGATAATCTCATGAATGTGTGTCTTTTCTATGTGTGATATGGCCAGCGCCCAGTGGTGGTTTGGCACGCCTACCTGCCTTCACCTGCCACTGCGGGAATTCCTATTGGTTTCAATTTTGTCGGCTCATGTTTCGACGACCATTTAGCCCCGTGGAAATGATTTTATCAATTAAGTATGATATAATCCTTCGCCAGATGGTGGGCTTTCAAAGGGACACACCGAAAATGATTCTGTTTACAACTGCTCCAGCAGATTATTGATGCTCCGCGCATTCTCTGCAAGCGAATTAGGCTGTGAGGAATCTCGAACCTGTGGTCTCTCGCCATTACACTTCAGCTCAGCCACGGTTCGGTTGCTCAGAAGGAGAATTGCATATTTGTTTACCGATGACACATTTACCAATATTTGCCATTCGTTTACCATTGACAGTTGCTACATTGTTTACCAGTGACTAATTCAAGCATAAACCGATACCCTACATCCAACTCTTAGAGTTGATGTAGTTATACGTATATATAATTTCATATATAGGTAGGTATCTTTTAACAAAAGAAACTCTCATTTTATTTGTAATTTTATGTTCGCAAAATATATCCTACCATCGAACTATTGTATCAGTCGTATGACTTATACAGGTACGCTGTATCAATCTATCTATCTAATCCGTAGCCAGCTCCTTCACTCGCTGCAACGTGTAATGGCTCAAAGTGCCCTAATTCACACCAATCTTGCCAATTTATGTTTGGAGCCTACTTGCTATGGAGTAGATTTCCGTAATTTAATTACTGCAACCCGCTTTAGCGAAACACACTTGATATTTTGCAAAACGGAATAGGACGGATGTGGCTTTTACACTGAATTGTCATGCGGGAATTTTCGACAGATGATGGCATTTTCGAAATACCGCACTTACTCTAAACTGCTCGCCCAATCTGATTTAATATGGGACAGCTATGATTTGACTTCCAATTTGAATTTCAATTTTTTTAAAAATATTTCCGATGTACGAGTTAAATGAACATTTTTATGATCGTAGGGATTTGCTTCCTCATAATATAGAAAGTTCATATTTACAATGACCACTGATTCGGCCCAAATACAAGATGCTACGCGGTGGCTACTGTACCAATATTCATCAGCTTTCAGCGAAATGCTGTGCCCATTCGAAACCCCTGCTTTAGAATGACATCAGAAATATAAGATTTCTCACCAACCCCACGTTGGCCTTCAGCAGGTCGGGAGAGCGATCATATGACGTCCCTGCACTCGTAATAGATTATGTTCAAGCTGTTAAGATTTTACAACTTGGCTTGCTCGTAATTAGAACTGGTGAATCACTAACAATAATTTTTTCTCCTTTTTCGGAAGCCGCCTGTTCCTAAAGTTGTTCTCACAAATAAAAGTTGAGTCGGAACTTGGTAACGAGTTCCTGCGCAACACGTTCATAGCTGACAGAAGTTGAGTCGGATTTTTAACGACTTCACGAACTTCCCCATTTCAATTAATTTCGGTGCCGAACTTTTATGTTTTCCAAACTGAAAACTACAGCTTTCATCACGTGTAGGTACAGGTTTTGTTATTCTTTATCATTGGCTTACGAGTGTGAACTACATTGGGAGCCCACTAGATCGTGGAACGGTGGTCGGTTTTATATACATTTCGTTTTCAGATTTACTACCCTCTGTGTTCTCCATATTATCGTGGTCGTGAATAGTAAGAAGAAGTAAGACCAGGGGCGTTTAGTCCATAAGGCCACTGGGCAATTGCCCCGGCACCCAAAAACACTGGAGTAAAAAATACCGACCACTGTTATGTTGGCATCCGTACACTATACCTACCTAGCATTTTTCACAAGTTCAACAGCCACACGCCAGAGTTCTCCGACTATGGATATTCAATATTCTAGTGAGGTTCCTTAATGTTAGCTCCATAAACCAAGCATGTTATCGGAATAAAGCGACAGTAATCGATGTCCTGCAATCGAAATCGAAATCTAGGCTCCTGAAACTGGTAGGTAGGTTCTGGGTCCTGGGACCTAGTGTCGTCATGGCATCCGAGAAAAGTGGCCCATCCGCGCATGCTCAGTCGAGTAAAAATGTTGTTAGCCACGCCCACTTTGGGCCCCAGCCCCATAATCTGATTTCAACCCCAAAATCGTTCATTTCACAATCTATTCGATCCCTTCGATTCAGTTTGTCATCTCGATACGAGGTGCTTCTTCTGATTTGTTTTTTGTTGTCCCTGAACCAAATGTCCGAAATCTACAAATGACAAAGCTGAGAACTGAAGTTTGCACCTACAGGCATTTTCGACAGCAGTTGTATACATTTAGCCCAAATCTCGACACCAGGGACGCGCTAACAATCGGGAATTGGCCCGAGAGAAAATCATTGCTAGGGATCACCTGATATAATCACGGAGTATGAAGTCGAGTTGGTTGTTCTGTGGTATTATTTTATTCGAAAAATGATGGCTCTTTTGGAGTTTGTTGATAGGTATTGAAACTTGAACCAACGTTGAAGTATTATCGATGGGTAAATTATTATTACACAATGGTAAATCATTACTCAACGGTAAGTTATTATACAACGGTTCATTATACCATCTACGTAGAAGGGGCTGGAGTTTGTTGGTAGGTACTGTCGTGAGTCCCTCCCGGGAACACTCCTATCATATTAAGTTCTCACCAATATCCAAACGCCAAACTAAAGCTCCGTAAATAAAGATATGAGTGGGGACAGGCGACAGAACCCAGGGTTACTCAACCTGGGGCCCCACTACCAGCTCCCTGCAAGGAGCTGGAGGGAGAGGCCCCCAAGTACTATAAAACCCCGGATCCTGGCGCTCAAGCTTCATTCGACACTTCCTCTAACCAGCTCTCTCTTCTCTCTCTTACCTTCCCTCTCAGATGATCGGTTGACTACAGCCGCCTGAGAATTTCACCTCCTCTCTCCTCCTCCTTGTCTAGATGATCGGTTGAATACAGCCGCCTAGACAAGGGACCTCTCCTTTCCTCCTTTCCTCTCCTTTACCTAGATGAACGGTTGACTACAGCCGCCTAGGTAAAATTCCCTCATCCACCTCTCTCTCCTCCAAAGTCGTAGATGTTCGGTTGATTACAGCCGCCTGCGACTTTTCCTCCTTTCATCTCCTTCACCTAAATTCACTCACTCACCTTCCTTCCACGCCACAGTGATGAAAATTCTAAATTCATCACAGTGGTGAACCCGACGTTCACTCAACCTTCTTCCTTCCCACCTTCCCACCTCATGTGTCGCCCCAGTCTAGTTCGGTGTCCCAAAATTTAAATTCAAATTTCAACAGTCAGTGTAAATTCGCAATTCTTGGCCCAACCTCACCACTCAACACTCAACTCAACGCACCTCCGCTCCCGCCGATTGCGAATTTCAAAATTCAAAACCACCTCAAATTTTTGAATTTTAGTTACAGACATGGACCCGAACTCTCCGACGCCGCCGCTCCTCCGGCCGTCCCTGCTGCAGCCGCCCGCCGCTGCGACAACTGACGCAACGGCCGCAGCCGACAACCCCTTCTCCACCCTCTCCCCACCCGGCTCCTCCGCATCCGCAGCAGCCACCGCCGCCGCCGCCGCCGCTACGGCCGCAGCCGCCGCCGACGTCATGACGGCATCCGCAGCGTTCCCTCTGTCGCTGCCCCCCTTCTACACGCACGACCCGGCGCTTTGGTTTTTCCAAGTGGACGCAGCGTTTTCGGCCGCCAACATCCGCAGCCAGAAAACTCGATATTCCCGGATCATTTCGTTGCTGCCCTACGAGATCCTACTGCAGACTTCCGATATCTCCCCCGACGCCGCCGCTGCGTACGACGACCTCCGCAGCCGCCTCATCAACACCTACCAGCCGTCAAAAATCGCCCGAGTCGCCGCCCTCTCCCAACCTCGACACCTCGGCGACCAGAAGCCATCCCACCTCTACCGACGGCTGCGGCACCAGCTGCACGACATTATGACGGCCGACATCGCACGTACTTTCTGGTTGCGCGCTCTTCCCCACCCCATACAGATGGCCCTCGCCAGCCACCTAGACGGTCCCGATGAGCCCCTTCTGCGCCTCGCGGACACCGTCCACGACTTAGCCGCAGCCGCCAGCGTCGGCGAAGTACACGCACCCCGTCATCCCCCACCTCTGCGTGACCGCACCGCCTCCCGGGGTCGCAGCCGGACCCCCTCCCTCGACAGACGCAGGCCCACTTCCACTGATCGCCGGCGCTACCCCTCCGCCGACCGCCGACGCCAGCGCTCGCCGGAGCGACGCACCACCCCTCCCCGTGAGCTACGTAGGGGAAAGTCCCCAACGACCGCGCCCCCCTCCACTACGAGACGCCCCACCAAGACTGACTACCTCCCCGCGGACCCCCCCCACCGGTGTTTCTACCACGTGAACTTCGGTGGGGAGGCCCGCAAGTGTCAGCCCCCCTGCTCCTTCCCCTCCAAGCAGGGAAACGCGGACGCCCGCCGGTAGACCCGGCGGGCCCCCCTCCTCGCCAACACGGGGGGGACCATGACCGAACCCCCCCCGCCCGCATTCACACCGCCACCACCAAGCCCCGCTACCCCTCCTACCCCGCCGCCACGGCTGCCAACCTCCCGGCCGCGCCTGCAGCGCCGCCAAAACCCTCACCCCACCACCAACGGAACAACCCCTCCCCGCCCGCCACCAGGGCAACCAACCTTCCGGCCGCCACTCACGCCGCCGCTACCGTTCCCCCACCCCGGAACGGCCCCTCCACGCCCGCCAACAGGGCAGACAACCTTCCGGCCGCCACTCACGCCGCCGCGACCGTTTCCCCACCACAGAACGGAACCTCCACGCCCGCCTCCAGGGCACAACCCCCTCCGGCCACCACTCACGCCGCCACTACCGTTCCCCCTCCCCGGGACAAACCCAAACCACCTCCTACCAAAAAGATCAGCCCCCCTGCCGGCTCCACCGTCCCCCCCCTCCGGAACGGCAAGAAACCACACCGCGTCTCCTTCGAAGCGGACCAGCCGACGCCGGCGCAAATACCCACCTCCGCAATCCTGCAAAACGCCCGGCCTACCCACCAGCGACTTTTCTTGCGCTGCAAGAAAACGAATGTACCTTTCTTGGTGGACACGGGGGCGGCGCTGTCTATATTCCCCAATAACATCCTCCGTCGTCAGGCGCGCTGTTACCGGCAGCTTCTCTACGCCGCCAACGGTACCACCATCCCCTCGTACGGGACGTACCGCTCCTCAGTTCACATGAGCGGACTCGCGTACGAGTGGGACTTTACCGTGGCGGACGTGGAGAAGGCGATCCTGGGGGCCGATTTCCTTGCATATTTCGGTCTCCAGGTCGATGTCCGGAATGCGCGCCTGATAGACCCCGCTACAAAACAACCCATTCCCGGGTTTATACATGCCATCAACCACCCCCCCACACAATTTGAACGCCTCCTCCTCGACTACCGCCCCCAGCGCCGCCCCTCTGCCCACATCTCCACCGTCCAACATCATATTGAGACTTCAGGCCCCCCCATCACAGCTAAGGCCCGCCGTCTCCACCCCCTTCAACTCTCAAAAGCTCGTCAACATTTTAACAAGCTCATAGCCGACGGTATCGTCCGCCCCTCAAAATCCCCTTGGGCTTCTCCACTCCACATCGTGCAGAAGCCCAATGGGGATATCCGCCCCTGCGGGGACTACCGGCGCCTAAACACGAAAACCACTCCGGACCTGTACAACGTTCCCCACCTACGGGATTTTTCATCACATCTGCACGGTACTACTATTTTCTCCACCCTCGACATTTCACGAGCATTCCACCACATTAACATCCACCCACCCGACGTCCAAAAGACCGCCATCATTACCCCATTCGGACTATTCGAATACGTGAAAATGGGCTTCGGGTTGAGAAACGCTGCACAGACGTGGCAGCGCTATATGGACAGCATCCTGCGAGGCCTACCGTTCGTCTTCTGCTTCCTAGACGACGTTCTGGTGGCCTCCAGGACGCCGGAAGAACACCTCAGCCATCTCCGACAGATCCTCGACATCTTCTCCACCGAGGGCCTCCTCATAAACACGGACAAATGCGTTCTCGGCCAACCCTCCGTCCGCTGCCTCGGCCACCAAGTTTCGTCCGAGGGCATCAAACCCCTCTCGGACAAGGTCCACGCAATTAGTGACTTCCCGCAGCCCCGCACGGTGACGGAACTCCGCCGCTTCCTGGGTATGTTAAACTTTTACCGCAGACACATAAAACACGCAGCACAACATCAACAACCACTCATACACGCCATCCCCCAACCCTCCAAAAAAAATGACAACCGCCCCATCACCTGGACCCCCCAACTCATCTCCGCCTTCAAAATTTGCAAACAGGACCTAGTAGACGCCGCTCTATTGGCCCATCCCGATCCCCACGCCCCCCTATCCATCACCACCGATGCGTCCGATTGGGCCATCGGGGCAGTGCTCCATCAACACACCGGCGCCACCCCCCAACCCCTAGGTTTCTTCTCTAAAACACTATCCCCCACCCAGAAAAATTACTCCACGTTCGACAGAGAACTCCTCGCCATCCACGAAGCCATCAAGCACTTTCGTGACTTCGTGGAGGGCAGGCAGTTCTCTGTCGTCACCGATCACAAGCCCCTCACCCACGCCCTCCTTCAGAACCGCAAATCCGCCTCCCCGCGTCGCCTCCGGCAACTCGAGTTTATCGGACAGTTCACGTCCGATATCCGATACTTGCCGGGGGCTGACAACTGCGTGGCGGACGCGCTCTCCCGACCCACCCCTATCCCCGCGCCGGTGGCGGAGTTGCTGCCATTTCCCTCCCCACACTCCCTCAAAACCAAACAAGATCCAACCTCTGACCCCGCCCTTTCCAACCTTATTTCCGCATCCAAATTGGAACAACTGCCTCCCCTCGACCTCTGGTGCGACGTGACGGCCGATTCACCGCGCCCGTACGTCCCACCAGAGTTGAGGCGGCAGTTGTTCCTCCATTACCATTCTCTTCATCATCCTGGCATTCGGGCGAGCCGGGACCTCATCAAGACGCGGTACTTCTGGCCCCACATGAATACAGATATTCGTAACTGGGTTCTGGGGTGCCAGAAGTGCCAGCGGTTTAAGGTCTCGGCCCACCCCCATGTCCCCCCTCAAACCATTCCCGACTCCCTCCCGTGGGAACACGTACATCTGGACTTAGTGGGCCCCCTTCCCCCATCCGAGGGGAAGAAATACTGCCTCACGATGATCGACCGTGCCACCAACTGGGTAGAGTGTATCCCGCTCGCCCACATCACCGCGGACGCCGTCGCGACGGCTTTCCTCGCTCAATGGGTCAGCCGTTACGGTTGTCCGCGCACAATCACGGTCGATCAAGGGAGGCAGTTCACATCCGCCCACTTTTCCGATTTACTACGTTCCCTCGGCATCCAAAAAATCCACACTACCCCGTACCATCCCCAATCCAACGGGAAAATAGAGCGGTGGCACTCGGTCCTAAAACAGGCCATTTCTACATCAACCAATTCCCCTTCCTGGACAAAGTCCCTTCCCTACATTTTGCTCAGCCTTCGAACATCCGCCCGTCCATCAGACCAAACTAGCCCCGCGCAAAATGCATTTAAAGACCCACTACGTTTACCGGCCGACATTTTCACCCCAAGCCACACACCGTCAATTAACAGGGAACCGCTACACTCAACAACACCGACAAACGACACCACTTATCCCAAACGATTTTTCACCACCACACACATGTACCTGAAAGAGCCCGGCATCCATAAAACTTTCCAACCACTTTATGCCGGGCCCTTTCAAGTCATTCGCACAACACACACCACCGCAACCCTGTTAATTGACGGCAAACCACATACAGTCCCGTTAGCCAGGTGTAAACCCGCACCTGTGCTAACCCAACCCCCCTAACACTATCAGTCTCCCACCGTCCGTTCGCGATGTCGCACCTCTTCCCACTGCACCAGTCACCTCCGTCGCCGTTTCCGGATTTCGATTCGGATCGGGAAATGGCGGCGATTCTCCGGGACGTTTTCGTCCCGGACCCGCTCTCCCCCCTACCCCCCTTCGCCCGGGCCGACTACACCGCTTTCGTTCATCCCGCAAAGGATCTCCGGACTACCTCCCCGGCCCCGGCGATGGAAGTACCCCCAGTGGAAAATTCTGCGCGAATTTCGCACAGCCCAAGCCACGGGGGTACACCCTCCCTACTCCCCCACAGACCCTTTGATGACCTCCATCCTTCGCGAGTTCCGCCTCGCGGAACTCATGCCCCCCCCACCCCCCGTTCAAATCATCATTCCCCCCATAAATTTCAACCCCCCACCCCCCGTTCAAATCACCGACCCCCCCGAAAATTCCGACCCCCCAATTTTAACGCCCCCCCCATTCTCGATTTTCGACCCCCCCATCTCTCCTTCTCCCCTTCAAACAACACCTCCCCCCCCTCCATCGCCGGGGATATCCAAAATAGCCTCCGCCGGGGCGAAACGGCCCGGGCGGCGAAACGGACGGAGGGAGCGTCCCCACATTCCCCACGTCCCGGCGGCCAAATCCCCCGCCCCGCTCTGAGCAATCACGGCGGGGCCTTGAGATTCCGGAACAGTGCTAGTGTCTTCTTAATCCACTCGCACTGTGCCGGAACTCGGAGCTCCGCCGTGCCCGCCTCGCCACGAGCTCGGAGCAACCGCCACCCCCACACACCACACTCACACACACACTGTCACTCACCACACCCAACACACACCCAGGAATCGGCGGTTTTCCAACACCCCGTTCCAATTTCTCCCCTACATTTGCACGGATGTTGTAAATATCGCAAATATTATAAATCCTGTAATTCTTGTAAATATTGTCAATCATCCTCATCTCGCCCTTGCCGATCACTTCCGTAACCGCCAAATGTTTACGGATCTTGACCAAACTTTGTACATATCCATCAACCCATCACTACTCCTTCATCTTTTGCCCATACTCCATGTAAATACTCATCTTTTGTAAATACCAGGTTAATCCTCTCTGTCACATATCATACTCCATGTAAATACTCATCTTTTGTAAATACCCCCTGTAACTTATCACCATGTTATATACTTACCATCTTAATCCTCTCTTATACTACTATATTACTCCTAGACTTAAGATCCGCCTTATACTACCATGTTATACTACTCTCTTATACTACCGTGTTACTCTTAGACTTAAGATCCGCCTTCAGCTCACACACTTGTTTGCATCGGCCCTCAGCTCCTGTCACCTTGCGCCTTCAGCACCACCTCTTGTTTGCCGTAGCCCTCAGCTCCTGTCACCTTGCGCCTTCAGCGACCACCTCTTGTTTGCCGTAGCCCTCAGCCCCTGTCATCTTGCGCCTTCAGCACCAATATTGGTTCAAACTGGGGGGACCTCTGTCGTGAGTCCCTCCCGGGAACACTCCTATCATATTAAGTTCTCACCAATATCCAAACGCCAAACTAAAGCTCCGTAAATAAAGATATGAGTGGGGACAGGCGACAGAACCCAGGGTTACTCAACCTGGGGCCCCACTACCAGCTCCCTGCAAGGAGCTGGAGGGAGAGGCCCCCAAGTACTATAAAACCCCGGATCCTGGCGCTCAAGCTTCATTCGACACTTCCTCTAACCAGCTCTCTCTTCTCTCTCTTACCTTCCCTCTCAGATGATCGGTTGACTACAGCCGCCTGAGAATTTCACCTCCTCTCTCCTCCTCCTTGTCTAGATGATCGGTTGAATACAGCCGCCTAGACAAGGGACCTCTCCTTTCCTCCTTTCCTCTCCTTTACCTAGATGAACGGTTGACTACAGCCGCCTAGGTAAAATTCCCTCATCCACCTCTCTCTCCTCCAAAGTCGTAGATGTTCGGTTGATTACAGCCGCCTGCGACTTTTCCTCCTTTCATCTCCTTCACCTAAATTCACTCACTCACCTTCCTTCCACGCCACAGTGATGAAAATTCTAAATTCATCACAGGTACGTTTGCAACTTTTTTCACTCTACAACAATTTCCCTTCAGAACTTCATTATTTGCGTTTCTCTTTGCCATTTTAGTTACTGTTTGTCATAGACACAATTATTTTAGCAACATTTAACTCGTGATTTAGGTAAGTACCTAGTAACGAGTACGGGGTAGTATGTATATAATATTACATATTATGTTATATACACGGGTTATCTATACAGAGAGCTGTGATCTGTACAAAATAATAAACCGTTGTGCAGGGATTTGCAGCGTTTTTTTGTATTTTAGTTGAATATATTTGTGTAACACATGAATTCGGTGGCTAATTTGCAGTAGAAATTTTCGACGTTGTCGTACGACGATAGAGTGTTGATTAAAAGAGACAAGCTTTGCTGAATATCACTCAATCAGTAAATAAGGGAAGGGTGTTGTTGCCTTGGGGTATTTTGTAGACATATCTGTTGGTTTTGTGTTCTGGTCTGATGCCCCACCGTTTTCAGACCCCACGCACTGCAACTGAGTAAGACGTCGGTGTCTCGACGCTCTCTCACTCTGTTGAGGTGACGATGTTCGGATGGACTTCAAGTGTCTTCAAACCCAAAGGAACGGAAATGACATTTTTAATTCATACGTTCCAAATTGCTTAACCTGTTTTCAAGGAAATACCAACACACGAACCAGAACAAGATTCATCATTGAAATTTAATCTGCTGGTTTCGTGTACCTACTCTGCTGGAAAGTCATGAAACTGGTTACCGATGAACATATATGGTATTCTTTTCTCTGGGTTGCACTGTCCTCAATCATGGGATCAATTCATCTCCCTATTTCTCGATTTCTTCTATGGATGATTGCCCTCCGATTGAACTGAATGTGAATATTTTAAGATATCCATATTGGCAATTGAGTGAGGGTCCCGTGGCAGAGTCAGTTACTTGGCAACTGTATTAACGACCCTGTTATGGTGGCTGGGATGCTTATGGCGGACTTGGGCTTCAGTGTGCAAACTCGTGAGGGACAGGGTAAGTAAAGTGGGAAGGAGTTTTCGATTTATTGGCTTAAAATAATTATACAGCCGTTATAAGCATTATAAAAAAATAAATTCGTAGTTTAATTTTTTTACAGTTTGTGCGAATTTAAAAATCAGCTCGTTCACTTGCAAATTGTCCGCTGCCGTGATTCTATCCAGGTTTGACAATCAGCGTCTGTGCAAGAGGTCTTGCATATGAGTAGGTAGGTAGGTACATGGTATTCAAACACAATGTGTTCGTTTGACTCCTCCGTGTTTACACATGCTCTGCATTCGGGTGAATCCACAACGTTTAATCCATTGAGGTGAGAGTTGAAGCAGCTATGTCCACTACGCAGTCTCGTGGTAGTCCTGTAGAAACGCTTTGTGCATACCTTCTGTCACCCGGGTTGCAGGTTCGCTCTAGGGAATCATTGTTTGTATATTTCTCCTTCAAATTTGATGGTTTCCGTTTCAAGGTACCTACGTAGAATCCGAAAATGCAATAAAGCAATATTTCTGTCCGTCCTCCGTACGCCGTACTTCGCACTTTCCTTAGTTACCATGAACGAAAGGTGATAAAATTTGGTTTGTTGGTCGTGTTTAGGTTCTAGTTGGTCCACGAAGCTCGGCGTTAGTGTCAGTCATCTTTAAGAGGTCAAAAATGGGGGTTGACATATCCAGGAAGCCGTTATCTCTGTTTACGTTTTTAAATAGTTCTCGAACTTGGACATTTTTCGAGACCACCCCGAGCCTTACGTCCAACCGTTCGTTCACAGTAAGTCCCCTGAAGTAGCACAGAAAAGCTTCGTCAACATGACGTGAATGAAACGGTATGAATCCGGCCCAGATATCATTGCTAGGGAACACCTGATTATAATCACACATGGTTGTATGAAATCGATTTGGCTGTTCCGTGATATTATTTCTTCTGAAGAATGATGGATTTTGGATATTTTTTAAAGGTACTTTTGTAACTTGAAAAAATATTATGCTTCATGAATAACAAGGTACTCCGGCTGCAGTACTCGATTTATCTATGGCTTTCCTGGCTTGGCGGGGTTTGATTGTGGGGGGGGGGGGGGGGTGCTCGAAGGTAGGTACTTGACCGCAGAAAACCGTTATCTATGCAGAAGGGGCATATAATTATAAAGGTAAATGATAAACCATTGTGTAATCATTTGCAGCGTTTCCACTGAATACCTATATGACGCTTGATCCCACCACCTATATGTGGGATAGGACCACAAATGCGCAGTTTTCAGTTGCTTCACGGACTCATCTGTGTATTTTTGTCGTTAGG